>QUSF01000026.1:2391906-2949449 GCA_003676055.1 Chloebia gouldiae
TTTGATTTGCAGGTTTTGTTTTTTTTTTCTCCCTCTTCTCTCGCACTCCTTCCTGCTGAGGATACGTTTTGCTTGCCAAGTTTGTAGTGACACCTCTCAGATTCCCCCGCTCCCGGCTTTTTGGATCTGTTACAGTGCCCGGTTGTATATAGACGTATCGTAAATTTTTTGCCTTTTTTTTTTTTTTTTTTTACAAGAAAATGGGAATTCTTTGGGAAGCTAATGGATGCTGAGGAGGACGATCCTAAAAAAATCTCCTTTTAATCTGTAAATGAGGCGTACGAAGAAATTCTTAAATTCAGCCATCAATTTAGCTCCATGTTAAGCACCTCGAAGTATTTATGATTGCAGAGCAGGTGCAAACAAGGATTAGGAATAAGGTAAGGGAGCTATTTCTGTCTTTGAGGCAGCAGCATTTGCTCAGAGTTATCAGCATTTCTTTTTGTGGAATCCGAGCTGATTTATTTGCATTTTCGGTGCTGTTCTCCCGTCCTTCCGAGTCATTTCTGATACGTCTGCGTGATTTCCATCACTAAAACATACATTCCTTCTCCCTGGCTTCTCAGGATTCGGGAGTTTCTTGACTGTGCACATGTTTTGGCTGTTATTAGGTAACTGCTTAAAACCACCAATCCTCTGTTAAAAATTATTTCTTACCTTGCACTTTCTCTACCCAGCAGGATTCCTGAAAAAAAAAAACAAAACAAAACACCAAAGCCGTAGAAAATTGCAACATAAAAGCTTTTTTTTTTTTTAAAGATTTGCCTTTAAAAAGGAGAGAGAAGTAGTTAAAATTCCCTGAGGGAAACCCGGGGCGGGCAGGGGGGTGGTATATAATAATAATCACGTTCTCCCTCTAAAAGCGAATGAGCTCCCCTCCCTGCTGCCTCCCCCTCACCAGCAGCTCCCCAGGGCTGAGCCTGATTTCTGGCTGTATCGGGGCTCCCCGGGATCCTGGGATGCAAGGCGGGAGGAATTCCTGCCGGGAAGGAGGGATGGAGCCCCTGCTTCCCTCCGGGATGCTGCAGGCTGCTCTCCGTCAGCACGCTTTACTAATTTTTGTTTTATCAGCTCCATTTAGGGATATAAATGGCACGAGCAAGGATATCAATTACCAGCTAACGGCAGCAATAGCCCATGTTTTATGGGATTTAATGATTTCTCTTGTTTTGAAAAAGCTCTTGTGACGCTAACAATAAAGAACTCCATAAATCATCTAAATGAATTGTGTTCCAGCAAAGGCAATTTTTAGTCTTTTGCTGGGTACCTCCTGGTCCTGATAATTAATATCTCATTAACAGTAGTGAGCGTATTTGTGCTAATAAAGGTGCCATTACTAAAAAGTGGCTCTCTTGCTGTGGGTCCCATGTTTACTGAAGTCCCACGGAGTGCCTGGCTGCTGTCCTCTCCTCTGGAATCAGAGCAGGTGATTGGGAAATGAGCATAGGGTGTGAGTTCCTGTGTGGGGAAGGGGCAGGGACACCTTCCCTGGCCCTGCCGAGAGTGAAACCCATCAGCAGCCTGCTCCAGTCAGGCTGAAAGCAGGAGGTAATCATCACTTAGGCCTTCTGATTACATGTTTTGATTAAAAGACAAGCAAATGAAGTTGTTGATTTCCCCCCCCCCTTTTTTTTTTTTGTAATTCTGATGATGCTATCTATCATCAGCTTTTTATACCCTCTTAAAAACAAGTAGGGGCTGTGGATTTTGATCCTTCAGCAGAGTGGAGCAGTATTCCTGCAGTGCTGTGAGGAAAGCTCCTCTTTCATGTTATCCTTTTCTGTTGCTTTATTTCCAACTTCTGCTTTCATGAACACATTTTTTTCAGCCATTATTTACAGCCAAGCTGTACTGAAAGGGCTGGAGTAAAATGAGGGTGATCTCCTTAAGAAGGAAAATGTGCTATAAGGAAAGGACTCAAGTCTGGCTGTTTTAACAGAATTTTTAAGCCACAGGGTTTGTATTTACCAAAGAGCTCTTTTTACTGTCTTTAGCATGGTCTGCAACTGGTGATGCAAGACCGTCTGTAATTCTGTATATTACCTACCTATGGTGTGTTCAGACACCCACTTAAAACTGCCCATAAATCCTTCACTGTGCAAAAACATTAATCAGAGGCTGAACAGGTGCTGGTTCAGTTCACCACATGTTTGTGTCAATAGTTGCTGGGCATAATACCATTATATAGATATGCTGACTCTGCCAGAAATTGTTGCCATGGTTTTATTTTGTTCAGTCTGGTAAGATTGAACTCCTTGTGGCTGCTGAGTAGGCATTTGAGTGAAGTTAATGGAACCAAATCTGAGAAGTTATTTCAGGAAATGTATGTAGATTTTAGTGCTTTCTCTGAGCTCCTCTGAATGGAGAGTTTTATTACCATGAAATAGTTCAGAGATACTGAGTTCAATCCTGCTCTCCTTATTCAAGCAAAAATTTTCATAGCCTTCATGAATCTATACATAAAGATGTTTTCAGTAAGAATTTCTGACTGTGCAATTGGGCAATTTAGATGGTAACTTTGATGCCAGTGTTTCTTATTTAAAGTTAATTTGCCAGGGTTGAAAGTTTGCTGTTTATCTCCACAAGCTGGGAAGGGTCAAGGAGTGTTTCCTGTGGTGTCATTGGCACAGCTCCTGTCATTCCCTCTTTGCCAAGGAACAGCCACTCAATGAGACCAGACTTGCGTTTGAGCTTTTAAGATGTCTTTCCTCTGAGCATCAGGAACATTTAGAGAACTGGTGACTCACTAGATGGGTTGTCTGCATCCCTTGTTAACTGTTCATTATCGTTTGTATTGTGTGTGCATCTGAGCATAATCTAGCTCTTGAACTGACAGGTCATTGCTTGAATAAGTTCTCTGTTTATTTTCCTGTTTGCTTTTCTATTTGAACATGCTTGTCTCCATACACTGTAATAATGATAATTCCTTAAGCAACAGTGAGTTGCAAGCAAATGCTTGGGTTCATGGGTCAGCAGTGACTCGTGAGTGTTGGATCCTAGCGCTGACCAAGGTGATGGCAGATCAAATCTACAACCAGAATATCTGGAAGAGATGCCATACTTAGTTGCCATACATCCTACCTAATTCTTGCTGTTAAATAATCCTTTTTTTTTTTTCAGATGATAAAGAGTGTTTACAGAACTCTTCTGCTTTAATCCATGGGAGGAGAGTGTAATTTTGCAATGGGAAACCAGAGATAGTCTTTCAAAGATGTTAATTTATTGTATCCAAGTCCATGCCGTTACTAATGACACAGTTTGATTCTACTTCAATTTTTACTTGAAATCTCCTGGTGCTTTTCAGCAGTGAGGAGCTATCCATATCCTAATTATTTCTGATGGAAAGCACCTGAAATGGGAATAATCTGAGATTGTGCAGTGGTTCAGTAGTCAGTGTAAGTAGTGGACCTGTGGCCTTTGTTGGTCTCTTCCAGGCTGTAGCCAGCAGACAGGCATGAAACTTCTACAAAAGTTGCAAATGTTTTTGAGGAAGAAGAATGAATGGGTAAAGAAATAAAATGTTTGATGCCTGGCAGAAATAAGCTTCACTGAAGGATCAGAAGTGTGCATAACAACTTTTCCCTACTTTTGGTAGTGGTTTTATGAGTTCCATGAGTGGTATGGGATGTCAAATGCTCATTTAGTGGTTGTGGCTGGATTCTGTTACTTCTACACTCCCACAATCCCATCAGAGTCAGCAGGGTGAGCTCAGTAAAGAACACTGAAGTTGTGACTGTTCCACGTCGTGTTTGTCTTGGTTTAGAAACTCCAGAACTGCTGAAAGCTGATTTCCCAGAGATTTGTGTCTACTGGAGTCAAACCCTTCCCCAGTTAAAACACTGATGAGTGCTTTCTCTCTTTCTTGTGCCCAATAATGTGCTGCAGCTGCTCTTTTATTTATTTGTCTTTCAAGGGAAGCATTCAGAGTCTTGCAGAGCTCCTCGTACCTGGTCTGTCACTTACCTGTCAGAAAATTTGCATGCTTCTCTGAGAGTTTGGAGTGCATCAACAGCTGATTAAGAAATGTGTAGAAGTGCACATAAAGCCTGGTTGCGTGCATCTTGCTGAGTTAGAAAACCAGATTAAAACTTCAGGCTTGCATAGGATATGCATTTTCTCATGTAAAAAGTTGGAAAACTGTTTAATTCACATCAAAACTTCTCAGTGGACAGCATAAGAGTTTGCTGCTGCTGACAGCTGGAGAGATCTCTCCTGGGCTCCATGTATTGGTGGACCAAGCTTTAAATTCAACATCTGTCTGGGGAGGTCCATGTGGGGAAGAGGAGTAATTGCCAGAAATGTGCTGCATATCCAGTTAAGGCTATAGCTTTGCATAAATAGGCTTAAAGCTTCACAAGAGACCAATTTTAGTTGTAGAAAAGACCAGGTTATTTTGATACTAGATGCAAGGTTGATTTCTGCAATTTTCTAGGAAATGGCAATACCTGTGCATGAGTCTTGTGGGCTGCAGAAGTTTTTACAAAGTCAGGTAGAAAGAAATTATTTGAAAACTTTCTCTATTTTTAAGTATGGGTCTACCTCAATGTATATATCCAAAATGAAATTTTTTAGTTTTATCAACATGAACTGTGGTTTCATCAACATTAACCTTGACTGTGGTTTGGGGGAAGTTTTCAGATATATTTTCATTTGAGGAAGGGGCTGGTCAAGTCACCTGTGCAGTAGGAAGAGGAGGATGGGAAAGATGAGGGGACGGAAAATAGGGAGAATCAAGCTAGAAAGATGATGTGCTACAAAAGATGATATAGTGAATTTTTGTACTGATAAATTGCTACCAATTGAGCATAATAGTAGGAACTGGTTAGCTATATTGTTAATCGGCTTACTAACTTTATATTCTATACAGAGGGGAGAAACACTGGGAAAGAAAGCATTTCTATCTGTGGATTCCAGTAAAATAATATAAACCCAACTATGTTGTCCAGAGCCTTAGTAACAGAACTGCAATTAGCATAACATTTTCAAGGACTGGGATAAATAAATACCAGATGTGCTTATTTATTTATTTAGGATTTGATCCATTTCCTATCAAGAGGAACTTTATTATTCACAGGAAGGAAAAGGAGAGTGAATTGTTCCTCTGAAGTGGATGGGAGACTTTCCATCCCAATTGCCACAAAACAGCACAGGAATTTTCTGAATTTTGAAATATAAATTCTATGTAGAAATTGTATTAATGTTTTGTGGAGTTATTTTCCAGCACTCAGAAAGCTAGAAGCTTATAATAAGAAAATAGGGATATACTTACAGGTATTTATTTTTGATCTCTGGCTTTTCTTTTACTCAACAACAATACAGAATTGGCTTACCTGTTATTTTTGGTAAAACATCACCTCTGGCTGAGACATATTTGAATTTGCTAAAAAACCAACCCAAACTCCTGAACTGATAAAAATTTGGAGTGGTGCCAATTGAACATATTTATTAGAAAATTAAAAGCAGATGAAATTTTACTGAAAGACGTGGCCAGGTAGTAATTTATCTTGCAGTAAAATGAAAATTGCATGTTACTAAGTTTTAGATGAGTTAGAGTTCTGAGGTTTTATTAATTATTGTTTGCATTCCTTGCACAACCAGGAAGTTCTGCCAAAATCATCACCTTCTCATGCAAGACAATACACAAGAAGGTGATGAAAATAGAAATACTCGTTCCAAGGAATTCAGGCTTTACTCTGAATTCTTATCACATGATTTACCACAGTTTCGCTGAGTCTGGGTGTTCACAGCATGGGAAAGCACCATAAATTGTGGGAGAACTGGAATATTGTGTGAAAGTATTGTGGTCAGAAAGATAAATACAACATGCTCAGGGAAATAAACACCTGGAGACACTTCTGAAAAGAAAATCATCAAACATTTGAGAATTTTCTCATCTTTGGTAGGCTCAAAGTAATTATATATAGATATATACATGCACTATGCTTTATGGTAATGCAAAAATACAATAGAAATGATTTGTGGTCTGATTCAAATTTCAGTGTGAATACATTGAGTTTACAGCACTGTTATTGGAGTTAATAGGTACAACAAAAGATGCAGCAAGAGTATGTGAAGAAATAGCATTTAATTTAATCACACAATGACTGTCAGTTTTTGTGTCTTCAATGAATTAATGGGAAATGCATGGTTAACACTACTTTTCTCTGCTAATTAATTTGCTTGTTCCCAAAAAAATCCAAATATAAAAATGTAGATTGACTTTTAGCCTATGTTTGGCACATTTTAGCCTATGCAGAGACAAATACCACTTGGCAAGTGAAAGCCTTAGCACAGATTGCCCAGTACTGAACTACAAACATCACTTTAAAGAGGCTATTAAAGAAAAAGAGGTTTTCTATTGTTTTGGAACATATGCTGCAACTAACATTTAAGAGGAGAGCAGTTTTTAGAGTATGCAAACCCTACTGACTTCATTGCTCTTTGTTCACATCCATCATTTTGCACTCTTTCCACTCTTGATGTTTTTGAAGCTTGTTGCTGAGGCCAAACCTGACACATAACTTTCTATATTTTATTAAGTTTGCTAGAATAATGAGGAACAAGATCACTACCCAAACATAAATTTTCTAGCATTTGGAATCATAATGAAGACCTTAAAGGGTGCTACAGCTTTCCTTTTTGACTGTTTAGCAGCATTTTACGTCACCATCATTCTTGTCTCAATTTTTTTGTTTGTCCTTATTTTTCTTTTTTCCCCCCTTTTACCATACCCATTTCACCAGAAGGATGTGGAGGCTTTGCTTTCCATTTTCCACCCAGTTGCTGGGGCTGAGATGCAGCAATGTTGCTGTGCCAGATTTCTGCAGCAGTCCCATGCCCAAGGCTACAGCTGCTGCACGTCCACAAGGAAGAAACACTGGGAGCATTTTCACTCTCATTCCTTTGCTTGGCACTTCCATTAAAATGAATTCCAGCACTCAATCTATTTTGTTTTCCCATCCATAAATTGAACTGCTACCCTGAGATGCTGTGAGGATTAATGAATGCTTGGAAAGCTCACTGCAGATGGAAAAAATACAGTGCTGCCTCTTCAAATCATTATGTATAACACTGCATAGTTCAAAAGTTGGGAGAATTTGTATAAAGGCTCTGGCAGCTGAAGCAAGAAAATATTAAACCTCCTATTAATGGGGGAGCCACAGGTCTGTCTTCATTTGGCATCTCTTTGTGGTTCAGACACCTGCAGTGCAAAGAATGGTCCCCTCTTGAGAGCCTGCCCTTTGAAATGATCTTTGAAAATGAGGAGAGTTTGACGTGGGGAAATTGTCTTGGACCCTGATGGATGCTGTTCAGCTCTTGCAAAGCAGCACTATTTAATTCTTTTCAAGCATGTTTCTTCCAAAAGCACCCCTATGTATGTGGGTTTGGCCACTCATAAAATGACTGTTTCCTAAATAAAATAATGTCATTCTAAACCTAGATTGTATTTGTGAAAACAATCAGCATTTGTGATGGGTTAGAATCCAGATGGGATTTTTTTACTACTTTGTTAAAAGGTACTTAAAATTTCATTTTCTCCTTGGAAAGAAGAATATTTTCCTGATAATTATAACTTCCTAGGCAGAAATTTTTATGTGTAATTTTTTTTTCACATTTTAAAAATAGCTCTGACTAATAAGGAAATTTAATGAAAATTGTGACAGCTTTAACTACCATAGACCAATGGCAGTAAAACAACAATGGCATCTGTGATGCCAACTATTGCACATCTTCTCCATGTTTTATGTAGGGTCAGAAATTCAGAGAAATACTAACTGCAGTACTACAGTGGCTTAGTTTCACTGAGTGAAAATTCTAGAAGAACAAAAAAATATGTAAACACCAAGCTGTGTAATTCCAAGCTGGGTGTTAGTGCAGCAATCTACTTGACATTTGGCTGATAATATACTTGAGCTGCTCTTTCACTTTAATTCAGAAAATATTTGGTATTTCAAATATTCAATCTGGTTCTTATTCAAAGCAGTGGTTGTGTTGGGTTTAGATGTGTCACATGATGACACCATAGTGAGCCGTGTGGAGCTTTCAGAGCTGTCCCTCTGAAGACAATTTCACTGCTTACCTAAAGCTAGGTATGAAAAGAAATAATTTTGCAGGCTATCAAAGACAGTCTTTCTTAATTCTGAGTTTGAACAATCAGATTCCAAACTGGGATGCAGGCAGCAAGGTCTGTAAAACCTGGAGAGCCTCGTTCAGCACCAGAGGGAGCCGCTTGCCCAGCTCTTGGCCACGTCAAAGGAAAGAATCGATAAAATGGAAAAAAAATTAAAAAAGGCAACTTGTTAAACACTCTCCAGCATGAAAAATAATATTTGAAATTTGAAGCTATGTTTTGTGTGCTGATCTTTCTCCCAATTTTTTTTTTAATTGAATACTCCTAATTTATTGCATTCAAATTCTAATCTAGCAGTTTTTTCCCCAGATTGTTGTCAGGAAAATATTCTGTGGCTCATGAATAGGATATTATGAAAAAAATAATTATGATTGTCAATGACAACTGTAACTTTGAATCTCTCTTTACTATAATAATGTATATATAATGTTTGCATATGTGACCCTTCCATTTGTATTCTTAGCTGATGTAGTGTAATACCTGTTAGGAATGCAGATCCTGCTAATTATACTTTGCTCAATTACCATCCCCCCTTTTTTTCCTCATAATAATCCCCTACTTTATATGGCATTAATGTGTATTCTCTTAGAATACTGAGAGCTGAAGTGTGATATGACAACTCTTGTCCTCATTTGTAAAGCATAATTATTTAAGTATTTGTGTGCCACTGAAATTCATAGGTGCAGGGCTGAGCTGTATAAGATATATTTACCCAGAGTAAAAAACCTCAGTGATTACCCTTCCCCACAAACCACCTCCCAGGAGCTGGTGCAGAGCGTGTGTAATCTATGTGCAAGTACAAAGGAGGAGGGAAAGGCAATGCTGCCCTTCAGACAAAAAATGCTTTGAACATTTGCTTAACTGTGAGTTGTCCAGGGCCATGGAAGCAGCCTCTGGCAGAGCAAGAAATTGAACCTGAGCCTCTGAAGTCCTAGCCCAGCACCTTGTCCATAAGAGGTTCCTTCTCTTATCCTTACCACCATAAAACATAACCTCTGTGTGCTGAAGATGATACTCTTAAAGCTGGATTTGTAGGTTCTACTACCCCTGTAGTAAAACTACCTTATTTACAGGCATGCACACACAGGCAAATCCTTTCCTTTGACAGGGGATTTGCTGATAAGGCAGTATAATAGCACTAAAATCAATTCATGTGGAGCTTCAGAGTTATTAAGCTGTAGCAATTTAAGTGTATTCAATCTGTCTGCTTAAGAGATTGCCAAGGCAGGTGCCTACTCACAGAGTATGTATGTACGGAGTAGGTGTATGTATGCACATACATACATGGATTTTTAGGATGTATATATAAACATATACAAACAGCTATTTCAAATTCCAAATTAGGAGTTGAGTTTTGCTGAGATGTTGTTGGGAGTGGAGCAGCTAAGAAATTTTAGTACTCATAGAGTGGTTTGGCTTTCTTTTACTTGGTAAGAGAAATTAGAATAGCCCAATTTATGAGCTGCTAGGGCCACTGCTGAGCGAGTGGACATGCTTCCCAATTTCATATTTGGATTAAATTATAAAATTATTCTGCAGTTCAATATTTTAGAAATTATGCTGCCAGATACAAATGGCAAATTAAATTAGTTTTCAAGTTCTTTCTTTGAGAAGATACAGAACAAAAGTTTGTTTCAACAATGCTCTTCCCATTTTGTACATCCTGAGATTTCTCCCTTATTGTACCATTGGAAAATAAATGTAACTGATAATTCAATTAGTTTGACTTGCAAATTGAGACTAGGGCAGCATTTTATGGTCTTATAATAATGCTCAGTGTGAGATCCCTTCCTGGCTGGAACACGGTCAGGGAATGCAGGTGACAAAAAGAATTTGGGTCTCTGATATCGACATCTTGAACTCGGGGAATAAAGTCCTTAAATGAACTCACATAGAAAAACTTGGCCAGAGCAACAAACTGACCTTAGGCACCAGTTAATTCACCCAACTGGTTCCTTTTCGTTCCAAGATCCCCTGGAAAGTTGTTTGTGTGTCAATATAACTTGAGCCATGCTCCTGGATAGTAGCAGCCTTAGGATCAGTAATGGAGGAGTTGCATATTTCATTACCTTTTCAATCTTAATACATTTCAAGAGCTAAAGTTTTCCTACTTTGAAACAAAAGAAAGATGTACTCTTTGACAGTCTTTAAAAAAAGAAAAATGAAAAAGAATTATAACCCTAAAGTCACAAGTTTTGCTGTTGGGTCTTTCAAATGTACTCTCTCTCTCTGTTTGCAAGTTCTGATCCTAAATGCTTGTTGAACTAAGCAACCCAAAACAGCTGGGAGACACTCCTTAGTGTGTTCTTAATGTGATTGATTTCATGTTTTTGGTCATTGATTCAGTCTTTGCTTTCTTTTTGTTTCAAAAACCAAACACAAATAAACAATTCATTATGATTTAGCTGATTTCCTGAAGGACATTTGGATTGCAAGTTTCAATAAATAGTCTTCAGTTTCATGTCAGGTCGAGTACAGTGCTCTTAAAGCACCATTTGAAACTGTCATACACATGGCACTTTCTCAAAGGCTTTTGCAAATATGTTTTCTAAGTGAGGCTATATATCCAAGAACCTTCTCCCAGCCAAGCTTTCAAAAAGCAGGAGCTGTTGTTTGTGTCTCAGAAGAAATTATTTATTATTAAGACAAAATGACTCTGCACTAATATGCTTCCCAGTGCAGGGTGATTGATTAAAATCTGGAGGATTTTGAAAAAATCACGGTGGAGTAACAGGGCAGCAGGATGGTACTTGAAATCCAATCACTGTAATTGTGAATTGACACGCCTTGATGGAATGGCTCCATACTGAGACAGAGCCTGGTTTGTGGGTTGTCTGGGGAAAGATCTTTGGAGAGGTTATGGCTCATTCCTTGGTGGTTCACCCTAATTTAAGCAGGACTGGGAATCATCCCTTTCAGCTACAGCCCAGACAGGAAGTGTCATTTAGCCCATCTGAGGCTTAGCCCAAAGTCCATTGAAATCATGGAAAAATTCCCATTGGTGTCAGTGGTCTTTGGATCACTTCTCAGTAGTTCTGGCAGTGTTACATTCCCATTAAATAATGACCTAATAATGAAAAACCCTGCATCCCTATCTGTAGTGTTTCTGTGAAGAAACCTTTTCATTGCTTCCCTTTAAAAAGATCTCAAGGACAATGATACGGTCTGTTATTCATCATGGAGCCTTCTTACCCAGGGCAGCATTGTGGAGCTCACACCTCCTGCCCTCTGAGGGCAAAATGCACACAAAGTGGTCAGGTTTTGTACTGTGAGATCAGTGAATTCAGGTGACCGTGTGACAGCTAAAGCATTCAACGAGACAAAAGGAACATCTGTAATTTGCCACGCAAAAAGGTCATCAAATCAAAATTTCAGACTAGATTTTTTTTTTTTTTAAGGCTAGATGATTTTATGACTATTAATATTATTTGTAGCTCCAGTATGCAAACCAAGATAAGAATAATCAAATCTCATGCTTCAGGGCATCGGCTAATCACCTGCTGGGTTTGGCATAATTGGTTTAGTGCATTACACTTGGAAGGGAGGTTCACTTTCTCTGAAACTTAGCCACTCTCAGTGAAAGCATTTAAAAGGCCAGAGTTTCCTGATCCCCTTTGACAGCTCCTTTGTCTGTACAATGATGTGTAACCAGTGCCAGTGAACATTAATATTACAACCTTATTTTTTACTTCATGATTTAAAGCCGTTAGTAAGAGTTATTGCCGTTTATGTGACAGTCTACATATGTATTTAAGGGTTCCTTGACATTTTTTGCTGGTGGAAAAGATGCCAAATGATGTTAGAAACAGACTTGCTGATAAATTTCTAAACAGCGTGTACAGACACAGACACACATGCGTTAATTCATGTGTTAAATTGCAAAATAATCTATTTATCTATCTGCCCTGGTATCTGGGCATAGATAATTGGTGCGCTACTTATGAATACCTCGGAAATGTTTACAATGCTTTGCAGGCCTCAAATTAAACCAGTAATAAGTTATAATAACGATTTGATTAACTCCTTGGCAGTAGGAGTTGGATTTACCTGACATGGAGCCTGTTTCTGGCACTGGATTCACCAGAAACCACCTGCTTGAAAGGATTAATTCTGTAATTGAATCTCTGCTGATGTTAGTGAATGTGTTTTGCTTGCTGGCATGTGGGTGTGGAGCAGGGAAGCATAAACATTTTCCCCTTCCAATCCCCTCAGTGGAGGCAGACCACGTCTGCACTCTAGTGAACAAAGACCAAGTCAAGACTGGTGTCTTGTTAAAGAATAAAATACAGTCTCATATCCTTTAGCAAAATCAAATATAAACCAACAAGCAACACGATACCCTAACCAGAGCTCTCTAATATGCTCAAAACCCCCCTAACTGATAAGATTCAATTCCATTGATTTTTGAGTAACTTCCGTTGAACTCTATTTGTTTTTTATTGTTAAATTAGATTTGGGGTTTCCCAGGCAGTGCAATATGTTCTTTGAAGGATGTTTGCCCTGCAGCTCCACCAGTACATTGGATGACAAAGTTTTACTGGGTTGCTTTAAGCTCTAACACTTTGATAGGCAGCAGCCTTGGCTGCTGTTAACGCTTCACTTTAGCTGGGCTTTCTTGCCTAGGAATTTATGAGCACCACCCAAATTTTTACCACTACAAATAAGTTTCAACTAAAAATAGGGCGCTGTTTTTCTCCCAGGTTCCAAGATTAAGTGTAAGTGACTAAAATTTAATGTAGCTCTACAGTTTATCCTAGAGATCAGGCGGGAGGCAACAAAGGATACAACAAAGGAGTTCTGAGCCTTCTGAAAGCACGATGCAAAGCATCTTCCTTGAAAGCCTCAGGCAGCCCTATATATATGTACATTTACAGAGGAGGATTTTTTTTTTTTTAAGCTGGGGAATAGAAAGACACAATATTGTGTTGGGATTTTCCACTGTCCTTGCAGGGCAGGGGGCGTCAGGGTACTCCTTTAGTACCTCAGCTGGACTGCTGTAAATCGATACCTGACACTGGAGGAAGGTTTGGGCTCAAAAAAGCACAGGAGTAAAGTTAGAACTTGTGTTGCAGTTTTTATTCCTTTTGCATACAAGTCAAGATGTTGGCTGATACAGGAACAGGAAAGGAAATATTATTCTCTTAAGAAAGCAACAACAGAGTTCAAGATCTGTGTGAAGTTCTCATATGCAGGCCTGCAGGAAAACCTATAACACTGCTGAAATGTATGCTGCAGGGTTTTTTTCCAGATGAGCACTTTTAATATAACATTTTCATAATTTCCACACAGTGGTAATCATTTTATTGCTTTTCTTTATCTGTACCTATTACTGTTCATAGAGTAGCTGCTCAGTTCTGATAACCCAGTGGAAATGCATTCCAAGTGTAACTCGAGATTTGCAGAATTTCATAAAATTCACTGAATTTCCACTTCAAAGTACACTGAAACAGTTTACTATGGTTCCTAATAGACATTTTTAGGTTTAGTATTTTGATCTGAAAGCAGTTATTTCATTTCTTGGTGATTTAAATTTCTTTTCTGAAAGAAATTAGGGGCTTTCAAAGTTATCAGTCCATAATTAAGATTTTACCATTAGCTAGCCCATCACTGTAGTAGCAAAATAGTGGCCTATGGGAATACATACGAGAACAGCACTGGATGAAATAATCAGCCTTGCAGAGCCAGACCCAACTGCACAGGCAAGATTTTGCTCAGAATTTCAATAGTTGTTACCAGATCACACATAAATAACTCTTGAAAAGGAAACCTACCCAGCCAGAAATGCATTTATCTGTAGGCATGCTTGCACTGGTTCTTATCCAAATTTTGTCTTTATTAAATCAGTCAATCCTTTAAACAGGACCTTTAGTTTCAAGACTGGGGCTTGGATTTTACCCTCTTGAGGTGCAGCAGTCACAAGAAAAGGTGTCTGAAATGTGTGGAAGTGATAAACACGATTCCCACTGGTCACCACTGATGTATTCAGGCCCTGTCTTGTGTTGAAATGAATTTATTGTGTTCATCTTCAGAAGTCAAGCACTTTAAAAGTAAAGCCTAAATTATAAAAATAAGCCTCTACTTGAATCTACAGCAGGCTGTTAATGATTGTAATGGTAGAGTTTCTTTCCAATAAACCTCAGAATAAAGAGTTTTCTTGAGCTGGCTTTTTATAAAGCCTTTTGGTCTCTGCTCAGGAGCTCTCTGTTGCCTTAGAGATACTCTTGTATATTGTGTGCATGAAATAAACCCAGCAGAACTGCCCAGGGATTCTGCCACAGTCAGTGAAATAACACCCAGGTCCCACCACAAATGGCTCCAGCTCCTGATGGTTTGCCAGGCTGGTTTGGACAGGCTACATTGTAGATAAATGGAGGCATTTATTGTATACTTTGAAGAAATTAAGGTATTAAGTATTTATTGTGATCCAAAGGTGAAATGATGGAGATTTCTGATCTACAGATTTTCACATTTTTTTCCCTCCAGGTTACATTTGCTTTGATTGAGTGGTAGAAGTTATTTTGTATTTTTCTGTATTTTGTTTCCTTGAATATACTTCTCATAGTTTCATGCAGTCACAGAAATCTCTAAAGAATAAAGACATAAATCTCTATTTGATGGTGCCATGATGAGGGAAATAATTTTTCATTTTCCTTAATTTTGTTTGTTTCTACTAGAACTGCTTTTAAGGGAAAAAACCCCAGCAGTGTAATTTGTGAATAAAACCTTTCCACATTATCTGTGCAGCTTCAATGATTCTAATGGCACTGCACGAATACACACAAAAGCCAAAAGCTGTTGTGCTTATTTTAGCAGTACTTTGGTACTTTTCCAGACTATCTTACGTGATTTTGTATTTTTATTGTCATGGTTTGAGGACTGAAGCTCACATTAATTCCCACCTTTCACCCTTAAAATCTGAAAGTGCTCTGCAGCAGAGCACAGATATTCTCACATTGACATTTTTTAGGTGAAAGAACTAAGATAGAGGGAGACATAGAACTGCTGAGAGTCCCAGAGAGGATATTACCTAGTGTCCCAAAGAACATATCTACCTACAGGGATGCATTAAATATGGCACTAACTCCTCAACCCACACTGACTTCACTGCCAGTCAGCTTCAGTCCAAACTTTGCCTTTTCAATAAATTAAAAGTGAAGCTGGGAAAAATACATGCTGAAGGTTTTGACTTTGGCAGGAAAGGCTTTCATTTACACAGAGCTCCTCCATAAAGTATGAGCAGCTGAAATTTGATAGAGAGAGAAATAGAAATATTCTTTACTCCTTGAAGATTTTTCTTTAGGGTTCTTCCAAAAGATAATTATTTGTCTAAGATTGGTATGACCATATTACTAATAATTTAAGTATTTCAAACATTTATAAAAAAACTTCCATTGATCAAATATGAACTATTTATTTTTTTTTTACCAGCTATGGAAAAGGTGTCAAGCCTTCCAATAAAATTGCAATAGGGCATGATTCTCTTAGATGTCAAGTATCCTCAATCCTTGTATTTTCAGGAAATATAAAGATTTTTACTATTTTATGGAAGGCTCTGTTTTTTTTTTAAGGAACTATTACTGGTGTCTATAAGATTTGCTACTTATACATATTTAAGGAGCATTTCAATGTAGGCATGTAATTCAATGGAAGTCTTTCCCACATAATTAGTCAAGTTGTAGTCCAGGTTGGAATCTGGTCTTTGTTTCTCTTCAGTCTAGCATGTTTTTCTGGTTCTTTTATCCTTTTGAGTAAACAGAGTATATGAGAATTTGAGTCTCCAAGTGCACATGTATAATTTAATTTTTACAAGAAATTTCACTCCTCCTAGCTCAAAGTTAAATGTATGCATGTATGCAGAATCTAAGCTTTGGATTACACTCGGAAAGTGTAAGTAGGAATTTGGCTCTGCTATGAGTTTTAATCTACCCCTTTTATTGACCTCACATTTATTTTGATGCACAGATATTTTCCACTTAAAACAGGTTTTTACTGCAAGTATCCAACTCCTCCATTATTTCTGACTAGCTTTATTACAGAACTGCGGAGAATCTCTTGTTGTGTGTGCACCTACGTGTTACAGTTTAAATAAATAATTAGAAATTGTAATAAAAAGGGACACATATAAATATATAAGCTTCTATCCCCCATACACACACTACATACATTCTTTGTTGATTTCTGAGGAGAATTAGGCCTCTCTTTCCATGCTCCAATATTGAACTAATATGTCAGAGAGTTAGTGTACCATGCTTCCCAAAACAGCTCATTAACTTGAATGCAGGTTGCATTGGGGTTTCTTATCCTAGATGAGTGGTAATAGCTATTATGAATGTGGTTGGGTCTAGGAAACACTCTTGCAAAGATAAACCCACAAAAACCTGTCTGTACCACCATGTGGAGCTCACCTTCTTGGTATGATCCTACAAGGCAACTGATCTGATCCACCAATTATTCCTCTGCTCAAAGTGAATTTCTAGGCTGATAAATCTGTGCTAGTAACCTGTAAAGAGATGAACTTTGTCCCTACAGAGATGTGATTTTAATCTATCATTTAGAAGGTATTTGTAGCCAGCTTTTTGTGCAGTAGATTATTGATGGTGCCTCTTCCTTTTGCTTGGGATGTCAAGTAAGTCAGGCAAACTCTACAGAATTTCAATGGACTGGCTCAGACCTCTCTGAGGCAGCAAATAACACAATCCACTGTGCATTTTTCATATATTTTGCAAATGCTTCAGAGAAAAATAGATCACTACAGATACCAAGACATGTATATGATTCAGTCTGAACATGGACATGCTTCCAAAAAATACAATAAGAGCTGTCCTTTTTATTTGGAGATGTCAGGCTCCTGGAAACGTGTGAGCTGTGGTGATCTGACACCAGTTTCATTATGGCTGCTTCCAGACTCCTCATATTTGGGTAGTATGATTGAAGCTTTAACACAGTGTGCTCTGTACAAATGACAGTACTTTGGGCAGAACATGACAGATTTTAGCAAGCAGATTAAAGGAAAGTTGAAGTGACTTTCTGCTCTTCTTGATTGCCTTTCTGTGTGTGGTCTCATCCTGTCACAACAAGTATGGAAATATGTTGCATATAATAATATCTGGTGCAAAAATGAAAAGCATGAAAATGAGTGGAGATTATTATTTTCATCACATGGAAATTGCTGAAAGATACTCTGTTGGGGATGGTCGAATCACTTTGTACTCCTCCTTTTCAGTAGTGTTGAGCAGGGATGTAAGTTGAGGTTCAGTTTAAACAGTTTTGCAAGCTGACAGAAAAGCCATCCTGTGTGCCTGGTTTGGAAAACGAAATTTACCAAAGAATGTCTTAGTTTGCATATGGCATCAGAAATCCTTTTAAGCATAAGAAACTCAGAATTTATTCCTCTGAGTCTAGGTGGTAAAAGGGCTTTATATTTCAGGTGAGATTGGTGGGAAACTTGCACTCAGGGCCGGCTGTAGAGCCACCATATGTATCTTCTGGCACTGTAGTTTTTGGTTTTTTTTACCCATGCAATAAAAAGAGCTTTTATTGATGCAGTGTTTATTGAAAACCTACTGCAGGGGTCCATCACAGGAAGATAAATCAAGGTTGATGTATCTAGTGTATTCTTTACTGGAAGGTTTTGTTCTGTAGGAGCAATCATGATTAGCATATTTTATCATCTGGGAACTGAAAACCCCAAGAGAACTTGTGCTCTTGGCCACTGAGTCACCAGGGAGTTGCAGGTGATCCTGTTGCCCTCACAGCAATGTCCAAGCCATCCTCACCACGAAGGTTGGGGTGATACAGAGTCCATGAGGCACTGTGAGGATTGTGTCTTGTGTGCAGGTACAAAAATGTCATCCCATTGCTGTAGAGAATCCAGAGTGGGATGGTGGAATGTAATATCACTGCAAACCCCATAATCTCTCTGCAGTGTCAGGACTGCAAACAGGGAAGCCATCCACTTACCAGTTGTGCCTGGAACACGGATATCACTGGAGTGGAAAATAGGCACAAACCAGATTATTTTCTCATAACCCTAAACGCTTATTAATGTTAACAGTATCATTCATTATTTACCTTTTCTGTATTTAATCTCTGATTTAAAGTGCTTTATAATCAGGAAGCAGTTTTTACCCATCTAATCCCAGATGGTATTTCAGAATCTACTTATACTCAATTTATATTATTTAGGTAATATTTTTTTCACTCATTACTAGAGTAATTCTACAACTGTATTATAATTGTTAATGGCCAATTAAAGCAGATTAGGATTTTTTTCAACCTGAAAGATATTAAGAGTTCCTTAGTACGGAGATAAAAAACATTTTATCATTTCAGTCAACTCTTAAATCGCCTTGCTATTTGATCATATAATCATATATCATAATTTTGAGAAATTTCATTGCTCAAAGAAAAACCCCCCAAAAAAGTGTACTTCAGTAGGTTTAATGCTCCAAAAAATTAATAAAGGATTGCAGGTTGTGCATATTTTTGATAGCTCTGTTTCAGGTTTTGTTCCTTAACTGGAACAAATATTTTTTGCAAGTTCTGTGAGAAGGTTTGTGGTATGATGGATAATGCGTTGTGAATAATTAGACAATGTGAGGTTGTAAATCCCAACCAGAACAATGTATCTCTCCCATTAGCTGTTTCTCCTGTAAAGGGCAGTGTACAATGATGGAGCAGAGCCATTCATTTTAGATACATTCCACTTGCAAGTAATCTTTCATGTGAAAGGAAAACTAGATGTATGATGGTTTACATGTCAATTAAACCATGCTCAGAATGAAAGAGCAGTTTCAGAAGCCGGAAAACAAAGTTTTTCAGATGGAGAATTAGCTCTTGGCTAGAGACTAATACCTGAGCAGTGGCCTCATTATGGGCCTACCTTCCTTGGCTTCTGGCATTTAACTGTGAAAATGAACGGGAAGGACTTGTCTGGTAATTAGTGTGGGTTGGGACATCTGAACTGTCCCAGCAAGAGCATCTGAACTTTCCCAGTGTAATGAAAGAAAACTTCAAAGAAATCATTATTCTTTCAGTTCAGTTGGTGGATTGGCTGATTGGGTTGGGGTTTTTCAAAGGATTAGCTCCCTGCTGTGGCAAATAAGTATTGAAATGCTGGAAATGCTGATTTTCAGAAAGACTCTTCAGAATGAAAGCTGCTTTTCCTTTCTATTAATCTTATTCCCATGTGTTACTAGAATGTAGAAGGTGGGGAAAACGGGGAGGAATCTGCATTATGATAGGAGTGCACTTTGACCTGCTTGTGATATCATCTCCTTTGTTGGACTGTGGAGTTTTTCATGCTGGAATGTCAATCAGCTGTCTCAAATTCACGGGTCTTTAAAATAATTGAAGTGGATGAAAATGCGTTGATTAGGACAATATTCTGGAATGGAAGGATATATTCACAAGTAGAAAGTTCTTTACTTTTAGCTGCTGTGTCAAGTCTCTTTAAAGCCACTATTCCTCTGCTTCTTGTCCAAAGAAATAATTTTCTATAAGCTTCTCCAGGTTTTTGCCTTTAGCCACAAGGACAGGCATGCTGCATTTTCCAGGGCTGGTAGCATGCCAATAAACTAATAACACAGTGTTCTTCTTAATGAGGTGGCAGTTTTCCTACCTCTGAAAATTAAGAATGCCAGTCTGCAGCAATTTGGCATGAAGTAGCTCTGCTCATATCACTCTCTTCCAGTAGCAGCAAGAACAAAGTGTGGTTATTATCCATAAGTCCAGATTGAACTCGAAGTTTTATATGTCATATATCTAGCTCATCCCCTAATCAGCAGTTAACCTATAGAGGTGAAAGAGGCCTTCCCATAAGTATTTCTGCCCAATATCACACAACTGGTAGAAAGGAATGGGAACGACTAGACAAGAAATAAAACATTAATCACCTCCTTACCGCAGCCTGTAGATATTTGAATATGCATATTATTGTGTAAGCAAAATGAAAGAGATCAGCTTATGAATGTTGAAAAATTAAATCAACCTTTACTTAGAAGAATTATTTGTACTTCTAAACTAACAAGACTCAGAAAAAGCAGGATGCTGCAAGATGCAGTGTAGAAGTGCCAAAAATTTTACGTGGATCTGGTGTGCTCTTTCTGACAAAACACCCCTTGAGTAATCACAGCAAATGCTGTGGCAAGTGAAAAGAAAATACTTGTTATTTTAAAAAATGCATGAGGTCAGAGAAGTGACTGCAAGAAATGACAGTAGATCTATGTCCTCTGTATTTTCAGGCTTTCTGCTGACTCTTGTGGAAAAATAAGTATGTGCTATTCTTTACACCAGTTAGCACTGCAGAGCCATCACATCCCTGGGAAGGGATGAGCTGATTTCTGACCTGGCTGTATTAATTAAGTCCCAAATGTAGACTCTTTATTGTAGAGAATGACACATGGACCATAAACATCTCAACTTGATGTTCAGATCTCAGACAGATTTTTAGTGGTAAAAACAAAAAAACTTAGTAAGTCAACTAAATCCCATCAGGAGTCACAGCAATGAACATTGAACTCACTGACACCACTTACAGACTCATTTTTTCATCATATAATTACATTTTAACAGAAATTTCTTTTGGTCCTTGTCCTTGAAGTCCTGTTTGTTCATCCACAAAACAGATGCTCTTCAGTCCAGGGGTAGACCAGCTCAGCACAATGAAGACAAGAATGCTTATTTAACTTCTGTAAAAAAGATGGAACTTTTTAGTTCCTTTCTCATCTGCCGTGATGTACAAATGCTACTTAAGTATTAAAAGAAAGGCAAAGAAACTTCCCTTTCAATAACTATATCTATCTTTTTCCTTGTCCATTTGCCTTTTCTTTCCTCTTTCCATGCTTACATCTCTTTTTTTCTTTTCCTCACTGTTTAAAGAACTCCAACTGGAGAACATGTTTTAAGGATGTGGGACTAATTCTCAGGATACTAGGAAATTACTGTGTGAATAAAAATGTGAATTTACAGTTTTGTCCGCTGATAATATTTAACTGTCCTATCCTGCTAAGGGCTTATTTAATTTTAACAACTGGCACTCTTTTTCATCATTGAAATAATAAACCCTTATGTAATTTACTTACATGTAATTTGTATTTATTTCCTCACGTGTTCTTAATTTTTGGAATGCATTAGTTCTCAGTGGATTCTGCCACGTAGCTCTGTACTGTGCCAAATATTCAGCATTGATTTTCATATTGACTTATATCAATTGTGCCATTAGTGTGAAATGGATGGGAAAACACATTGAATGTATCATTCTGAATGTTTTCATTCTTCAATCTGATATTAATAATTCAGAATGTATTTAAGGGACAGTATGCATTTAAATCTATGCCAGGAATTGAAAATCTATTTACCACAGGCCCTTTTGACTATGTTGGTTATGTGTTGGCTTATTCACTGTAATTTTTCCTTTCTCTCTCTCTCTGCATGTGTATTCCCTCCTTCTATCCCACCCAAAGCACTGCTACAAAAGTCTGTCCTACTCAACCCCATGACTCATGAAACAAAACCACTCAAGGCCCCAGCTGATGTACTTGTATAATCTCAAATTATTCCAAACCTCTCTTTTCTGCCAAATACTTTCTGCTCTGGAAAAAAAAAAAATGCCCTTTGCAACAAACTTTTTAAACATTGATGGAGCAAGTCTCCAAGAGTTTTCAGCCTTCCTGTGAGGCAGATGGGAAATTTTTAACAATTTCAGTTACATTTAAAATGGCAGTTTTTGATGAATTCAATATGAAAATAAATTTATGACTGAAATAGTAATTCTCTGTTTTTATTTTCAGCTTATCTTGGATTGTGTTTTCACTAGCTTTGTGTTTGCAGTTCAGCTGTGTCAACTGTACTCTGTGTTTTCCCGCTTGCCTAACGTACTCCTCGTTGATCAGAAACATTTTTGAAATGTATATTTTATTGCTTAAATGCAAGCTGAACCTTACCCTAAACTCCACCCGTACAGAGCAAACCTTTCCAAATTATCTCCCCTCACTGTTATTTTCCTGTGGTTCAAATGTGTGTGGTTTTTGTCATTCCTGTGCTCTGTTTGTTGTACATAGTTCTGTGCTCATCCCTCTCCTGCCATTTCCATGTTTTTTCTCAAAAGGTAGTCATGCCAGAAATCTTTCCTTCTCAGTCGAGTGTGCCAGTAATCACTCCTCATTCAACATGTTCTGACTGTCATCCTGTGTTTTCTCTCATGTTGGTTCTTCTCATCTCCTTCTGCATTCAGGCATTTTGGGACAGCAGGTTATATTATTCCATATTGATAAAACACCATTTGAATATATAAACTTATATACATGATTTTCAAGAATCATGCACAGATGAAGAAATTATATTTTAAAATTCGTTGGGATTGATTTAAGTTTGGCATATGTTGACTTGAGCTGAAATTGAAAATGTTTTTTTTTTAAGTTGGTTGATACTTGAGTTGTTCAGATGGTGAATATCTGACAAGGAGCAGTACAAGGCACAGTGAGGCTGAGGAGTATTCGGAACAGAGAGGTGTGAAAGTAATCAGCTGTGTAGACGACACAAGCAAATGATATTATGCCAGTTGATTTTTGTTTTTTTTGTGAGGTTACAGCTCTACATGAACAAGCTACTTTGTCTGCTTTTGCTGTAAAGCATATCTTTATTGATTTCAGAGGTGCTTTGTCTGCATCTTTTTTACCTTACTGGTATTACAATATTTTCATTTTCATGGTGGATAGCTTTTAAGCTAGCAAGTCTGTTGAAGTTAAGTGGACGCTATCATATTTCTGTACAGCTTCTCTGTACTTTTTCCCTCATAGAAGATGTCAAGGAAAGCTTTCAAGCCTTTTTTATGACTAATCCTTTGTTGATTTATCGTGCATTTTCCCACCTGCTTTTCTGATGGGTTTTAGTGTTAAGTTTTGTAACCTTCCATACTTGTGTCCCAATGCCAGATACAATAATGGTTCTGTTTTGGAAGCTGGACAGGACACTGATGCAAATACTATTGCTCCAGGAAAAAATGTGCTGGCAAATCTCTGCTCTGAAGGATATCCATGATGCCAGCACAGGATGGGAATTTTTACCCCAGCAGTGTCTTTTAAGATCAGCATGCCCCTGTTAAATCCATGGATTACCCACTCTGATAATCACTCAGTAGTGTCATTTCCTTCTTTTTGGATGTAGCTGCAAGAACAAAACCAGGCAAACTCTGCCAGGCAGAGCATTCACAAAAGTTAATACATGGTGATAAGGTCTGAGAAGTGCAGGTCTGTAGAAAGCTTGATCTACAGAATTCTTGTAGTCTTCAATTCTTTTAGTCTTGAATTCTACAGAAGTGGCAATATCAGCTGTTTCTGAGGTGCTTATCCTTTCTCAAGATCATACCTTTGAAACCACTTTGACCAGACAAATTCAGCTGTATTTTTTTAGCCTCAAATTATCATTATTTTACCTCAAATTAATTGAAACACAGATCCAGTTACTTCTGAATGTAATCTTCTGAGAATAAACATGGAGTAGAAATCTGCTTAGTAGTCACATTAAAATACCTTAAGTCTCAAGTGAATGTCTCCAACTCTATCCAAATTTTTTTGATAGTAGATTATTGAAGTGTTAATTTTAAGTTAACTTTCACAAATAAGGGGGTTGATAATCAAGTTATATTTTGTGGTAAATTGTAGTGTTATATTTATGTCTGGTGTCATTGTCTGATTTACGATTAAAACAAATTTCCATAGTGCGTGCATTTCCTGTCTGGTTTTGTTTCCTGGTGTGCAGAGTTACAGAGCACAGTGTACAGTCAGAGTATTTACTTTTTTTTTTCTTTTTGACAGGATAATACAGAACATTTTCTAACTTATCTCCAGAAAATCTTAGAGATCTGACAAGATAATAGCATTTGTCTGTTTCCTGTGCCTTTTCTTCTTTAGTTATTTAGTCTCCTATCTGGTGCTGTGAGCTCCTTAGCTAAGTGCTACTTGATTGTTTAATAACTAAGGTGCTTTTCATAATGCCTATCATGCTGCCAGCAACCATACTGTTCATTTCATTCATGTTCTGATCAATTGAGTACTAACTAATTACTATTTTGGGTTATCTCCAAAGGCTCTTTTCCTCTGCAGTACCCTCCATTAGAAAGATTCTGTATCCTGGCACTCAGTTGTGTTGAGATGTGTTGTAGCTAATTAATGGAGAGCAGTAACAAATAATAAATTCCTTGGTCCACAGGACCCAAGTTGTGCACATTGCCGGCAATGCTGAACCGTGCACATGAAAGTGCTCTGTAGATCTTGAAAATTATTTTGCTTTTTCTTATGCTGAATATGGCACAATGCTGTTTAAAATATTTAGTGTGGTGCCCTAGGCCAAACATCTCCACCAGGCCTGTGGTTTCAGGCTATGGAAATGGCCAAGCACCCATCAGGGGTGGAGAGCACTCTGCACCTGCACAAGAGCAACTGGTTTCCTTTTCTCTGCATGGATCCCAATTCACTCTCCCCACATCAAGCTCTCGCACCAGCCTGCAGTAAGTGGGGAAGAGCAGGGGATTTGCTTGAAAATTGCTCTGCTGCTCTGGGCCCAAATGTGAATATAAAAGCAGCCTTTGCATTGATATCTCTGCTGTCTTTTCTTCCCTTTCTCTTTGTGCTACTTGTAGGAAAGACAGATCTGACAGAGAGGTGGCTTTGTGATCACAAGCTTGTTAACTTTGGCTTGCTTGTTGGTTGGTTACGAGGAGCTCCCACGAGAGAGGTGACTCTGAGGGAGTTTTAGATCTTGTTCTCCAAACTATTTACTGGTTTTCTGCTTGCTGTTGAAAAGCTGGAAGAAAAAGCCCATTCAATTACACCCAATCCTCAGTCATTGCAGGAGACACCTGTAACCACTAACTTTAGTGGAAATATTTGTCCTGCAAAGATGAAGCAGTAATAAAAGCAAGTTACTGATGGAGACAACCTGAAAGGTGACCAGGGCATGCTTTTAGTGACAGCAAATGTGCCTGCAGCTTCCATGGAGACAGATTGAGCATCCAGAGAAGAACAACAGAAGTGGTGAAGAGTCCAGAGCACATGGCTGATGAGAGGCAGCTGAGGAACTGGGGGTGTTTAATCTGAAGAAGATTGGGCTCAGGGGAGAACTTATCTCTCTACAGCTCCCTGAAACGAGGTTATAGTGAGGTGGGGGTTGGTCTTTCCTCCCAGAAAACAAGAAACAGGAAAAGAGGAAATGGCTCTAGCTGTGCTAGGGGAGGTTTAGAATAGCTATTAGGAAAAACATCTTCACTGAAAGGGATGATGAGGACTGGAACAGGCTGCCCAGGGAAGTGGTGGAGTCACCATCCCTAGGGGGATTTAAAAGATGTGTAAATGTGGCATCTGGGGTCATGGCTTAGTGGTGAGTAGGCAGTACTGTGTTAACAGGCAAGCTTGATGATCTTAAAATTGTTTTCCAATCTAAATGATCCTATGATTCTATGATTTATATTACATATATACAACTGGGATTGTAAAAGGGATGTCAAAAACCAAGCTCTGAACTCTACATCTCCTTAAATGAGAAACATCAGAAATCGTAATGGAATTGGGAAATGCTTTGAATTTAATTCTTTAGAGAGGAATCTTGTGATGTTCCTTTAGGCAGTTCATAAGAGAGGCTGCTAAGAAAAGAATAACAGGGAGTGATTTACATTATCACCAAATTCAGTCTTGAAGCCAGTAATTTTTGTGTCAACCTACAATTACAGGCAATCACTTCCACTTGGCTGGTTGTTCCAGTCTGTTACTGTTTACAGTGTGTACTTACCTAATACTCAGCATTGTGCTGAGTTGGTTCTGCTTTTGTTGCAATTAATCAGCTATGTTATACTTCATGATGTAAAGTTGCTTCTGTGAAAAGTTATAGGCAGATGAAAGTGTTTCTGGATAAAAGAAGAAAGTGCCTTTTTCAATTCTTTCCCTGCTCTCCTCTGCTCATGGAGATTGTGTGTATCAGCTTGTGATCTGGGGAGATTAAAAGGGTTTCTCAATATAGGTGTGATAGCCATAGAAAATCCTGTCAGCTCGTTTCACCTGGCTTGGAAATTTCTGAAAGAATTTTTGGGAAACATCGTCGCAGGGCTGGAATCCCCAAGCCACCTTTATCTGGGATTTCCAGGAAGTGCAGGTGCTGGAATGTGCAGCACTGTGGCTGGTGGAAAGCACTCCCCTCCTGACAGGACAGATCCTTGGAGGAGAGACAAAGGACATAACACATGCCAGATTTCAGACTGCAGAGTACATGACATGGGATCAGTCCTTCTGTTTCTGTGTATAAGCAACATATTTGTCAGCAGATCTTTTAAAATGTTCTTTTACCAAAGGTAATTAATTGAGTTTGAATATTACCAAGCTGTAAAATTAAGTTTCTTTCATTCTTGGCAAAAGGCTGAATCAGTTTAAACTGGTTTTCAGGTAGCCTTAGAGTGTGGAGATGTGACTAAATTCCCCCAGCCTTAAGACAGCTTTCTCATCTCCTCCTTTCTGGTGCTCACAAAAAACAAGAGCAGAATTTACTGGATTGCTGATGGTCCTAATTGCTCATGGATTTATTTGCTTGCTTAGCTAGGAACATTCCAGGGTTTAATGCAACAGCAACAGTTTTCTCTTGCATCCTCAAAGTAGAGCATGTGAGCCTGAGGCTCCCTGTGAGCAGAGCCCCTGGGGAAGCACCCAAGGTCCCACTGCTCTCCTCAGGCACACAGTGATGGCACTGACATTAATGTACCAGCAGTGTCATTGGTGATCCTGCTAAGATGAGACCAAGAAAATCTTAAGCACCCTGTATTGGTGAATTGAAAAATCTCACCTGCTTTCATGTGAATAATTTGATTGCATCATTTTAACAGTTTCAGCCTTGCTTTAGTAGTGCAGGTCTGGAAAAGTGAGAAAATAGAGATGCAGGTTTTAGGCTTTTCAGTGAGACAGCTTACAGAAAATATTGAAGTTTTTGATAATTAATAAGAGTTCTGTGTGACACTTGATCCTCTTGTTTTCATAAGGATTTCTAGCTTTGTGAACAGAGGCCTTTGTGAATTCTTGCTGTTACAGCTTTGTGTTTAAAAAAAGTAATCTAACCTTTTTGCATAGGTTTTCTGTAAATTCTTCTCATTAGGCAGAATATAGTTTGATTCATTTAACCCATCAACTTGTGTGATATGGCAGCCACTTCATTAAACACCTCCATGAGGATAAACAGAAAGCAAGCTGTCTTGCAAAACCAAGCTTTTGTGCTCTGTGTTAAACTTATTAGTTGTTCCAGTTTTCCATATTAAAAGATGATTAGTGCTCATAGCGCAAAAATTATAGCATATAAAAAACTGAAAATGTTTTTACAGCAGGCACACAGAGATACACACAATTCTCACACAATGACTCGTTAAATATCAGCTGATATTTTCACATAATTTTCTTTCTCTTAAATAAAATCTCATCTTTCCTACCCAAATCTGCAACTAGTAAGTTATGCAGTGTAGCACTATGAAAATAAGACCTTACAGCACAAATTTAGGCTGAAGAAATGAAATCTTGTAGTCAAAGAAGTGCACTCCTTAAGGAGCTATACCTACCTAGAAATCTGGGGGAGAGCATAGGGCCGCTCTGTGGGGAGCTTTGCATCATGCCACTGTTGGGAATGATGAGGTCAACACACTCCAGGTAGCAGCTCCTCAGAAGTGTAGGACTTTTGTGTCTTTTACTGCCAGATTTGGATGTCTGCCATGTTCTGGATTCCACAATCACTGTGTCTGATTGGGCCACAACTCCTTGCAGAGAGATGTGTTGCTGTCTCTGGGAATATTTCTACTCTCAGTCTTGGTGTTCCTTATTTTAGCCCACAAAATGTTATTGTGATGAAGGAGTGAGGACAATTTTAGGTCAGGGGAATTCAGCCTTTGAGATGATTACTTTGACAGAAAGAAATCAGAAAAACAGCTGAAGTGGAAGTTTTGCAACTAACCCACCCTGAAAGCACCTAAGAGGACATGATTTTGAAATTCATGTGTGTCACTCATAGCTTGCCCTCCCCTGCAGCCACCTTTGGACTCCTTTGTGGTGTGATGCACACCACGTTGAAGGTCCTTCACTCCTTGTGTACCATTTCAAAGCTGAACAGACGTTCCAGCTCACCCTTTGATAGCAGCACAAGGCTCTTCCTCACTTTGCATTTGTGTCTGCAAAAGAACCTGCAAGGGTGATCATGATGGCCTTGCTTCTGGTCAGGATGCATTTTTGCCTGGCTGTTACTTAGACATGCACCCTCGGGTATTGAGGAGTTGTTATTTGCTGGAAGTGCTTGCTGGCTTAGTGAGCACCCTTACTTTGATCCTGATCCTGTCACCACTGAAGGATTGTTCCCATGTGGATGAATGATGTTCTGGAAGTATCTGGGGTTTGAGGCAAAGCAGGTGCTGAATGGGGAAGGTGAGGGAATCCAGTCCCCCAGGGCTGGGGTGTTGCTGGGGAAATGAGAAGGACTGAAGATAAAAGAAGCTCTCTGTATTGTAACATTTTCAAAAAGGTTATGTTTATTCTTCATCCACACAGACCCTGTCCAGGCTGTTGTGTTACTGCTGCTTAGTTCTAGGAAAAGATTCTTCACTCTTGTGTTTCTGCCTCCTTGTTTTCTTGCATTTTGGAGTCTGTTTTTTTTTTTGTTTGTTTTTACTTGAGTTGGAAGAAGGAAATGGAATTAGGGAGAGATAAAGAAAGCCTGTTAGGTGTGTTATTGTATTATTAAAATAGAAACACCCACTAAGTGTCTTCCTTTCCTGGAAGGTGTTTTTTTTTTCCTGTCTTTACCACAGAAAAAGCAAACAGTTCACAACTCTTCCTAAACACAGGCCCAGCTTGCACTGGATGCTCCATTTCAGGGCTTCATCTAATCAGGACATGGAATAACAGGAAGCCTGAAAAATCATCTCCCAAAACAGTATCAAATTATAATTCTTTTTATCCCTGCAATGCCATTCAACTTTTCAGTGCAGCTCCACTGCATAGGCCTTTTTTTGGCTGCAAATATAGGCAGCTGTTGGCTTATGATACCAGAGTGAAGCCAAAATTATCAATTTGGTGTTTAGATGAGGATTGGTATTCATCCTCAACTTTTTAAGAGGCAGAAAGATGTATGCTGTAGTGTGAAAAATAGAAGCATCTCCCCTAATTCATAGGAATTGCACTAAAAGTCTGAAACCTTAACAACTTTGGGTGAATTTCTGTAGCCAGGTTTTTGAACACATGCTTTTACAACAAAATCAGCATAAATGTTGTGGTCCAGTGAGTAGTGGGTCCTGTCACCCTCTGATTTAAAAGCAAAAATAGCAGATGTTGACACAATAGCTGTAGAAATACAGTGTCACTTAATGCATTATATATTAAATGTTGGGTTATCTTGTTATTTGAGTCTTTACTTTGTTGGCAGGAAGGTGTGCCAGAGGCATGAGTGTGCTCAGTGGAATAAAATTTGCTTTTAATAAGCTTTAAATGCTTTTGAAATTAGACATACCCACACTTCAGGTGGAAGCTTTCCTTCTTATTTGGATTACCTGCCCTCCAGTTAAACAGTGAGTTATTTTTTGCCAAGCAAAGCAAAAAGCCTTTTGGGTATGGTAAAGGCAGAGCACATCAACCCTTTGGGTGGGTTCTGGAATTTTTATGTGTGCAGGGTTGTAAATGATGCACAAAATACTAATAATGAATGGCACCCAGGTAGGCTGAGTGGCACATCCCTGCCAGATGGAGCCCTTTACATTATTGGTCAATGGAGCAGGATTTCCATAAGATAAATGGGGCTAAGAAGGCACAAAACACTCGTAGCTACCCGGTGACTTGTGTTTGCTTACAGTGTCAGCATGAATTTTGCAGTATTAAAGATCAACTAAACATGAAAAAAATCCAAAATTCTAGCTGGATGCAAGCATGAGAGTAGATGAGCTGATTAAAACAGCCCCTGAAAAAATGAATATATGGTAGTTCTCAGTCATGGTGACCTGCAACCTCACATGTTATTGAAGTTAAACATTTGTCCTTTTCCATGTTCAAGTTTAACAAGACAAGGCAATTATTTACTCCTATTTCCTTCCTTCATTCATATAAAAGCTGCTAATAAATTTTAGAAAAAAAAGCTCACTCATTTTGCCAGCATAGAAAAGCATACAATCTGTCTTTAATGTCATGTAGCCATCATTTTCATTTATTATTTATATGAAGGATAAAATAGCTGAGCTTACATTAAGCTGGCTGGCAACAGAAGTTACACTTCTAGAGATAACCAGGGAAGATTGTAACAGAAATGAGTAAATAATGAATTTCCTCTTCATTCTTCAGTTCATATTTTATTACAGAACCTATTTTTTCTTCATTTTATTAAACAGATTAGGTAAATTACTATGAGAACATGCCTGTATTTTTATTTAATTTTAACAAAAGAAATAATTTTTCTGTATTACCCTTGAATTAGTACCTTTTAGAAACTCAACATCTTCTTGGTCTCCTACAAGTTAAGCTCATTCGTTCTCCTTTTGTTCTACCTTACAAACAGAACCAAGTCAATACTTAGATGAAATAGTCCAAAGAAATGCAAGCTTAATGTTGAATAGAATTGCCTGGCATTTTCTTATTTAGGATGACTACCAATCACACAGTCACACTCTTTGAGAATTCTGTACCAACAACTTCAGTGTCCTTGTTCAAATCTATTGTGGTGCTATTCCTTTGTGTTGTGGTAATGTAGAAACTTCATTTGATTCTGTCTTGGTTCCCATTGCTCCTGACTATGCATCTATGTTCTTGTCTGTGGTCCTTCAGTAGCAAAATACAGTAGATTTTTCTTTCTTTTTTTTTGAAGGCATTTTCATCCACCTAATATTTGTTGGTGAGCCATAATTAAGGAATTTGAATTGCTTTGAAGACATAAAAGCTATTTTCTGAACAGTAAAATATTGTATATATTATGACAGCAGGATTTTTGCAGCATCTCTGAGGTGGCTATGGCGAGGTCTTTGGATGCTTATTGTAATTTTTAGTCAGGGTTAACACTTGCCAAAATCCAAGCTCTCCTCTCTTGCTGCTCTGTCTGTTTAACTTGTCAGGATCATGTACACTAACCCTCACTAAATCCATCAGGGGTTGAGAACTTCTTTTGCCAGTCTCAAGAACTACTCTCCTTCTTGAGTTTGGAATTGTAGCATTCAGCATCATCAGATAAACTGTTATTTTGATATTGGATTTGCATAATTTTAATGATGAAATATTAATAGGTCACAGTTAATTCTTTCCATCATGACAAATGATTGCCTCCAGCAAAGCTGATCTTATGAGTGTAGAAAGCAGAGGATCTGTTCTGATACTATTTGAACAAGTTAGTTGGCCTGCCAGTTTTGTTTGATTATCACAGCAACCATTAGGAAGACAATATTAAATGTCAGAAGATAACAGCCCCCAAAAATACCATGTGAAGCCAGTGCTTTTTACATGCAAACCCCTCTGTCTGAAAGCAGTATTGATATATAAATAGTACCTGAATAGGCATCTTGCAGATTACATGAAACAGTAAAAAGGATTTGAATCCTTTCCCTCCCCTGTAAATTTTCCCACATCAGCTCTAGCCCAGTGTCCAGTCTGATGGGTTTTGATGGCAATAGGATACCTTGTGTACAGAGCTGATTACTTGTGAGAGTATGTGCTTAGGATAATGAGCACGTTTCATGGCTTAATTAAAGGGAGTGTGTAGGGAGTGCAGCTTCCTTTCCCTTGCTAAAGCGGGGACAGAACTTCCCTCATTTGCTCTGATCCTGTGCAAGCCTTGTTTCTGCTCCTCTTCGCCTCCTCCTCTCCCTGTTAGTGCAGTTTACCTCTTCTGAAGCAGCCTCTGCTCCTGGGAGGATTGCCTGTCCTGGCTCTGAACAGTTCCTGCTGTGCTAGATCATTAACTAACAGGCACTGACACGGGGAAAGGGGAAAGAACTTCGAATTCCCACTTTTAAGACACTGGGGAGCCCTCAGTGTCCTTGGCTGAGCTGAAGCACAGGCAGGGCCTGCAGACAAACCTCAGGCAGCTCAGGGGCAGGTGGAAAAGATCAGGGGAATGGACTTTCAGGAGCTGTGGTGCTGTGTGCTATTTCACCATGGCATGTGCAATAAAAGTCTGACCTGGTGTCCATGTCTAGCAGCGTGGTACTGGCGTGCACTTTAGTTAATTGCTTTTAGAGCATTTAATTATGCTGCTTACCAACATAATGCCATTATTGTCTCAGTGAAACTTCAGCACAAGCAGGACTTAAGGATACATATCTGCTCACAAAGCCCCACCAAATGAAAAAAATATTAGTAATAGGTTTATTGTCTAGGAGATTTCCCTAAGGAAGGATGGGCTGCTGCTTCCACACTCCTTCTCTTCCCTAACACCATAAACAGATTGTGAGTGAATGTACCTTATACTTATTAATAATAGATTTGTGTCAGCACAGATAACACATGTATCTATCTCCTTCATTTACAAGTGCTCAGCAGAGCAGGGATCTCATTTGGAAAGGGACAATACCCTCGAGCTGGGGAGGATGAGCCGTGTGCTGGGATGGCTGCCCTAATTATGGGGCAGCCCTCTGCTCCTCTTGTGAGCCAACTTTCACCTTGCACTGAAGCCTGACCCTCTGAGCCCCGGCCAGGCCCTCTGAGGGCATCTTTGCATCAGGTACCACTGCAATTTCCCTGGCCTTGGAAGCCACAGGAAGAGTGGTGCAGGTTTCTGGCAGTGGGAGGTCATTTCTCCACTCCTTGCAGCTCTCTGCAGGCAGCAGGGCAAAGGTAATGGCCCTGCTTATGCTGCAGTGAGATTTTTGGCCAATGGTAGACTGGAATACATCAGCTTTTAACCACTCATAATACTGCTTCATCAACAGGATTTCACTACACTCTCTATGCTCTGTATTTGAGTATTTTATCTGCTAATTATAGTGTTCCATTATCTAATATATATGAACATACTACAGTGAGTATTAAAACAGAATAAAAATTATAAACACCTGGGACCAGCTCCCAAAACTTCGCCACATGTAAGTCTATTTCATATATTCAATTAAAATTATTAGTTGTCTTTTTTATTTTTTTTTATCTCAACAACTATGTAGGACTTATACTCTGCCATGACTTGACTTTGAGGTATTTTTCTTCTGAGAGCCAAAGAAACCTTATAATTATAATCAGATCACTTAGTATGAACAGTGATAATAGTTTTAATAGTGTTGCCTTTGATACCTTTGTGCTATTCATTGTAGATGAGCACTTAATCCCTGGAATCTTCCACCAGTAAATTCAAGTGATTATTTAATTTTTTTTTAAGGAGAAGTCCTACATAGCTGTACAATAAGCATTTTACTATCTCCAGGCAGTTTTATTACCCCACTGTGTTTTCTGTACAGAGCCATGACCCTGTGCTGGGATAGAAGCCAAAGGATGAGCAGCATGAGATGTTATAATTTGGTTTTATTTGAGACCCTTTTAACAATATAATAATTTATGATAGCTAAGCTTTCCTTAGGGAAAATGTGTAGGAAACAATTTTATCTTTAACTCACTTTCAAAAACACTGGTTTGGACAAATAATTTTTTCTTAAGAAGTATGTTTGTAGGCAGCATAGCTAATTAATCTAAATATCCTTGGGTTTGTGGCATTTAGGTATAAATGAAGTTATATATCTCCTAGCAGGGATGTGGAGAGCTTTGTTTAGGAAAATGTTGGTGTCAGCACTGTTCTCTGACACGGTGTCTCGGTGCATCCTCAGTATTCACACACCCAGAACCTATTTTGCTGAATCTAATTGATTCACACATTCCTCTCTGAAATTATTTAATATCTCATGTTCACAAAGATAGCAACTTTTACAGATCATTTCATTTAAAATGTAGGATTCCAGTTTATACTTGATAAGCCACAATGCTGGGAAGAGCAGCATTTTCATGAATAATAGCTGGAGTACATGAAAAAATTTTTTAAACAGCTCTCTTATTTTTTTCTTTTTTGCAAGTTTAATTGGAGCAATCTAATGCATGCACATACCATGAAAACTATATCTTGTGGCATTCAGCTTTCAAGAGGGAGATTTTAATTTGTTTTAAACCAGGACTCTACCCTGCTGATGGGTTGCAAATTGTTGTCTGCTGTACTTACAGATCATTCCAGCTCTTTTGTGCTCTAAATAGAAGACAAAGTGAAGCTTGAAACAAATCATCCAACTTCAGCATGCACTGGCTTCTCTGTGCCACACTACTTCTAAATAAAGATAGGCATTCCAGGTCAGTTCACAATTGAGTTTCAAATTGGATTTGGAATTGTTGCTCCCTTCCAAAGGGAACATCAACAGGTCTTGGTTTCTCTCTTTAAACAAAGTTTTGGGCAATTGTAATCGCTGAGAAATGGCTTTAGCCATACACGTCTTATTTGAGTAACCATCTAACACTAACTTTGATTTCTGAATATGTAAATAGGGTGTATTTTGGCTGATTTAACATGATTTTTATAATCTTGTTGGTCATTCAGAGGGCTATTTCTTTAATACTGGAGTTAAATAGTCTTCAGTAGTGCAATGCATGATGTTTTTGTCTGTTGCAATCCTCCTGAAAAGCAGTGCTGTCATATTTGAATGACTGCTCTGAGATTTCTGCCAAATGCTGTTTTCTGGCTGAAATAACCAGTGAGGTGTAGGTTTTGGCCACAAATGTTTTTAAGGAAATGTTCAGGTCATGATCTGATTCCAGTTCTGCTGTTATCTTCTGTTATCACATGAAGTAAAGGAGATTGGCATTTGCTTTACTTTAAATAAATGTATCCCATAGCAATGCTTGCAGAGCAAGCATTTATTAAGCTGTTCTTATACCAAATTGTTCCTATTAAATATTAACCAAAGTTATTTTAAAACTTCTGAGATCCATGTTGCATGTTCCATGGCATAAATCTATTATCTGTCTGTAGGGAGGTAATGAGAAAGATGTGGTAGAAATCAGATTTGCTATTCATATAATTATATCATTATATTGTGAGCATTTATAGCTCCAGAGTTGAAGGTACCACAGGGAAAATTTGTTGTTTTTTTGTAGACTGTGAGTGTGGAAGAGTAAAGAAAACCATTTAAAAATTGACACAGCTTGCCAAAAAGGGAGATGGATTAGTCTGAGAGGAGCACAAGAAACAGGAAAACTAAAGAGGTCACTGAACAGAAAGTTGATATGAACATGTCAGGTGTTTTTCCTTGTAAGGCCAGATATGCTCTATATGGTGCCTTAGCATCTGTTCTGTCAGTGACCCACACATGTCACAAAAATTGTAATGGAAAACTTGAGTTGCCTTACAGCACTTGAGAACTGACTTCCCTGCATCCTCGTGTCTTTCTGGGGTGCCCAAATAAGCAAAGACTTCATATGGAAATATTCAAAATTCCTGAAGAAAGGATGCTTGACGCTGGCAAGGCCCTGAGGTGCGCCTAGGAATCAAAGTGTGGGTGCTTATGCTACATCCTGCTACCTTACCTACACAGAAAAAGAAAATCACAATCATAGGCACAAAGAAGCAGCATTGGCCAGTTTTATTGTGCAGCTTGCTTATTTCAGTTGTGCCTAAAGATCAGCTGGGATCCTTCAGACTGGAAGTATTGTGAACTCAAGGCAGCTGACAGTTCCTGAGCTGGTTTCACATTAATGTAGGAAAAAGCAGACAAATGTGGGAACTGCTCCTTTTCCTTCAGCTGAGTTTTGAATGCAAGTTTATGGGAGCTCATCCTCCGCTGCTCCATTCTGTTATTACTCAGATGATGTGAATGAAATGATGGCAATTTTTATCCGTGCCAATGTGCCCCCATGTTTACTGGAATTTTCTCTGGTAAAAGTACAGCTGAAAGAAAATTTCAGCTAGAGAAGAACAACTTATCCACATATTGGAAATGGAGCATATTAATTGGATATGTATGATATGAAAATTGCCTTGCAGAGAAACAGAAATCAAACCTACTATTTCCCAAGTATTAATTTCATCTGTTATTTTATTTCATCTGCAGTGATAGGGGATGACTTTTTTGCATTTAAAAAGCCAGAATCAGTCCTTGGTGTTTCCAAATGAAAACATGTCTATCTTTTAATGTGGGTTGTTAAACTGAGACCTGAATGGCCTATTTATTTGCTTTGAGTGGAAACTGGATCTAATCTGTATGTACACCAAGGGCTCTTCCTCCCTCAATTTCTCTAAAAACTGCAATTAAATTTTAGACATAATAGGATTAAAGCATTATATTGCATATGACATGACATTTGTGTGCAGAATTATTGGATTTTATATTCTCACTGATATTTTACTTGAATATAGAGATAAAAAAGATGACCTAATTCATCTTGTATATCTCTTTCAGGACCATTCCTCTGTTTTATGCTACTTATCTTTTTCCACTTTCATTTTAAGTCTGCCATTTCCTTGGAAGATTATTTCACAGCATATTAGACCTCACTGTTAGGTGGATTTCTTTTTTTCCTGGTATACAGTTTTCTTATATCTTTAAAATACAGAAGGCAGCAATTTTTTAATCTATTTTGAGCTCATGGAGCATAGTAAAAGTTGTAGTGAAGCACAATTCCAACAAATAAAATCAAATATTACTGAAAAATGAGTGTATTTAAAGATATACTAATATCTAATATATTAATATTCTAATATATATATTAGCTTTGATTTTAGAGTAAATGAGTACTAAATACTCGAGGAAATAGTTGTGTTCTAGAACTTTTTTTTTCTTTATTTCTACCACTTTCTTTTGCCACTTTGCTTCCTGTCCTGTGCTAGGGAAACTGAGGGCAACACAGAAACTAAGCGCCACCTTCCTTCATTTGGAAAATTTGCTCATTTATTAATTTTTAAGTATTTTTAGCCCCATAGCTCTGTGTGCAGGGCATCTGTGGGGCAGTAAAAATGCAGTAGATCTGGGGCTAACAAGCCAGGACTGCTTCCCTTTCACCAGCCAGGATGTGCAAGAGCTGAGCCAACACGCCAGAACTCCTCTGACGAACGGGGAGGACAGAACAAAAATCTGTTGATTAAACACTCTGGCTGGGAGACGAGGTTGCAGATGCACAGATAATAAAATGATTGCATGAAGGATTTATGTGGCTCGGTGTTAGGGATGGGTTTTTTTTTTTTCCCTGTCCTTCCAAGAAGAAATGTGTGGCTGGTTCTTTCCTCCCCCAGCCCTGCAGAGGTGAACGTGGGTGGCTTTGGGGTGGCGCAGGGAGGCTTCACCCCCCAGCCTCAGCCAAGGGCTCCAAGCAACGCCTTGGCACCAAATTCCTGCACATTTACCCTGCAGTTTCCATTCTGGAAGAGACCAGGGTAGAAGGAGTCCATTTGGCCAGTGGCTCAGGAAGAAGGGGCATCCAAAAGACATGGCAGGTCAGGAGCAGCAAAGTGAGGCCCCAGCCCCATCCCGTGAATCCCGTAATGAGCTGGCAGAGCTGGAGCTCCCTGTGACACCACTCACAGGGCTTGGAAAGAGCCAGGAACACCTCTTTTGGGAACAAGAAGTGCATCTTGTGAAAGCGACAGGATTAGCCAGTATTTATGGACTTTAATCGCGTTCCAAATACCCGTTTTCAAAGAGGCGCCTTCAGATTTACCTTCCTGACAGAAAAATTATGGCCTGTGCTATGTCCCAGCGATGAAACTATGGGTAGATTTTCCACCTGTTGACACATGAAAGTGATTTAAATCTCTGGGTTTAAGTTGAAAATATAAAGTTGAAAATAAGCAAAAGATCCAGTTATAAATATTTAGTTGTTTTAAGAATTAGATTTTACAGGAAGACTTTTTTTTTTTCTTACAGAAAGACTTAGAACAACAAAAGGTGATTTTCAAAACCCATATCTTTTATTAAATGTGGAGTTGGTTTTGGTTAGGCAGAAATACATACCACATGCTCATACTCATCTCTCTGTATGTATCTTAACATGAAATTACTCAGAATATTAATTTTTCAGTCTTAACACAATTTATATTATTTAGTTTTAGGTTGTTAAAAATAATGAATAATGTAACTTAAGTCAGTAGATTAACTTCTTGCTCTAGTTCTGTCATGCCATGTGTGAATAGGAATTTAGTTTTGATGATAACATATAAAATATAATTTTAATAAGTTGCTGAGAGTGCTGAGATGCATTAAGAATCAGTAAAAGTAATATGGTCCAAAATTCATTTTGGGCTACATACCTATTAGTTAGAAACAAAAGAAAATTTCCATCAGTTTTGATGGTAATTAGGGTTTTTTGGTCATCATTTGACAGAATTTCCATGATATTGTGGTAGCAGAAAGTGGCCATGCATGCATAGCACAGTTGTCAGAAAGAGCCAAATTAGATTAAAGAAGTGGGAAATGAATTGTGTAAAGGCTGAGCACCTCATGAGTGCAGAGGGAACCCTACCTAACTGCTTGATATTCTGGAACCACTTCTAATTTTTGAATTAATAGATGACATATTTTTCCTTCTAGTTTCTTGTCATAAACTGAAAGAGGAAGCCTGCTGGCTTTTCAGCTCATAGCCATTTCTCCAACATTCAAGGAATTAATCTGAATGAGAAGATATTCTTCAGCTCATTAAGATTTGTGAGGCACTACTGATTCAGTATAGTTTAAAATGAACATTTAAAGGATTTTAATAGGTTATCAGACATTTATATTTTAACATTATATTTTAGCATTGCTAATCACAGTATCACGTAGAAATTTAGATGTGATAATTTTTAAAACAGAACTGCTTGTAGCCTAAATTAAGTAGCATTAATCAGAATTGATTTTCACTTCTGCTTGAGGTACAAATACTGGTAAAAGTGAATTGGGAAAGGAAATAATGCCTGAACTCTTCAGTGCAATCCTCCAGCCCACATCTGCATGGTGCATATATAATTCTGTGTAATTCAGGTTCAGTAATATCAGTACCTCCTCATTACAGTGATACACGTGGTAATGAAGCATTGCATGTTGTAACACAAACTTCCCTCCAGGGACACGAGGCTCATTTTGAAGTCTCGTATCACACCACCTCTCCAGGCTGAAAGCTCTGCAGAGATGAGATGGTTTTGCTATTCCCTGGCCTCCTATAAACTATTCCAAGAGATCAGCTGGCTTTGATGTTGCAGAATTTAGTGGAGAGTCAGGGAGGTGATATTTATACCAGTATTATGTGTGATACCATGTCTGCATTTCCCATTTGGGTCACTGGTTAAGTGGATTTGTACGTTGGCTCACAAAGGTGTTTCGTGTTCCAGGTGGGTGGTGGTAGAATGTGTGAGTTAATCTCCTAGAAGTGCAGGTAAGCAATCCCATAATTTGTGTACTTTACAATGATCCAGCTGAGAAACTCATCCAGGAGCATAAAAGAGCCCTGATGAGAAAAAGATAAGCAACATATGTAAGTACAATCTTAGAACAGAGCCTTTAGCATTAATAGAATATTTTGTAGGAATCTCATTAGGCTGTAACTAGAATTTACATACTGAACAATACTGTGCTAAATCTTCCCTTAAGGGGCAAAAATGAAGTGTAAACCTGGCTTCTCCCAGGCTTAAGATATTAAATGGAAATAATTTTTTTCATCTCAGCAGCCACAGCCTTTCCTTTCCTTCCTTTGCTCTCTGGGCTCTGTGTTTCTGGTGCATTGAACTCACAGTTCTTTGACCATACTCAAACCAGTCCTCTGTGGTGCAATGTATACAAATCTGTCCAATCTTCATTTTCTGTCATCCAAAAAGTTCTGATCTCCCTTTCTGTGGGAAATGTTTTTTGCCAGCCGTTCAGTCATCACTGATTTTCTGTCACGGAAAACCACTATATCCTATGAAGTTCAGGAAAATTAAAAGCTCTGCAACAAGGAGGGAACAGAAAATATTTTAAATAATAATTATGAAAAGAGGCCATTTAAGGAGCATAAATGAAATTGTGAAACATGCACACATACTGCCTATGAGTTTCAGCAAACAGGAAATCAATTCCATAGTTACATTTCCAGGGTTTGCAGCAGGGTTTGCACTACACCCATTGAATGCTCCATTTCTTTCAACTATCGAGATTACTGAACTTCAGATACATTTCTCCTACTGCGTTTACAAATCAATTAACTCAAAAGAACAAAGCCTTTTTCCATGCTAGAGAAGTAATGCTCATTAAATTTTGGGTAAGGTGCAAAGACAATTACTTCTAAAAATGGATGAAATTAATTGCACTCTTGCTTGCTTTTGATCTTGTGCAGCTTACATTATGCTTGTTGGTTTTCTTCCCTCTCTCTTGAATGTGTTGGTATTCCAGAGAAAGACATGGTGATTTAGTGATTAAAACAATATTTTTTTGGAATGAATTCCTGTATGCCCTGTCTGCTCTAAACATAATAAGGCTGCATATCTGAGGTTTTATCAATCCTTGCTCATCACTGCGGCATTCAGCAGAGTATTAGGCACTGTGGTCACTCTGAATCCTAACACTGATTTTTCTGTGATACTCTGGGGTTGTTTGAGCCTGTGATTTTGGATACCTGGTTATTTATGAGACTATGGCTGTGCTCAACTCAAATTTGCCTTTCATTCAGATAATTTGGCTGCAAGCACACGCTGAGGGCTGGGCTCTGGGCAGCCCCGTGTCTTGGCAGAGGGGAAGGATGGAGATTTTGGTAATATTCCTGCAAAATGGGGTCAGACAGGAAAGCCCAGATGACCAATGGTGATTTCTGGCTTTGTGCAATGTGAGATCTGGAGGAAGCTGATCCATCCACCTGCCAGAGCCTGGGAGTTAGAAGGGTCTGAGCACTCAGCCTGCTTTGACCTCCTCAGACCTGGCTCTCATCAGTGAGTCTTAGCACAGCTTTTAAATCTCAGTTTCTCCCACTCTGAAGAAACTAATACCCCTTATTTTTCAGGAAAAATAGTGGGCATTAATTAATGCTTTTGAATTTATGGTATTCATGTTAGGTACTAATTAGCATTGTAGATACAACACACTTGCTTTGGTATGAAGTTTTGCAAAGTGGCATCCACAAGTGCTGCATGTTTAAACATTTCAGCTCCCAGTTGATGGCTGTTTCTTCAGAAATGCATAATGACCTAGCAAGTGCCTTTTTAAAAGAGCACATTTTTGTTGTTGTTACATGCTTGTTTAATCTTTTGAAAACAAAACACTCTTCTCACTAATTTTTTCCCTGTGGTCCAAGTGTGGGGAAGTGGACACTTCTTGGTTTAGCATGTAATTATTAAAAATCAAGACAATGTCCTTTTAATTGCACACAGGAAGAGGAGTAATATTACAAATTTTAGTGCTAAAAAGATAAAATTTTTCTGAGAGTGGCTGCTGTTTTCTGAGAGTGTTCCTGCAGTGAATGTCATGCTTGATGAGTACCTGTGGTCAGTAGAAATGCTGGCTAAATATTTAACAGAATTGTTCTTTTGCTTTGCCTGCATGTAGGCAAGATGTAGATTTCTGTGGATATATGTAGTTATTGAAAAATGACTTGCAGATTGTTTCTTTCCTCTCTATGCTTTGGGGATAGAAGCAGGAATAGGAGCCTCAGTGGGTGTTGAGTGGGGAGGAGGGAGGTTTGGGGTTGCATGAAGAAAATTTTCCATCTTGAGGTGCTCAGAGATGTTTGAGGACAATGGTTGTCAGGACCACTTTTGAATCAGAGAAGTTTTTTAGGAAAAAGAGTAGTGTTTAATTCCTCAGCCAAAGGACAACCTGTCCTCCTTATAATCTGATTTTGGAGTCAATAAATTGCTGGGAGGTATTTTATGTGTTTATATTGTAACATTCAGCAGTTATTAAACTTTATTTTTTAAAATTCTATTTCTTTTGCTCTCATACAATTACATAAAGGAATGGAGGAGGAAAACCCCTAACATTTCTCCTTGTGAATTTTACATAGAAATAAGAACGTTTCACAATAAGGAGATTTTACTTATGAAGTGCTAATCCAGACTACTGATAAGAATAAAAATTTTTTCATTAGTCTCAGGAACCCTCCATTTACCCAAAATGTAAAGGTTAATCATTACAATCCAGTGAATGATCTTAAACCATACCAGTAACATTTTTTAAAGGTGGGGAAGCCTAGACAAAAATTACTGTCCCACAGAGACATGGTTTAGTAGCAACAGAGTAAAGTGATTATAAAATCAGAGAACTCTTGGTTTTGAGTCCAAACATTGTGTTTTAATCTATACTTGTGGTGAGGAGCTGTAGATACAGGGCAAAGGCTGAATTCTCCTAATGCAGCTATTAATCATAGAACTTCACAGATCACAGCTCCCTTTTCTCTACCATGTGGTTTCTGTAGGCAAGTGTATTAGATGAGGATGAGGCAAATGCCTGTTGATTAAGGTCTGATCTTGCAGTTCAAGTCTTCATCACTATGTTCTTTTGCTGTATGATTGATGAAGCTCAACTATAATTAAATTTAAAGCCATAGATTTGGCAAGGAACAGTATCCATTAACTGGACTGATGTCATTTTATCTCCTGTGATTCATTAACAAGTGGCAGTGTGTGTTTCCTACAGTTTACCTGATGTCCTAGGACACTAAAGGTCTTGGGATATTAGGTTTGTTTATTTTCTTAATATCAGAGAAGATGTCAATTTAGGTTTGACTAATTTTTAGCTGTTCACAGAAGAGGCATAATGTTCTTAGAAGGTTTAGTATTCTGTTTATGATTGTTTAGCATTCAGCATCAATGATTTTATTGCACAGACGTTGACATTTTACTCATTATCACTTTGGTGTTCATGCCAGGTTCTTGCAAGAAGTGTATTTTATGCCAGGTGCCAAATAACCTTTTGTCATTCTGCTGAATGAGGCACTGCTTTTGTCCTACAGTCAAAAATTACATCCAGATCTTATGAACATTAAAAAATATCCATCTTCTCTTCTGCCTTCCCCTCTGACACACACCCAATTTGGCAAGGACTAGCAGTACTTCAGAATCCATACGTTCTGCTCAAAGTGAGAAGAGATATGCCCCTCATTTCTTAAGATCATCTCAGGCCAATTAAAGACCTGTGTAAAGGAATAGATTTTTTTCTGATTTATCCAACTCTTGGCTCTAAGGATGATTACCAGACTGTAGAGCCATGAGGGCTGCTTAAGTAACAAATGTGTTAGATTCGGGGACTTGAGGAGGTCCAAGACATATGAAATTTTGCCTATAAATAGCTGTGTGCACTAAACCCACCCCTAAGGCTCCATGTGCCAGGATGTGTAGGATGATTGTTCTGAGTCATGTTTCAAAAAGAAAAGCCAGAGAAAAGAACATGAGACAAACCTGTAAATCCTTTAATTAATTCAAGAATTATTTATGTTAAATTATCATACATTTGCAGGATTACACATCTGCATTTTTCTTAGGACACTCAACTATTTTAAACCTAGCAGCTAATTCCTAATTTGCTTTCATATATTCTTTGTAAAGGCAAAGAAAAGCTTAAGAATTCTAATGTAAACCAGATCATTCCAGTGCAATAATTTTATTACTACAATCCATTACAAAGCACTTTGGTGACAAAAGAGTATATTTTGGAAAAGCAAATCTTGGAATTTGTGAAGTGTTGTGGGTGGGGGCTGTTTTCTTTCAAACCTGTTTTATTAGCTTCCTTTTCCACTTGGATTTAGTCTGAATAAAATGAAGTGGTAAAAAAACCTGCTATGTATAAATCAACATGCTCTTTTTCTCTACTTAATTCAGCCAAAGAAATGACTTAAATACTCTTCTATAGTACTTTACTGCATTCCAAGAAAAAAAATGTTATGATGCAAATACTACCATTTCTTTCTGCAATAAACCTGTCATGAGATTTGAGTTATTTGCTTGCCCTTTCAGGAAAAATAAAATCATAAAAAAACAAATCAGAAGGCCTTAACACAGAATGCAGACCTAATTCATTACAAATCCCACGTCCCTGTTTCTTAGCAGTTGAGCCAAGTTTAGGAAAACCTCTCATCAAATCAGGGTACAACCTAAATTTATGAAGCAAGGGGCTTGGTTCTGTAAATGACTTTTCTTAATGGAAATCAAAGGAATTAGATGAACAAAGCTCTGCTGAGGAGCTGGCCATCCTAGCTGCACTTAACACTTTTATGTCTTACTTTCATCTCCCACCTTTGTATTTGAAATTTCCTTCCTTATTGTTGAGGAACAATAAGGAAATTCTTTTTTATGTATATATTTTGCAGTTTTTTCTACAAGGACAGTTTCTCAGCTGTTTGGGTGATAGCTGTCTGTTGTCCCCAGTTCTGTCCTTCCAAACACTGGAATTTTCCCAATAATTCAGTATGACTGTGGTCACATCTAGTCATTTCCCACACATGTGTGGGTCATGTGCACAGCCCTGTTAATAGAAATATCAATTCCTAGATAGCAGCTGTAACCTACAGCTCCTGTTGTACTCAGAGTCCTTTCCCAAGAGTGTCAGAAATTACTGTGTTGGGGTGATCACAGACCAAAGGATTACCTGAAATAATCTCTCACCTTCCTGCACGATGGAAAAGGAATGCTGCAATTTCTCTGGCATGAATTAAGGAACTAGCACCACAAGGCTTTATTTTTCTTCTTTTCCCCTCTTGTTTACTGTTAATATTTTCTGGAGGGAGTTCTTTTTGCCAGCTCCCTTGCCTAGCCCCCATCTCCTTTGATCCCCATCCCCTGAAGGGTCACTCCCAGCTGTCTCCAGCTCAGTGTGTCCCCATCCTTCCCCTCTCCTTCCCAGGGGCTCATGCCCGCTGCCAATCCCTCCCTGCAGCCCTGCCAGGCAGCTCAGCTGGGCACAGGGGCAGGGTTTGGGCAGGAGAGCCAGGTGTGTCACACACAAACAGGTCTGTCACACACAGCCAGCCAGGTGTGTCACACACAGACAGGTGTGTCACACACAGCCAGCTCTGTGTGTGTCACACACAGCCAGCCAGGTGTGTCACACACAGCCAGCTCTGTGTGTGTCACACACAGCCAGCCAGGTGTGTCACACACAGACAGGTGTGTCACACACAGCCAGCTCTGTCACACACAGCCAGCCAGGTGTGTCACACACAGACAGGTGTGTCACACACAGCCAGCTCTGTGTGTGTCACACACAGCCAGCCAGGTGTGTCACACACAGCCAGGTCTGTCACACACAGCCAGCTCTGTGTGTGTCACACACAGCCAGGTCTGTCACACACAGCCAGCTCTGTGTGTGTCACACACAGCCAGCCAGGTGTGTCACACAAAGCCAGGTCTGTCACACACAGCCAGCCAGGTGTGTCACACACAGACAGCTCTGTGTGTGTCACACACAGCCAGGTGTGTCACACACAGCCAGCTCTGTGTGTGTCACACACAGCCAGGTGTGTCACACACAGCCAGCTCTGTGTGTGTCACACACAGCCAGCCAGGTGTGTCACACACAGCCAGCTCTGTCACACACAGCCAGCTCTGTGTGTGTCACACACAGACAGGTGTGTCACACACAGCCAGCCAGGTGTGTCACACACAGACAGGTCTGTCACACACAGCCAGCTCTGTGTGTGTCACACACAGCCAGCCAGGTGTGTCACACAGAGCCAGCCAGGTGTGTCACACACAGACAGGTCTGTCACACACAGCCAGCTCTCACCATGGGGAGCACTCTGGGAGGGACATGTGTTTTTCTTTTTTTGTTTTCCACCCTGTTTCTGTGTTTGTTTGTTTTGCTGCTCTTCTGCCATCCCTTCTTCAGATCACAGCCACTCATGGCTCATGGTCCCTCACCCCACAGCTCCCCAGCTGCAGCCACAGAGGCTCTGGGTGGGAATAAGGAATAAAACACATTGCCTTTTAAGCTGCCCCTGATGAGACGAGGGAGTGCACAGCTGAAATGCCACCACACACTGATGCCTTAAGTTTTTAGCTTTTATGTCTTTCAGATCCTGTACTGCATTCGTAACTCTGAACTTCACACAGAGTGTTAGTAAGCTCTCTCCACAGTTTGGGCAGACAAAACAATCCTTCCAGGCCTGAAAACCAAGGTTACCCTTGCAGCCTCAGGCCCTGAAAAGTATAAACAAAAATGAATTTGGGGAAGTAAACTAGGAGAATGTGACTTAATTACTTGAAGATGTAATTGGACAATTAACCTCTGATATGCAGATAGACCAAACCTACATCTCTCCCAAAAACTTGTGACCATTGTCCATCTTGGGTGTAGCCTCCACGGGGCTTTTGCATTACCTGTGAAAGCCTTTAATAAATACCTGCTTTATTTTCTAACTCTGTCCAGCCCCTGTTCAAGGTAGTCACTCCAGACATCAACACAGCCCCAGGAGAGGCTTCTGAGCAAGGCAGGAGGCACCTCAATGTGCACCTCCATGATTTGCCTTTCTAGGGCTTTGATAAACTCAGCAAAGGGATTTAAACATATTTAATCATTGTGATTGTGCAGACAGTCATGTGCAAAAGCCTTTTGTGATGAAGAAAAATAGGTTTTCCTGGGTAAGTGCTTGAAATTCATTTCTGGATGCCTGCATCAATACAGTAAAAAGGGGTAGGGAGCCAACAGGTGTCAGCAGCACTCAAAAGTACAAACAGTCTTCATTTACTGCAGCCTGCAGAACAGGCAAATCCATTATCCCATCATCAAGAAGGGCACGTGTCCACACCTTCTGGCAAGGCAGGAAGGTGTGCCCAGGGTTGGTGCTGGATGTTCAGATGTGTCTTTATCTATGTGAAAAGGGCAAGTCTGGATTCTTGCAGATAATGCAGGACCAGTGAAAAACAACCCAAATTAACTTCCCTCCAGGACCACTGTGATCCCCAGTGTCCTCTTTTCACCTCTAAATCCTGGTTGTAACTAATTGGATCCACTTGTCAAGATGATGCAGCTCTAATTACCCTGGATCTAAATTCCCCTGGAGGGTGACTTCAGAGGAGCTCTTCACTCCTGTGAAGCATATCCGATCTGTAACCTTTCCTTTAGTCACACCTGGGCTAGTGTAGATTTCTTCTTTGCCTGCTTTTACATTGGTGTCTAACACCTTGCACTCTGCAATGGCACTGCATGCTTAATAACAATATTTCAGAACTAGCTGACACGTTAGAGCTCATTGTCTGTTGGTTTATAACACTGCTGAGTTCCTCCTCGAGGTGGAGCTTTGTCAGATGTTTTCTGACAATCTAAATAGCTGACAGCTTTGACATTTAGTGCAGCCCTTCGCCAGGTGAGGCAGTAACAGGCTCAATGAAACCTGAGTTACTGAGGCATGACCTGAAACAATATTAGCTGTCCTTGATTATGCTCTGAATTTTCATGTTCCCCTCCTCCCCAGCCCTAGTGTGATCCTTTTAATGGTTGTCTTAAGACCTGCTCGACAACTAATGGGAAATGAACTGACTGGTAATTTCTTGCTGTGTGTCTGCTTGGCCCCATGCCAGTCTCCTGAAATGATGGTGCTAAATATAAATTTTCATCACACCTTCTTCAATTTCTGTGCTTACTTCATGTAGTACTTTTAGATGAGCATTGTTTGGCTCTGGTCTCTTATGGCTTTTATGAACAACAATCCAGTTAATTGACAGTTTGGGTATCATCACCTTTTCTTTTAACTCCTCACCATCATTTCCATGTGTTGAGTTTTAGGCAACTGTCTGCCCTCTTCAGTTTTAGAGATAGGTGCAGGAAAAATTGCTGTATAGCATTCCTGCTTCTTTACACTCCATCACCTTTCTTGCCTGTCAGTTTCTGGGTGTATAATTATGCTTAAAATATCTTTTGGTATTAGTTAAGACGCTCTGCACTATTTGATGCTCATTTTTCAATTTGGCTTTCTCAAGTATTTTTTATTGCCTCAGGCTCTTGTTATCATTTACATAATCCTCCAGTATTCTGGATGCCTTCTACCTTTTGATGCTGTCATTTCATCCTTGATACTGTTTTCCTCATCCTCTGCTTCTGCACACCAGCTCCAGTTCCCATTTGTGACATTCTGTAACTGTTTTATTGGCACAAGCATAGCCAGTAATATCCTTCCTTTACTACACTTGATTTTCTGGACTCTATTTAATTCACATCAATTTTCTTATACTCACTTCTTCAAATTCTACCCTTTGTAAAGCCTATTATTTTCCCACTTTTTTTCTTAGCACAATCTAATGAATATTTTGTGTATGCAGACATGATTTGCTTTCTAAATCCACAAGAGCTTTCAAGGAAATGCTATCTCTTCTCAACTGTCTGTTTTTTATTCAAAAACCAAAGTAAAGTGGGTTGCACATTAGGCTCTCTCACTGTCTTAAATCAGGAAATAATATTTGTTACATGTGAACTACAGCTGAAAGTGGAATAGCCACCTGAGGTAATTCCAAGTGATTTTAAATGGTGGTGGCTTTAAATAAAAGCCATGGTACAACAGTAAGAAGACTTTTTTTTTAAATTCAAAACAGAGTTCACTAAAATTAGGACCATTTGCATGCATCTGTTGGGATTAGATTAGTCACTAATATAGGAGTATTTTGTTAGAGCAGAGTATGAATTATTCCCAAATAAATGTGCAAGTAGCCTACTCTCATCTAGGGATATTTTGCCACAGTTGCTGGCCATAAAAAATACAGAACAGTGCTGAGTTTACTCCTAACTCTCAGAACTCTCATATCAAGTTTAGTTGCAAAGATAATTTAGTTGCAGATAATTAAAAAAAAATTCTAGCAAGTAAGACGTACAACTTAAGTAATAACATTGGCACTTCTTTCCCACAGTTCAAATCTCCTTCTTGATGTTGAGGTTCTGGGGGAATCTTAAAGATTTACTTTTACAGCCAATATTTTGCCTTTCACCAGGGAGAAGTAAAATTTACACTGCTGTCACTGATGATCTGTGTTTTCCTATGGTCTGCTGCAGATTCCTGACAGACCACTGAGTGTGTTCAGAGATTTTTAACTGAAATCTCTTCAGAAATAACTTTAGTTTTGCTGTTTACTCTTACAAAGTATCATGTGCTGAGTGAAAGAATAATTTTAACTTTCTTTGTGAAATGTAATGAAAGTTTGGGAACAAGACCCCTCAGAATGTGAAGTTACCATTAAATTCACAGCTTTAATGTCATTGCAGAGCAATGTTATCAGCTCTAACTCCTGAGACATTTGCTGTTTTACTCAGTGAATGTTTGTGTTACTGCAATTTGATGGTTGCTGCTGCTATTATTCTTTCAGATATGCTATTTTGAGCGATTTTTCCCTCAAAAATGAATATTTTGGTATAAGACAAGGCAAAAAAGCCAGCCTAACTCTAAAGAGAATACACTAAGCTCGATGCTTTTGCAGAGACAAGGCAAAAGGGGAAGCAGGTGCTTTTAGTCACTCGATGTTTGGTAGAGCTGTTTGTAGTAGCAACTTCCAAAATAATGAGGTGTCACTAAGCTCCTGCTGATATGAGAGAAGGGCAAGCTTTGCCTTCTTTCTGTAATGAGAAATCAGCCTTTTCCTGCCTTTCTACACTTTGTGTTTTTCTGCTGTCTTCAAAACATTCTGTGCCGCCAAATAATTGTTCGAAGTTATAGCCTGGGGATTTTTGTTATTTTTATCCCCCTCACCTATTTCTGTGGATAGAAAGCATATTCAGTACTCATCACCACCTGCTCCTTCCTGTAATGTCACTTCAGCTGTAAACCACCTGCAAGTGACATGGCTTTGCTCATTAATGTTTTAGGTGGTCAATGATTTAATCACTTGACCCTCAGTAGATCAAGAATTCCATCAATGAGCTGTGAATTAACTCCTATGTGCTCTACTCAATTTCCTTGTCTGTCTGTGGAAAACACATCTTTTTAATGAGGACATAAGGCTCAGCTCTGCATATAAGGATCAGTGTTACACCACTCCTTGAAGTGTGAAAAATGGTTTTTTTTCCATAATTTCTTGTTTGCTTTGTCAGTTTTAGGCATGTACTTCTAGGGGAGCCGTTTTAATATCTGCCCCAGTGGTTGAGAGCACTGTATCTTGAACAGGAAGATGAATTTTTTTCTGTGCTACAAGTGGGGACTAATACACTATTTTAGAGTAATTGGATGTGATATATTGCATGTGTCTCTATGTCTACAATATCTAAGTATTTTTTACATCCTCCTAAGCTATTAAGCAAAGTATTTTACAATGAAAGAGTGTTCCACAATTTAATTACACATTTTGTACAAAATATTTCCATTTAACAGTTCCAAACTGTCTCTTCCCTTTAAGTATAACCACTTTGGCTCAGCTCCCATCCCTAACAATGGGAATGTCACAAGAAGTCCCTAAGTGTTTGAAAAATTTTTTTTAGTCTCCATTTATAAAATGTGTCTTCCACTCTTTATCCTGCAGTCAGTGTTTAAATTTCTGGGATGGGTTCTACCACTGTTTTCTCAGTGAGAGCAATGTAGTCAGCAGTGGCTGTGTTTTTGCCACAGTGTCTTTGCATTCCCAGATTAGATTGAAAATCCCAGCACCCTTGCCAGAAGCCCAATTATTTTTTTGTTTCTTCTGGGTTAGTTCATCAAGCCAGGTTAGGAACCCTTCTTCCTGGCAACCATTCACAAGCAGGTATTTTGCTACAGAAAACTGACTTGAAAGCAATTCTTCATAGCAGGGAGAGGAAAATGCTGTGGCTAACAGTAAATATGTCCCTAAATATGAAGGTACAACTGGTTTCCATCTCATTGGTTTTGGAGAGAGAAGAAAGATTTCTATTAGACCGATCCAATATCTCCATGAGGAGAGTCTGGGTGGAGAAAAGATCATGTGCAGGCAGAAAACACAAACATCATAGAGAGGTTTTAAAATTTATCCTCGTGCATTCCTGATCCTGGACAAAAGGAGGCTTGTGGGTGACTTTATTTCCCTCTACAACTACCTAAAAGAAGGTGTAGGCAGGTGAGGGCTGGTCTTTTCTCCTAGGTAACAAGTTACAGAGTAAGAGGAGATGGTCTCAAGTTGCTCTGGTGGGTGAGTTTTTGTTTAGATGGAATACGAGGAAAAAGTTCTTCACTGAATGGTCTTGGAAGCATTGGAATAGGCTGATGGGAGGATGGAGTCCGTCCCTGGTGGTATTTAAAAGTAGATGTGGCACCTGGAGACAGGGTTTTGTGGTGGACGTGGCAGTGCTGGGTTGGCAGTCGGGCCTGACAACTTTGGAGGTCTTCTCCAACCTAAAGGATTCTGTGGTTCTGCAAAAGAGAACTGCCTTGGCAAATAAAGGTACTAAGGCAATGCTATGCTGTTGCTAAGCAATAAGTAGACAGGTTTTGTGCAATTTTCTACCTTTGGATGGGTGTTGTAGCTGGCCTGGGTTTGTTATCTCACAGAAGTCCTTATCTGGACAGTTAGTGGCAAGAGACAAGGGCAGTGAGATAACAGGAGCACTGCAATTAGTATTAATTGACCTAACTCATCAAGAACACATGCCTTATGTTGTTTGTTTGACAAATCCTGGCTGCATGCTCCAGAATCGAAATGCAAACAATTTAAGGTATCACACTGCTTCCTAGATGAAGCAATCACACAGTTTCAGATGCTAAAAAGGTAATAAGATGGGAGGAAGGAAAATAATTAGGCAAGGAAAAGGAGATAAAGATGTGAAGGAGTTGGTGGTTTTTTTCCAATGTAAACATCTACCTGTTTTCAAATATCATGAATATAAGGCCTTCTATAATTTTGTAATGCCACAGGTTAATGTCATTCTGACCTCATCCTTAGTATATATGCCGACCAGAATTGTGGTAACACACAGAATATTCTATTTACCTTTTAAAAGCCAGCATTATTCATGTTATTATATTTGCTGGTGCAGTACTGCAAAGTCTAACGTACAACTTAGCAAATATTGAGTAAAATGGTAGTGATTCCAAAGATTATGGGCTCGCTGTAGCCAGCAGCAGGTAAAATGCACAATCAGTGGGCTTAAATTGTTTTGTGTTGTGGTTATTTGATCCAAAGGACTAATTTCAACTTCGACATCAGATAGCCAGAGGGGTTTTCTTCCAGAACATGAACATCAGAAGGGCTTTATAAATCGGGCCTGGCGTGCAATTAAAGCTTTTGGAGATACTAAGTAAACTTTCCACTTGGATGCCGAGCTGACTCCCTCTGACATCTGAGCGTGCCTTTTGTGAGGCTCATTTTTTTTAGTAGGTCAAGAGATCTAAGCCTTAAATGAAGCAGGCTCTATGAGACACAGCTTTTCATTACCAGCAGGATCACGACCTTGCAGTGTATATTGAATTTAAGTTTAATACCGTAATGGATGGGACTTGTAATAAAAATTGCTAGATGTTTTGTGGATGAGTAATAAAGAGTAGATTAGAGTACAGGACTTCAAGAGTCCATTCAAACAATACTGAATTTATACTATCTTTTGGCATTGCTTTTATAGTTTGGAAACCTTATAATAAAACTCAGGCCTTGTCCATTATTTAATTACTTTGCTGCATTTTTTGGCACTTTCTTGGTAGCTTAATAGGTAGTTTGCATAAAATGCTACCACTGTTAAATATCTGTTTGTGCAGCAAGGAACGCAGTGGTGTTCCTTCTGTCCTAATGTATCACTTAAATGGAGATAAAATAGTGATTACACTTACTCTTTAGGACCATAGACTTGGATTTACTTGCGGTTCCTGCTACATATGTAACCGTTTTGGCAGACTCATTTACGTTTTCAGAAGATCCTGGTACTTGCTGCCACGCTTACTCTGACTTTAAGTGGAGTTTTATTTTATGGTCCTGTCATTAACCTGCTCATCCCTCACCAGCTGTAAGTGTGAGCAATCCCTAGTGGAAAAAAAAAAATAAAAAAGAAGAAAAAAACCTAAGATGTTTGAAGCCTTTAAAAGGGCATTAAGTGCTATATGGCATTTTCTGTTGTTGTGATGTCTGATATGGAGGTTCCCTGTAGTTAAAGGTATGAAGGTCAAGCAAGCAGACTAAAAATTAAGGATCTCAATTACTGAATTTATTCTAGAGTACTAGTAACAATGAAGCCTTCCGAATTGCACAGGAGAAATGAACTAAAACACTTACATGGCAATAGAAATTCTTCAGACATCAAAGCCCATATGAAAGGAGGTTTCCTTTCATGCTGGTTAAATGCTGCTAAAAACCAGCAAGATTTCCTTAAAATAGATGCCACTTCCTTGAACTATACAGGTGGTTGCATCTCTTGTTTGTATTTCTATTACTAGTATTATTATTATTTTGTTGTGTTCTGCACTGCATGTCATGTCAGTGATCACACTAATGAAAATTTTTGAAGTAAATAGTTATTAATTATTGCTGTAATATAGTGCATCATAAATATAATACTTCCTGAAGAGTAACAGCAAGCCTAAGAAAGTTAGTAACTAGCTTTGGCATGGCATGAGGTCACAAAGGAGAAGGACATGTTAAGATCAGCAAGGTAAAAGGAAAAAAAAATCAAGTTTTCAGTGTAAGTTCTAGTAATTATGACCTTTAAAAAGTTTTCAGAAATTTGTCTGTGCTCAGAACAGACATCCTGTGAGTATATCACAGTTCTTTATTTCACTTCTCCTTTTTCACCCTCTATCCATATACCTTTTCAGCTCTTGAAAAATGCCAGTGTAAATGTGCTGTGAAATATGTCTGCCACATAAATGTTCCTTTTCTTTTTATCCTTCATTAGGACATTGTGATTTATAATGACCGGCTGTTCCAGATTGTGTCAATTGCTCTGGAATGGTGGCATTACTCTTTGGATTGAAGCACAGGACAGGTACTGGCAATACAAAGCACATTTAGCTTGGCAAACATTGCTGAGGAATAGCTGTGTCCTCCTTTGGGATGGAGCAGCAAGACTGAAGGGAAGATTTAAGCTGTCCTTTCAGCTTTGGACTGTTCCAGTAGACTTTTTGTGGTAAGACTATAGCCTGTACCAGGGAAAGGCTTGGAAGAGGCAGAAGAGGGTTTGTTTTGGCAACTTTAAGGTGGATATCCCCTGGAAGATTGAAAAGCCCTCCTAGGAAGGCACACTGTGCTGAAAGGAGGAAGCAGAGACCTCTCTAAGCCCCTCTATCCTTCTCCTACAAAGACCTGTGTTAGGCAGCACAAGGCGTTTAGACTTCTGCTGAGTAAAGCAATGACAGGCTTGCAGATGGAGAATACTAAAAAGAAGTTTTCTTGCATTTTGGATGGAAAAGGAAAGGTAGCTGCAAGCCAATTCCACTGGTGGAGCTTCAGAGCAGCTGCTCATAACCAGCAGCACAGCCTGAGAGGTGAGGACCTCTGCAATCTGGTAGTGGCACTGCTCAGCTCCCTGCTGAAGGGACCAGAATTCTGCTTTTGGGAATCTAATCTTCCTTTTCTGCAGCTAATTCTGTAGCTGTCATGTTTTGATGGTAATGAATTGAGATGGCAACCAGTACCTTGGTCAAAAAGGGACAGAAATGTTGAGAGGAGCCAGTTCTGATGAGTGCTGTGTGAAGGATGAGGAAGGGCTGGGTCGTTAGTGATGACTGATGCTAGAGCAGAAGCATATAAATGATATAATGAAGTAATACATTAGGGCACAATATGAAGCCCCTCTCGACCTGGGAAATGTATCACCAATCAAATTTCTTTTCTCTTGAAGGTCTTCTCTTAACCTTGCAAGGAGGGCTTGATGGGAATTTCTGTCAACTCTCCACTTGCTTAAATGTCACTGGATGTTTTAATTTACAGGCATTATCAGCCTGGGAGTGGTAATGGTCTGGCTGTTAGTGGAAAAGAAAGCTTGTTATCAATATTAGGCTCTTTTTATTTGGGAGCATAGGTTTCTTTGATTTGGTTTACTTTAGAAGAATAATTCTGAGATATTTAGAGAAGCGCAACACAAGGTCACAATGAATTTCAACACAATTATTTCATGATTTAAGACAGCAGGAGAGCCTAATATGAAGCCTATTTTACTTTGTTTTCTTGAATAAAAATGAACTGTTAAGAGGAGCAGGCTGAAGTTTCTGATGGCTCCTGTAAATCATCTCAGCTGTCAGTGGCACACAGCGGCTTTCCAAGGAGAATATCAGCTGGTTTTTGTACTCGTTTAACTATTAAAATAAAGCCCTGCAGGCTCTGAGTGGAAGCTGTCCTGATGTATTTATGTGCCCTTTCATGGCTTTATCCCCAGCCATGCTGCCTCCCTAGGCAGATTACAGCTAGAAGAAAGGGAGCATTTTTCCTGTGTGGTTTGGCTGTCTGGTCTGTCAGGGCAGTCAGTGGCCACCTTCACTTGCCAAATGCTTCTGAGCTCGTCCTTGGGAAGCCCTGCAGGAGGCGGCTGTGATGGATTCTGGAGTCGGGCTGGGATTCGGGTGCTGTGCAATGTGTGTTGGTTTTCTGTCATAACGTCTGACAGGCATTTCGTGTCTGTCTTCCTGCTCACACGTGAATTCCTCTGCTTCTTGATTCACTCAGTGTTTTTAGCAGTTAGATGAGATCATTCCAAGCATCAAACTACCAGGAGAAGGCATTTGTTGCTTTTCCTCATGACTTGGACTTTTTCTTGTGGACTACTATGCTCCATTCGATATTTTGGGTATACTGAATAACTATAGATTAAGATATAGCATCCTAATATTGTAAATACTTTGCTTCTTTTCATATATTTGATCTTAGTATATTATTTAGCTGCTTAGTTTCACTTTATCTCCTGTTTTTATTGCATTAAGGCCACTGGCTTTCATGAAACTAGTATCTTATTTTTGATATGTTGCATAATCTGTAGAATTTAGTCTATTTAAAAATTGATAAAGCATAAAAAACTATCCTGTGCACATAATAACTTACAGTAGAAAATGAGGTGCAACTTTGGTACACAGGTTCTAAATTATTTACATTTTTCCATAAAAAGGAGTGCATAAAAAAATCCTGCTTGTAATTTTCTCCTCTGAGTTTACCATTCTTCTGCCTTCATCCCATTTTGCGTGCCTTAGACAATTATGTCTTGGATCAATCAAATATTAAATCTAGATGAGGGTAAGGATTATTACTTTACATTATAATTCACTTAATATTATAATTTTGAACCAAGCATCCTCTTTAAAGAGCTGTGTTGTAGACAGGCTAAGGAATCACTGAAGACATTAGGGTCTGAACAGCAGCCTGTTTTCAGTCTGGTCATTTCATCACTCCAGAGCTGAAGGGGAGAAATTTGGACTATGAATCATTGGAAACACAACGTGTATTTTCAAAAGGAAAAACAAATATACAAAATCCGATCTTGTCTCAGTAGATGTGTTTCTTTCATTAGGAGCCAGACGCCTCCAGGTGTCCTTTGGTCTCAGTTTGATTTAAGTCAAAAAACTATTTGAGAAACACGTGTTGATTGCAATAATGATTGGTCAGAGTGCCTTTTACTTGGTTTTTTGGGGGTTTTTTTGCACTCAAAAATTTTATTATGAATTTAACAAGCTGTATGTATAGGAAATGTGTTGTTACCTTTTTTCTTCTGCAGCTGGTAAATTTATGTACCTCCAAAAACTTCCAGTGTTGGCTAAGATATGTTTTAATCTTCCTTCACTAACAAGTTCATGAATATCTTGAAACTACCCTTCACTGTTAATGATGCAAAATTTCCTAATGAATCAATAATGAGCTGATAGGTTTCGGAGAAAAGATGTTTTATTTAGAGGGATTTGTTTAGAGAAATGTCTTTTCTGGCTAACTCAGATCAAACATTCTGTCAACAGCAGGAAGTTTGATCCAGGAGCTGATTTGCTCTTTTATTTATAAAATGCTTGCTTTGGGGATGTTTCAGAAGGCAGGTGTGGGATGGAGAATAATGTATATATGTGGTTCAACACTGGTTTAAATTTTTTCCTTGATTGAATAAGTTATATGACTAGATTTTTCTTTTTATTAACTCTCTTTTTTCTTTCACATAAAGTGTAGGTAATGTCGCATCCATATAAATCAATATAACAATGACAATATGTATGTATATTATTATTTAAACATTTCTCTCTGGGGTATAGTTTTGTCAGTCATATTTTATAGGGAGTCTGTAGACTGTTATAATCATTACAGTCTGTACAGTGAAAAAATCCTGTAAATCCCCAGTTTTTGGGTGTTTTGGGTGGTAATGGTGTAGTACAAGTAAATAGCAACAGGGTCTCTGAATAGCACAATCCTATAAGCATTACAGGAAATAAAGCATGAAGAACATGCTGCTAAAAACACTGAAAAAATGAATATTCTGTAGAGAACATACTAGTGCACAGAAACTTTCATTTCCTGTGAGAGCCCCCTGTGAATTTATGCCTGGAAATGCAAAAATGTTAAAATACATGGTGTCTTTTGGAAGCCTGTCAAATGCACATTTTGTGCTGTCTTGAGTTATTACTTGTGTGTATATTAAGCAGGCATCAAATTGTGCTTAAATCAAAGAAAAATGACTGCTAGTTTGGATGGCTTTTTCTGAGAAATGCCCAGAAAGGAGGGTGAAATTGGAAGTTGCATGCAATCACGTTTCTCCAATATACAATGACATAGACCTTATAATACATAAATCTTATTTTGGGTGATATCTACTCAGAATGAACTCGCTAAATTTTCCTTCTAGTAAAATTCTTTTACAAGCTAGATACAATTTATTCTAACATTGATTTGATGGGCAACATTGTGTAGATCTCAAATAATTTTCACCCAAATTTTTATTTATGGGCCCCAAACACAAAGAGGACGTGAGATGAATAATTGTTTTCCCCCTTTCACATCATTATCTTATTCCACCAAGGCATTGTTAGGTGAACATTGTGCCCAGGTTAGTTTATTTGCAGCAACATCTTGTGCTGACCTGTACTACATATAATCCTTTTTAGACCATGATATCGTGATGACAGCTAATACAATCTAGAATATGTGGACAAGATTTATTATACTTGGTGTCCTGCTTAATAATTCTGTTGCTTTAATACATTAAAAACTTACAGATTTTTTTTTTCAAAATTTATTGATACTGTCCTAACAAATGTGAGAAATTTTAGCCATAGTTATGTTTAATCCCTAATTATCATAAGCTTCTATTCCACCTTGTGGAAGCACAATCAAACCACAACTGAGAGGCAATCATCATTTCTTGCTTTGCACGTGACTCTCGCAGCTTTAGGGTAAACTGGGATGAGAAAGGAAGGGTAAATCCTTGCTCTTTCATCCACTGGCAGGTTATGGATTTCTGACCCTCAGGTTTTCTTCTTGCATTCACAGCATTTGTTTGGTGGCTTGGCCACTACATGTGAAATGAGTGTTGTGCTTTCAGACAGTTCAGATAACACAACAGCAAATCTGTGCCTCCCAAACACTCAGAATTAAGAACTTTATTCCCTAAGGTGCTTTAGCTGTAGTTACAGCAGGGGAGCATTACTAATGAAAATCCTATACTTGTAATCCATGCAATCCATGTGCATTTGAAATACACCATGTTTTTTGAAATAAATGCACTCAGGACCAGATAATAACCCCACAGTAGAAGTACTGTGGGATTTAAGTTGTGAGTCATGATTGTGCAGACCATGAGGGTCTGGGAAGGTCCATGAGGAAGGTGTTCACATCAGATTTAACCACAGTTACATCAAAGGTAGAAGAGCACTCGTGGAGTATCAGGGATAGATAGATAGCAGGGTCACCTTCCACTAGACCAGGTTGCTCAAAGCCCTGTCCAACCTGGCCTTGGGCTTCTTTGGGCAACATGTTCCAGTGCCTCACCATCCTGTCACTGAAGAATTTCTTCCTCATCTCTACTATACACCTGCTTTCTGTCAGCTTAAGGTCATTCCCCCTTGTCCTATAACTCCATGTCCTTGTTCAAAGCCCCTCTCCACCTCTTTTGTGGCTCCTTTAGGCACTGGAAATGCCTTTAAGGTCTCCTCAGAGCTTTTCTTCTCCAGGTGAACACTCCCAGCTCTCCCAGCCTGGCTCCAGAGCAGAGGGACTCCAACCCTCAGAGCATCTTTGTGTTTTCCTCTGGCCTCACTCCAACAGGTCGATGTCCTGTTTATGTTGGGGGCCTCATCTCACTTCTTCATTTCTTTCCATTTCAGCTTCTCACAACGCAAACCTATTTAGTATAGATCCATTGCTGATGGTATCAACTATACACATTTACCTTTTGTTTACCATAAAATGAAAGGACTGATGAGAATGTTTGGTGTAGAAACAGAGCTGCCAGCCTGAAATGCTGAAAAGTGATGGTTGTCAGCACCAAGCTTCAGTTACCTCCCTTAGGATGATTCCACACATCACACTGACAGGACACTTCTGCTGATGCTCAGTTGAAATATTAATGTGCTGTACTTGGTTCTTGCCAGCCCTCCCTCGGACACTCCACGTTACTTCTGGGTGTCTGTGCCTTTGGAATACATGAACTGCTGTTGTTTTCCATTCTCAGGACTTTATTTCTTTCTTGATCAAAGTGCTTGGCCTTCTCTTCTGGGGACAAGACCCAAGAGATTCCATATTTGCAGAATGGAGTGTTTCCAAAGCTGGTTCTAGAACCTTTGCTCCTTGATAGTTTGTCTGCACCCAAAACTCCTGCACTTCCTGTTTTCCAAAGAATGAATGGAACATAGCATGGGGAGGAAATTGGTTAAAGGCTATAAAAATTGGTAGAAAGTACCCTCAACTTCTTAACATATTTTTTGAATTATATACAGTACCACACACCTCTTTGGTAGATCTTAATTGCAAATTCAAAGATAAAAATTCAAATAATGATGATAAGTGTCTATCCCTGAATATATACACCTTCCATTGTCAAACAGTGCCTCTATGTTCTATATTTGCAAAAAAACATGCCATAAAGATGACTATCTTTGGATGTCTGGAGTTGCATGAATCAGTAAATTGTTTATTTTCTCAGTGGGAGTTCACTCAGGACATTGAGGAGCTATTTCCTCCTAATTAGTTCCCTTGAGTCCTCTTACAAAAAAACCACCTTAGGCTTCAAGGAGTCTGTTTGGGGTCATTATTTTCTTGATAAATGTACTCCCCACCACTCCAGATTTCCCAGAAGGGAGACTGCAGGGTAGAAGATGTTGTGCTGCACAATATATTCCACGATTGGTTCAAATTACTCAATTTGCCCTGTATTTTCAAAAAAACCAATCCGAAATCATCAGTCAGCCACATCCTACCTCCAGTGCTGATGCCAGGCAGTCATTTTCCCTCAGAGCATCATTGAACATGAGCTCTCCTCAGCTTGTTTCTTACTTTGATGAACTGGATGGCTGCAGGGACTGTACTGAGATTTGAGACATTTCATTTGAGATGTTGCTGGCTGTTTCCACCGCTGATAGCTCTGTAGGAAAGGAGTGGACAACGCTGATTTTGCTGGTACCAGGCAGAGGTTATTGACCTGTAAAATTTACCATCATATTTTATCAAGCCACTCTGAGATGTCATTTTGTCAGATAGGTGTGCTAATGCAGGGTGATTTATCTTGTCTAATCTTTGAAAGGTAACCTGCACTCAAACCTCAGACAATGCTGAAAGATGTTGTCAGTTATGTAGTACACGCTGAAGAAACAAGAATTTTTGTTTTCGTCTTTAGATCAACAAATTCTTTCTCAAAAAGAAAACTATATCCTTCATTTTAGACTCAAATTTTAGCTGTGTGTGGTGTAAATGTGTTCATTTTCACCTGTCAAAAACCCTTTCATGCTCTGTATCTTGTGATTATTACACTGTGATCATTCCTTGATAGTTGCTCACCTCTGTGATTCAGAGTTGCCAAGTTCAACCTTGTGTTCTCATTTATTCTTCTGGTGCTGAGCTGACTCTAATAGAGTTTTAGGCTTATTGAAACACTGGCCTTAGATTCCCATGGCCTAAATCCCCCCTAAATCCCAGTGTTTTATTTTGGCCTTAGCAGACTCCAAGACAGTTGGGTAGAGCAGGCATTGCCAGTGGAATTGCAGCTGTGAAACTCTGGATGTAGCAGGTGTGTTCATGGGCTCCTGCAGGGGTTGTCTGACCCACATCTGTGCCAGCCTCACTGCAAAATATGGACAAACCTGGTCTGAAAAGTGCTGTGGAGCTGGGACTGCCCACCAGCAGCCCCCCCACCCAGGGGTGTGTAACCCACAGGTGGCTGGGAAGGAGGAAATGCTGCCTTGGGTTAATTCTGCCTTTAACCAGGGCTGCTGTAACATCCCCTCTGCACACAAATACCTCTTAACCCCTCTCTACCTGACATCCCCTTCCTAAGCTAATATTCCCAGTGTCAGAGAAACACTTTTGGTTTATTTCACTGGAAGTTTGTTTGATTGAAGCCTGAATAATGGGAATTAACCTTTTTTATTGATAGGAGATGCCCCTTTTTTTAAAATCCTATGGCTATGAAAATATCACCCAGACATCTCTAACGTTTGCAATGTGAGCTTGCAATCTGAATTTCATGTGTGCAGCACGAGTCCAGCATCACTGTAAACAGAGAACAGCAGTGAACAGAGAAAACGAAGAGCTGAGAAAAACAGATGCCTTTCAATTTGTACACGTTATTTAATACTGAATTGACCCATAGCACAGCGTTAGGTGCTTTATTATATTTGCCCACCTTAGAAAGAAGCTGGAGCAGCAGCAGCAGCCGGCTCAGGCGTGTGGGGAATGCAGCCACAATTCCTGCACCCTCTACTGGCTGATGCACAGACCTCGGAGGGGGCTGCAGGAGTTTTTTTCTCATCCATAAGAAGAAATTTCTCAGCTGGAACAATAACGTTTGCCAGCAAAAATTTTACAGCGCCATTATTAGTAGAAATAGGAAATTTGGGTGCTCTAGTTGTCTGGAATAGGAAAGGAAGACTGAGAAATAGAAAACTAATGTATTCTTTCATCTTGCCTAAGAAATTAGTTTTTGGGAACCGCTGTACTCACTTTCTACATCAAGGGAATTCCAAAGTTTGGCACACAGAAGGAGACTAAGTTGCATTGCACTAATTCTGAATGCTAGAGACATTGCTCATTAAATTCTGCAAATGCCAGATGTGGGGGGGGGGAGAAAAAGTAGTATTCTGCAATCAAGACCTAGAAATTTGAAAATTAAAATTCAAAGTCATGTCTTTCTGGGTGTGGGATTCACTTCAGCCACAGATAAGTATTAGAAAGTATTTGTATAGGTTTAAGTTTCAGATAGTTGTAGCTGATCTTGCTCTAAAAAACAGCTGCAGTTTCAAAGTCCATGTAGAGAGCACTCTGTGGCATGACCATGGTGTAGAGAGGATCACACACTCTCCTGGGTTATGACATCAATTAAATAATTGCCTTCTAGGCTCCTGCAGTTTCTCTAATGCTGTTTCTTTCTCTTTTTGTTTTCTTTTTGCTTTCTATTTTTTTTTGTTTGTTTCTTTTTTTTCTTTTTCTTCCTTGTGTGCCTACATGGATGCCAGCTAAGGCTTCCTGAGGTTATATTGCTCCTGCCACAGCAGACAGAGGTATCTGCAGAGGTTTTGCAGAGAGCAGGGGTGCTGTTGGTGTGTCCAGTTTTCCAGGGTGCCTCACCATGTAGATCTGGTGCTATCTCATGTCTGGTGTCTGTGTGCAGCAAGAGACACAAAGGCTCATAACCAAACATGCACCCATTGCACAGCTACAATGAAGAATTTGTTGCTGCTACTTTGCTATTAAATGCTTTGGACTGCTAGATTTTACAGGAATAATATTATTGGGCTATAAAGAACAGCTCAAACTACAGTGAGATTTTCAGAAATCACAGGTGATTTGATCTACCTTCAGTTTATTTTCTTAAAAGTAGTTGTATTTTCAGTATTATTGCCCCTCTCATTGCCAGTTAGAGATGGTGTTTTTCTGGGTCCTTCAGTTCAGGAGCTCTTCAGGTGTCTTTGCCTTGGAGATCCTTGACAATTTCTGTTCCCCCTGCTTTGCCTGCGTGTTCTTGCCTGTACATGTCAATTTTGTGTCGTTTGTCATGGTGCAGTGAATCAGATTCCCAGACATGACAAGCTTTAAGACTGCTAAGTTAAGCAGGTGAATGTGTTACAATGTTTGTACCATGGTATTTTAATATCGATATTATCTCCTGGACTTCCCATCATGACTGATGATGCTAAATGCCTGCAAAATACAGGAATTTGTCCTTTATGGAGTGTTTTTCTGTCTTCCCATTATTTCCTATTGCTTATTTAGGCAGAATTTCATAAGCACTCCTCCACAAAACCAGTCAGTCTCACACAACCCTCTGGGGTGTCTGGCCTCTTTCAGAGATCTCTCAGTTCCCTACAGGAGCACGGATTTGCTGCTGCACCTGCAGGCAGCTGCGTGGGTCAGTGCCAAGCTGGGGCTGGCAGTGGCTGCCTCTTGACCTCCCTCTCCTCCCCATCTTGGGAATCCCTACATGCCTGCCCCCTTCTCCTTGGTATGGGAAGATTGTCCCAGTCCTGGTGATAAAGAAATCAAAATGGATTAGGCAGAGTTAAAGGCAGGAAAGACAAAAGGGTTTGCTCAAGGTCTCCACCTGGTCACTGGCAAAGCCAGAGCAGGGTTCTGCCCCTAGTCCCAACCCAGCACCCAAACCCCAACACACCCCAGCCTCCTTCAAATGCAGCTCACACCAAGCAGATTGGAAGTGATTTACTGCTCTTTAGAAATGTTTTCAAATTGCATCTTTTTCAGTTGTCAGGAATTAACTGTAACTGCCTGAGTTTTAATTAATGGTTCATGTTATTTGGTGCATCTGAAAAGGAAATTTAAGGCACATCTTTGGCTCTTTTGGCCAGTAGCCATAATGACAGCCAGGCTAATTATATCGGTCACCAAGTTATCGGCGCAGTCGTAACTGGAGGCAAACAGATGCCAAGAGAGGCTGGTAGTAAAATCATGATGTATTTCACAGGCATCTTATTACTGACTGATTTAAATAAGGACCTAAAATGCTTTGTCAGTACAGAGTGTGTCAAAGTTCCAGCAAGTCTTAATTCACAGAAGTTCAAGCTTTCCTTGCTTATGGAAAGTGGCTGGTGAAAAAGGAAAAGGTATGCCACAGCAAAAGCATGTGGACAGCAATTTTACTGCTTGCAAATGCTAATAATCCAGGTCACATGTTCTTTTTTTTTTTTTTTTTCTGAGTTTAAGTATTAGGGAAGAACACTCTCTGATGAGGATCCTCTGCCTTCCATTTCATCTCATGAGTGATGAAGTTGGCTCATAGTCCTCTGTCGTTTCCTTGCTGGGTCTAAATGAAAATAAACTGCATGTAATAGTGACTCAGAGCAGCAGCTCCGTCAGGGAATGTCCCTGTGAGCTTTCAAACTCAGCACATTGGAAGTGGAATACAGTATGTACTCAACATTAGGTTTCAACTAATTTAATTTAAAAAACTAGCAATTGGTTGCTTTTCACGCTGTGTGAACAGAAAACTCTCTGTCTATCTCTGTCTAAATGCTTTCCATAATTAAAAAAACCAAAGTCTAGCCCCTAGTTTCCTCTACTGGGTCAGTGCAAACCAAGGTACTGCTGGATTATGGCTTCAAATAATAACTGAAATTTTGAGAAGGAACAAAGTCATAAAACTCCTCTGTAAATGTATTCCCAGCCACATAAACAAGGAAATGGATTTTATAATTAATTCAGAGTTCCCTGGCAAGCACAGTGTTGTAATGTGTTGTAATCTACTGATTAAGTTCCAGTAAGAACACTGGCAATGGCTTTTTTTATCAATATCTGTCTTTTAAAAGCACCCAGAAGAACCTGAAATTCTGAATTTCAGAATAACCATGGGTGGATTGTGCTTATCTGAGCATCCAGTCAACACTTGGAGAGGGGTGAGTTTGTAGGAGCAGGGTTTGTGTCATCCTTGGGTCCTGTTTTCTTCTTCTTCCCACGTCTTTGAGCACCGTGTTTTGGAAATGCAGTAGTTTATAGAAAATTGCTTTTGAGAAGTTCAGGCTGAATGGGTGTTTGAAACATTCCAGCAAAGCTTTTAATCCAGTAGGATTCTACTTCACAGAATGCTTTACCATCCATCAGGCCAGTGGTCATGGCTGTTAATTAAATGAAAATGCAAAATAAATCTACAGTGCAGAGATACAACATAGCCAATTAAACATCCCAGTGCAGGGTGCTAATGATAAAAAGTGAATGTCACTGAGGACAACCTGCATGATGTCAGAATACAAATCCCACCCAATGACAAAATGCATCGTGGGTGGGAGGAAGGGAATGGGGGTCCCTGAGCACTGAAGAGCAGCAGAGGTGGTGGTGAGGCCGTAGGGGATTGGAGTATTGGGGACTTCTGTGGGCCAGAGGCAGCTGAGGTCAGAGCACTCAGACTAGTGCTGCTAATTTTCTTGACTCTTGATCTGTGAAGCTCTGACCAGTCTCAAGTGAGCCCTCTGCCATGCAACAAAGAGTTGTACTTTTTTTTTAATGTATTTGTTTTAGTACAAAAGAGCAATGCTGAAGAAAGCAAATGATGACCATGTTTGGAGTGCCTGAAGGTCTGTCAGGGCCCTGTGCCTTTGTGAAGATGCTCTCTCAAGAGGGATGGCCTCTTTAAGTGGCTCATCTTGGCAAGGTTCAACCAAATGAATGGCAATAACTCAGCGGTTACAGCTAACTACAGCAGCTCATAGGCAGGCATTATAATTTCATTAAAGATCTGGCAACCTGGGCAATCTAAAGAATAGAAATGTACAGATATGGGAGCAATCTTAAGTTTCATGAAATCAAAGAAGATATTTAACAAAGTTATTGCAACACACAACTTAATGAGCTACCTTGAGACAAACAAATTAATGACTATTTAGTATTTTGTGCATGTAAACAGTTCCACCTGTTCTACCTATTCGAAAGGTTAATTTTCTTTGAGAAACACAGTCTGACAAAATTTATATTTGAATGAAAAGCTTGACTGTCTTAAGCTACATATTTCAATAGCTCATGAAACTTGTGTTGCAGCAAAAAACTTGCCTACCTTCAAAGCTTCGGGTGCATACTTTATGTATCTCAATGTGCATTTTAGCTTGGATTGCTAGTTGGGAGCTTCTTTCTTCTTTTCAGCTTTTGATTGTATGTTTTGCTCTTTTTGGAAGTTAGTTGCTTACAATGAGGGTTGTATGAAGGGTTTCATGTTCTTAAAATAGAGAAAATGGAGCAGAGGGGTATTTTAGACTATTGCAGGATGCTGGCCTTTGAATTTTCCATGGATTTTCAGTCCATGGGAATTTAGCTCTTTTTTCATTCTTTTAATAAATGCAGATAACACAACCCTATCAAGACTCAGTTGAACTAAACATTAAATAATGCCAGTCTTTAAACCAGTTTTGCACTCCCTAGATTGCAATGAATGTGTAATTTTTTCTGACATGCAGGGTATTAAAACATATTTAACAAAGCTCTAATCAATTACAGGCACTTTCAAACAAATCCAAACACTCTTTGCAAATTTCTATGTAGGCATAAATGTGTGTATACCACAGAATTGTTTGGGTTAGAAAGTACCTTAAAGATCATATAGTTCCAACCTTTTATAAATATTTTTATATATATTGTTACATACATACATATATAAGGAAATAAATGTGTGTGTAAGCCATGTAGTTCTTACAGGCAAGGTTGTCCTGCTTGTAAACTGCAGGTTGAATCAGCATCAGACACTGCATGGATACAGGAATGTCATATATTTTTTTACTATATTAGAATATAATCTATTATTACCACATATGTAGGCCCAGCTATTGCTATCACACCTTTGTATAGAGGGTTTGGCCCTTTACTTTGTTTTCCCAGCCAAATATCTCTTCCTGGACCTGTACAATTTTCTGGAGCTGGAGACAAATCTTGTTCCCTCCCACAAGTCAGTATTCCTCTTTCCCCAGCAGTATTTGGATAAGAGGATTGAGACCCCTGGATGGAAGCAGGAGGGAAAATGTTTGAATCACAGCACAGGGAAGCAGAGTGGGAAAGTTCTGGAAAGGGACCTCAACCTTGGGCCAGAGCAAAATTGGTGTGTGGATGGTGGCATCACACGTCACTGCTGAGAGGGGGAGCTGAAGAACAGATTAATGTGCTCAACAATTCGGTGCCATCTCTGCACAAGTGAAGATGAGGAGGAGACTTGGTGACCAAAGGTGGGATTGTTGCAGGATGGGTGTAAATTTTCAGGCATGGTAAAGAGATAAATGGGTTGATTTCCCCCCACAGTTAGTAGGGGATCATCTGCTTAAACGATAGAACATTCCAAGGAGATATTCACGTGGTGGCTCAGGGAAACCAGGGAGGATAGATACAGCCTTCTTGAAGGAGGGAGAATAAAACTTTGCACACTTAGATTCCACTGGTTTATTTAGTGACAAGGAGAGTGCTGTTATTTTATTTCACCTTTATTTCTTGCTTTTCAGTGTAAAGAACAACCCAAAGATAAAGCTACTCCAGGGTTTTGTGCAGATGAAGAATAGCAGAATATCTCACCTGGTATTGCCTCTTTGGTGATAGTTTTTAGGCTGTTGGTTGATCTGTGGCTGGTGGCAAGTGATTGATTTTCATATACAAATTTCATTTCTAGCTTTGAAAATTTTTTTTTCCCATGTAGTATTCCCTTGAGACTAATGTAGCAACATTCATGGGATTGCCCTGTCAGCAGAGTAAGTTCTGCCTTTCTCCTTGTACCTGAGAGCTGCATGCTCTTGGCAACAGCAAAAGAGTTAAATTTCAGAGTACCGAAGGATTCTGGACTTTCCTAATTAACCATGGACTATAATAGGCATTGAGACAGGCAAAAAAAAAACGTGCCCAGGACAGGATTATTCCAGTACATGGGAATGTCACAGGATAAATTGCTGCTGTGTCCTGTCACTCCTGCCATGGGCGTTTAGATCCAGATCCTCAGTGGTACTGAGAGAAATAAATAGCCCAGCATGGCTGGGACTGACCTTCCCTCCACTGGGACGTGCTCTCAGGTGAGGGTGTAAAAGCTTATCAAATTTTCGGGCACCTCTAGACCTTGCCTGGGGCTGTAGGCTTGGAAACATGAGTAGGTTTGCTGTGCTTGGTTAGTGTCAATATTTTAAACTGAGCTGGATGTTAACACAGCAAAATATAGATTTTAAACACAATGTGAAGGGAAGTCTCTCCTAAAATAACAGGAGATGTTAATGAGCTCTCTGCAACAGGCTTAACTTGGGATGTTCTAACGTGTGACTGTGGCTGTTCTTAAAAAATGAATAGACCTATCAGCATTCAAAGGACTATTCTCCCTTCCCTTCTGATCTGGCCTTCCTTTCTCTCCACATCCCCTGAATTGTCAACTTTCATTGTCTGCTGTGATCCTAGAAAGCGTGAGGGCTGGGGTTGGAGAATACTTTTATTCCTCAATTAGAAATAGAACGAAAACAATGAAAAATAAGTAAAATATTTCAAGAAACGGCAAGGGGAAACAAAAAGAATCACTTGTATCTCATGTGATGATCTGAGTAAGTAAGACCATGGTTTCATCCTAAATCACACCCGTGTGAAATATTTGCGTATAATCCACATCTCTCTGTATGAACCATACATAAATTACGTATTTTGGGTATAATTAAGCCCACCCTCACGCAGGTCGCGTGCAGCATCTCCACGCTGCTCTGGCACCCCTTTGTGCCGCGGTGCTGGCGGGGGTTGAGCCCCCAGCCCCGCGGCGGGGCCGGGGCGGTGCGGGGCGGTGCGGGGCCGCGGCTGCCCGCGCTGTTCGCCGCGCCGCCGCTGGGGGTATCTTTGTACCATTTTTCATCCAGCAGCAATTTGGAGTGGAAACGTGTAATAGGGAAAAAAAAAAAAAAAAAAAAAAGGCAAGGGATCTCGGCGGTTTGAGCGAGCCGTGCATCCAGGAGCCAAAAAAAGATTAACATCCCTCCGCGCCCCTCCCGCGCCCCTCGGGGCAGCGTCGCGGCTCCGCGGTCGCCCGCCGGACATCGAGCGAAAGGGATTCGTTTGGAGGGCACTTTCGGATCGGGGGAGATCTATTGGATTAGTGGGATTATCTGCCTGCAGACGGAGAGAAGTAGCGTTTGATCATTTCCATTGCCTGCCTGATGGTCGGATTTACATGGAGGTGGCTCGGCACGGATGAGGCTGGATTCCGGATGGGGATTTCCAGCCCCCCCTTCCCGCGCCCCGATCCCAGGAAAGGGCAGAAAAATATATAAAAATCGGTATAATTGGGAAGTGTCCGGAGCGCTGTTGGGAGCCCTCCCGCTCCCAGCGGCTGGGAGAGCCGGAGGAGGCGAATCCAGCGGATCACAGCTCCGGCTGCGGTTGCGGGAAAGCGGCCGTGAACTGGTAAATACTTTGATGCTCCCGGCGTGCGGGGCGAGCCCGCGCCGGGATGGAGAGGAGGGAGGGAGCGGCCGCGCCGGGATGCAGCAGCGCGGCCGGGATGGAGGAGAGAGGGACCGGCGGGATGGAGCCGGGCCGGGCGCGGGGCCCCGGGCACGGCAGGGCAGGGCGGCTGCGGGGCTGAGCCCGGGGGCGCTCGGCAGGGCCGGTTCCGAGCCGTGTGTGCGTGTCCGCGGCCGGGGAGGGGGGGATGCGTGCGGGGCTGCGGCGCTGCGAGCCCGAGCGGCGCCCGGCCGCGGGGATGCGCGGCGGCGGAGCGGCTGCGGGGGTGTTCGCGGGGAGATTTCCGCACACGCGTTCGCACTCACGCTCGCACCCCCCGCACCCTCCGCCGCCGCCCCGGCGAACTTTTCCTCCCCCGCCGCCCCGGGGCCGCCGCCCGCTCGGGCCGGGCGCGCAGCTCCGCGGGCGCTCCGCAGCCCCCGGTGCCTCCCGGTGCCTCCCGCAGCCCCCGGCTCCCCGCCGGGCCTGCCGGGGGATGCCTTGCTTTATTTCTTCAGACATCTTCTTTCTCGCCTGGGTGCCGAGTGCTGCTTCTTCTGCTTCTCCCCCCGGCCGCCTCCCCCCCCACACCCCCCATCCTCCTTTCCTGATGATCGCACTAGAGCATCATCTTTACTTGCTAAAGGAAAATCAATTTTCAACAGGTTTAATTAAAATTAATCAGTCGAATTACTTAATATTAATTGACTTATAATTAAAGCCAGAAAGTTACCTTGGAATCAGGAGAAAGGATGTTATCTGAAATCGTTTTAACGCTGCATATGGTTTCAGAGCAATTCCATTCAAATAACTGTTTAAATAAAACAAACCAGAGCTTGATTATAGTGTTCTGTTCTTGCTGGTGCAGGTGACACAATCTGGACTGGCCATTTCATTCTGTAAATTTTCTGACCTTTCAAAGGAATATCATGTTAGTTTGACACTGGGTTTGCTTTCTGGAAGGCCAGTTTGTTTTAGCTCTAACAACTATGGCATTAAAATCCACTAGTATAAAATGGAAATATGTCTTATAGAAGCTATAAATATCAAAGTGAATGTTTTTAGCACGTTTAGATGTTCTGTGAATTTGAAATGAAGCAGATTTTTCTTTTTCTCAGCATAAGTGTAAGAAATTATTTTAGGAATTATTTTTTGCCAGCATTACCATCCACTGTGGCAATACTTGCATTTATCCAGAGCCTTAGTGGGACAAGACCATACTGGTAAATTCAGAGATAATTCACATCCAAAACCATGCATTTTTGGCAATGCTCACAATAACCTTTTCATGCTCCCTTAAGACCTAGGTTGGTATTTTTGTTTGTTTGTTTTTTACAGTAGCAGCATTTTTGGTGCATCCACAAGCTATTGTTATTGCTGAAAGAGCAGTATTGTGAGCTTTGGGACATTTCCCCCTACTTTTCTGGGCTGGCTTAGTTGAAGCAAAGGACACTTATGAAATTGCACGTACTTTATTAAAGGCACCTGACAAGAGAAAGACCCATGCACAGTATAAATGAGCATTTAAAAATAGAGCCCATTATTCAGGGCCCTGATTTTCAAAGATCCTGATTCCCATTGACTGCACTGAGACTTGTGTGGGCTCAACAGCTGTAACACACAGACCACTTCTGCATCTTTGAAATTAGATTTGCAGATTGAGAGCCAAAAGCTAAGTAGCCATGTTTGGGAATGGTGGTTGGGAAGGATTATTTATTTTTTTCTTCTCTCCTCCACCACTCAATTACTGGTGCAGGGTTCAGGGTTAAAGAAGACTGCTTCTTAGTTACTTTTTGATAAATGACACCGTTTTTCTTAGGCTGTGGCTGCAGATTGCAGTAGCAGTTTTGCAGTAAATGATTAGGAGATCCTCAGGTTCCTACAAAGAGATCCCATTTATCCTCGACGTTTCCTGCGAATCATATGCAGGCTGTGGGAAGAAAAATGAGGCTGAGGATAATCATGCTAAGTGTGCTGGGAAGCAGGATTTGGCTGAACACCTCTGTTTTGTGATTAACTGAGGCAGCAGCGAGAGCCATGAGAGTGGTTCAGGCTGTTGGAGGCAGTGGGTGTAGGAGCAAGGAGAGGAGCTGCTGTCCTGATGCTGCTTTGCTTATCTTACCCCTTCTCCTAGAGTAGGGTAAGAAGATAATATCCTAGCTGTTGATACTTAAACATCTTTCACAAAGTGGGTTTTCTCTGGATTATTTGGCTGGAGGTGGAGCAGGCTGCTGAGGAGGGTTATTTAAAGACTGGGACAGGGCTTTAGGCAGATAAATTGATTTGCAAGTGAATGGAGAAATTTGAGCATGGTAATGGTGGTAGTTGTATTTTTTATCAGTTTACATTTTTAATATCCGCTGGCATGCACACCAGCATTAACCACTCTAATTGCTCAAATGGAGTCTGGGGAAAAGGGAAGAAAGCAGAGGCTTAGATGTGGTCTCAGTTTGTAATGGATTGGCTTGCCTTTCTTTATTAAAAGCAAATATACATTCCTTTGTAATAGAGATGTAAAGCTGTATTACGGACCCTTGGCTAGCTCTGAATTATTTGTTTGATGACATATGTATTATGGTTTTTTAATCACATGAAAAAAAAATTTAAAAATTAAATAGTGGAAAAAGAAGGGCAAAAGGAGACAGACTTTCTTTGAAAGCAAATAATGAAAATAAGACATTTTTTCTAGGGGTCCAGTAGAAACCTCTGTGGATTTCTTTTAATAAAGGATGGGCAGTTATCATTCCAATCCAGTAAATGATAGAGTCTCTGATTAGTCCCAGATATCCATCCATGGTATGTATAACAGGTGATAAAATAATAGATAATGATAAAAAATAGGTCCTGACTGATGAATAAAGGCTGTTCTGGAGGAATATCTCCATTTCTGTAGCCCTGGTTCTGAGCTCTGCATTGTAAGGGAGCAGAAGCACCCAGATGCCTGCCCTGATACCCAGGTGTTGCACAAGAGTTTCTATGGAAGGGAGGGAGAGGGAGCTAGGGGATGCAAAAAACCAAACCAAACCAAAAAAAAAACAAAAACCCTGCCTAATGGGAAAACTTCATCATGTGCTGCATATTGAGAGATCATCGTGTACTTTTAATAACAAATGATGACATTACGTTCCCCAGGATTACTATTGAACTAGCAGAATTACAGGGGGAAATAATTTTGGCTTCTTGGTGACTCAGCTGCACATTTCTACCTGCTTCTGAAGACCCCACGTGTTTTCCAGCAGACTTTGTTTCCATAACTATTAATTTCTCATTAATGATGTATTGAGTGCTCTCCAGGGATGAAAAGGGACTGCTTGGCTGCTTGGTCCCATGCTAAGTTTTGCTGTGCACTCTCTCCACCACAGCACTTCCCACTAGGAAACAAAAGGTGGAGTGAGGGAGCAGCAGCTGTGGGAAACCAGGGGGGCTCAGAGTCTGTGCTGTAAATATCCTCATGGTTACCAAGCCATGTAAAGGTCTGGGCTGCACACAGCAGGGTAACATGCTTTTTCCACAGCTGTGGTCAAATAAAACATGAGGCCATTAAAGGAAAAGCAATTTGAATTCTCTTTACCCCATTTGTTGAATTCTTCTGTTTTGTCCTCATAATATTTTCTGCATAATCAGTTTTAGTGTTGCCTTTGGGTAGCCTGTTACCTTCTGCTGATGCTTGGTTAGGTCCTTTGCACCATATTAAGGGATAATGTAATGCTTGGAAATTAGCAACACGTGACTGTAAAATCATAAAAGTGGTCAAGGACACTTTACAACTATTGCATTTCAAGTAACTCATATTCCTTTAACGAAGCAGAGAACTTAAATGGCAATTTGAAAAGATGTTTTCTAAACCTCCTCAATCACATCCAGCCTCGAGAAGCCATTAGCTCACTTGTTGAACTGGTTCTGGGAATTTAATGAGGGGAATACATTTATGTTGCATTTTGTACTTTTATTTAATTACATTTTGTCTGAAGCTTTTAGGTTCAACATCTGAACTTAAAGTTGTTCCTTAACTTTTGCCTTCCCAACCCTGTCCCCCAGTTTCCAAAACAGTACTTTAAAGCAGTAAAGTGTTATGTAGGCACACAGTGTTAGAAATATTCATGAGGAGAAAATGACAATTTAGTCAGGAGAAACCTTGCAGATAGACTGAATATTTTGACATCCTCAAGCCTGTGCAAAACAGGCTTTGTGGGATGAGGCTTTTGTTTCTTCTGCTGGTTTCACAAGAATGGATTATTTCAGAGGAGACTCTGGGCCCTGGGACAGGCACCATGAGAGGCAGCTGCTGGCTCAGGAAACCCTCTGGTCACCGGAGTCGTGGTCAGTGTGAGCAGGACACGACCACAGGGGCACTGAGCCTGCTTGCTGTAGCTGAAATAAGTCTCTGTCTCACAGATAGGGGTAGAAAATGAAAAGAGGACAGGGAGCTGAATAATAGGAGCTACACATGAAGTCAGATGGAAAGAGTAAATCTTTGTAGACGTTTAATGGTGTTATATTCTGAGCTTTTGGGAAATTTTATTTGAAATTTTTTTATAACGGTAAATATAGTCTGTGCTATATCCTATTTCTATTTCATGTGAGAGAAAAATTCCCCATCTATGGCACAACACTTTACTGCTACCATTACTGCAGACTTTATAGATCAGAGATGTGTCAGCATGTTAGCTTTAGCTGTAATGCCTTTTTTTTGTGAAACCTTATGGGCCTTGCAGCCACTTTCTCATACTGACACTCATAAAATGTTCAAGTTCTCATATTTATTATTTAATTTGCTTCCTATATAAAGCAGCAGAGCTCTTTGGTACATGAATATGCAGCCAAAAATGACAGGCAGGCATGAATGGGACTAATGAGTTTTAATAATGCACATATTAGAAACTGTTAAAGGAAGTTTAATTAAGAAAAACAAGTTAAGCATGAAATTCATTTTGGAGCAAATGCAAGTGAAGTCACAGATGTACAGAATGCTAGATCACAGGAAACAACCTCTTCAAGCTGATAGATCCCTCTAATGCCAATATTGCACTCAAGTTGTAGTGTGCTCTCTGCAGTTCTGGAAAGCCTGGTAATACCAGTCAAGAGCACTTTCACAGCTGAGTTAGAGATGTTGGGTTTGTGATTAACAAATTATGTTTATATGTCTGTGAATTTTCTGATGAGTTGGAACTTGATCTAAATTACCCTGATGAAATTGGGACCATCTTGGCCATCTGATCAAGAACAAAGAGCATGGGCTTCTTTTTCTGCCACAGGGAAGTTTGCTGGTCTTTTTCTTAAAAAAAAAAAAAATCATCTTGTTGAAGAGCTAGTTATTGATCTAGCTCAACAACAAGGGTTTTGTATGCTTGGAATTGTTACTTGGTATTGTATCCAGCTAGAACAACAATTCATGGACAAATGTGAGTTCATTCAAGCATCTTTGTTTGCAGAGTTCTCCCTCAAGAAGTGGTATCATCTGTATTCCAGCTTTTTTTGTCTTGAATTACTATTTCCACCAGGAAAATACAAAAGTGATATCTTTATTATGAATCTGATATGAAACCTTGCCTTGGAGGCTGAACTAGCATTAAAGGTAGTATTATTGTTGATATTATAGTAATAAAGGTGGCAAAGAAAATCCAATTAATTTTTCTCATACAATTAACCCCAGTGAACCAAGGATGAGCCACAAATATATATCAGGTAAAGAACTTTGTTAACAATTCTATAACTACATTTATCATCTGAAAGAGATAACAAAAGGCCAGTTAGCTTCAGGAGTCTCTGGGTGGATTCTGGACACTCTGCTAGAATGATCATATGAGAAGCACGTGTATATTTTATGAAGTATTAAACAAAGCAATTCCCACTTGACCTGATGATATACAATACACAGATTTTGATACTGAAGCTCTCAAATGAGAAACATCTGGGTTATTTTTTCCTCTGGGATGACCTCTGATTAACATGAGTTCAGTGGAATTTCTGCACTAGGTCAGGGAATCTTTTTGTCCTGAAGCACAGAGCAGCCATCAACAGAATGGCCATTTGATCATTTAGCTGAATAGTTACAGTACTCAAAAGTGAGGATAATGTGTGGTCTATTTAAGAGTTAACTGTAAGCTGCTAAAAGGAATAAAGGTTCACTTCAGTGCCCATTATATTCCAAGCCAGTGCATCTGTCATTTTTAATTTAAATCTGTATTACTTAGCTGTCTAAAACTTTACACATAAGTGACAGAGTTACCCATTCTTTCTGTTATGGGTAAAATCACCATTTCGTTACCTACTTATTGTGCAAAATGTCAGACAGCTCTAGTCTGCATTAAGAAATTGTAGTCAACTTCTGGTAATATAAACAACTACTTCAGATAAGAAGCAGAACTCTTTTAAGAAAATGATTTATTGATATGAGTAAATGGAACATTATAGGACTTAACTGATCCTCTCCTCATGGGCTTAATTTGTCTAATTCAAAAACAGTTTAATTGAAAATTTTGATTAGAAGTCTTCCTATTTTGGCAAACTAAGATGCAGAAATTTTTTAAAGTGATTTTTGGTCATGAAAATACTAATTAATAAGTATTAGTGAATATATCCAGTAATGGCAAAGAATAAAAATTTGCTACAGTTGAAAAATACATCACAATTTAAAGGAGTCTTATGACATCTACTAATTTTAATTCAACTTTTCACTAATTTTGAAGCATCGAATACTTCATACAGCAGCATTTAAATACTGTATTTTTCACTAACTGGTTATGAGGTTTAGTGGTCAAAACATCATATTAAATCAAGGTGAGGGCACTCAGGAATCAGTTTCTCTGATCTAGGAGTGATATATTCACACAATTTGTAGCATCTGGAAATCCTTTCCACTGGGTTCTTTGTGTTCCCATGTAACATAACACTTGTAATCTCATCCTGCTGTGGGGTGGGACTGTGAGCCCATGAAGATGATGCCTTATTCAAACCTTGGCTGGCCATCTTGGCAGAGGTTCTGCATCTCAATAGGGCTGCATTTGGAGCAGCTTTCTGGAGTTACCAGACCTGTGGCTGCTGTGAGGTGGAGAGGGTGCTGGCATGTGGGATCTGACCAAACCCCACCAGAGCTGTACCCTTCTTACATGAATTTTATATTGCAGCCTCCTCTCTTATCCTTTCATTCACCTGTTTTTTAAATGAATGTAGTTAATTTCTTTAACTAAAGCCATCCTTTTGAGAAAGTATTTAGGGAAGTATGCAAGAGCAATGTCTGTTTTAAAATATTTCACAGAATTGATTGTGTTGGAACGTGCCTCTAAAGGTCATCTAGGTTTGGTAGGGACGCCTTCCCCTGCAGGCTGCTCAAAATCCCATCACCCTGGCCTTTTTTTACTGCTAAACTGAGAGAAAATACACTGTGTTTGGAACTTGCTTCCCTTGCTAACTTGAAACATGAAAGAAGAGATGGGGAATTTTGTGCTGCATCTCTTGAGGATTTGTCTGGTCATGTTTACAATTGGTGTGTCACACTGACACAGTGTTCACCCTCATCTTACCTCTAATGGTCTCTGTACTGCCAAGTTCCTGCTTGGCTTCATAGTTGTTTTAGGACATAGATTACTTCTTAGAGACATGAAACATCTCTGGGCTCTTAACTCTAAGGAGACTGCTGTAAGTAAAAATGGATGCAAATGTAGCTGGTTCTGCAAAACACCACTTGTGTTTTGAAATGAAGTGGTGTTGTGTGGTGTTCCAAACTCTTGCAATCACTTTCAATATTTGTACAACTGGGATTTACTAGCGAAGTGGAAAAGAATTTTTGAGCAGGAATAGAAAACCATGGAATACACCTTCAGGTGAAAAGAAAACAGCTTTTGGGGGGATTGGGAGATTTTTACCGTAACAATAATAGCCTTTACTGACATATGGCCAGAAGCCTTGGATGCCACCAAAGGTTTTATTAATCCATTAGAGCTGTTGATAGGTGGTAGAGATCAAACCATCCCTTAAGATTTGAAGGTCTGGGCATGAGTAACAAAGAGGAGTTGAGCTGCTGCAGTTTGCAGCAGATGTGACCTGTTGTGGGATGCCCTGTGTCACTGGAAATGTAAAGATGCACTGAAGCTCTCTCGGATTGTTCACTCCTCAGCATACTAAATGCTTCTCTGAAGTATTTCAGAATCTGAGCTATAAAGTAATTTGAATTCAGAAAGGAAGATAATAAAATAATAGATGATAGAAAAAAACTCTGTATAGTATAGACAGTTTGAAAGAGCATGAAAGTCTTATCAAATACCTTTTACAGTAGAATTCATTTGTGTTACCACAGGGAGCAATTGTGATCCTCAAATCAAGACAGCAGAAAAATCTGAAAAGGTTTCTTCTCCTCCTCCTCAGATCCACGTTATTTTGATGCTAAATCTTGTCCCAGATTTATCATTGCTACTCTTTGGTTTATTTGTCTGCTTGCCTCCCTGATCATTCCTGTTTATTCCTTCTCCTTTTTTTTCCCACTGATTCCTCTTCAGCTGAGTCCAGACACCAAGAGAAAGTCCTATGTAGATCACCTGCAGAAAGACTGGGGAGAATTTTTGTCTAGCATTACCTCTCAACATGCTCCTGGCCAGCTTCCCTACTTGCCCTTGCACCTAGTGCTCAAAATGAAATTTTGTCATGAAAGCCTCAAAAGATTTGATAAATCTCAGTCTTTTTAATTGCGTTGAGTTTGTGGTTTTGATGTGTTAGCTTCAGGGCAGCCAATGACAGGCTTGAATGTCTGACCTCTTAGTCTCAAAAATAAACTGTTACTTGGACATTTAAAAAGGCTTGAAAAGAGCAAATCCAAAATTGAAGTTACAAATACAACGAAAATATGTTGATTCAAATCCTGCAAGTGGTTGACAATTTTCTGCCCTTTAGAGCCTATCCATCTATTCATGGAGGCTACTGCCCAACAGTTAATTAATTAGGGATAGCAAACACAGAACTGAATTATATTCTTACCTTTTCAGCATCCTGTCTCAGAGTAAAACCTTATCCATGGGAGGCAAACCAGAACTGTAGATCACAGCAGAGCTGTTCAGCTGCAAATACAAACCAGCAGATGGACAAGCTTAGAATTATACCCTAGCTCTACAACTGGCTTTGATTTTACATTGAATTTAACTTTTGAGGTGTCAAAATTGTATTACAAAGCTTCTTTAGAACTGAAAACAGGTGCTAAATAAATAATTATTAGCATCTTGTTAGTTTTGCATGTCGAACAAACTCAGGACCTTGGAATGAAGAAGGATTTTTTGCTTGGCGCAGCTATGCTGGATTCTTTGAACTCAGACATTCCCCAGACAATGTCAATTAACTGGAAGGGTACTGACATAAAATTCCTGCTATTTACAAGTTTGAGTTTGGGAAAGAAGAGAAAGTACATGTTTCCATTCCTGAGAGGAAAACAAACCCTCGTGGGTTTTAAGACCCAGTGGAAAAAGCTGTGGAGGTTTTTGAGCACCACTAAGGAGCAGACTTCCATCTCTCCATGTGCATTGCTCAGAAACCTGTCTGCCTGCTCTGTCTTTACTATTCCTCAAGTAATTGAGATACTCCCTCCAAAATCTGAAATGCTACAAAGCAACAATCCTCCATGAGGGGAATGTCTGTCATTCCATGTAAGTGTGTTAAAGTAAATGTAAACACACGCATCAAGTTTGGGGAATTATTTTCCACAGTTAAATTGGTGCGTTTCCAGCAAATACTGAGAATATGCAGCTGGAGGATGAAGGACATAAGCCTGTTAATGCAGTTTCACAGTGAAAGTGTTAGAATTAGCAGAGAAAGGAGGGAAAGAGAAAATTGTGGAAAAGCTTCATCTATCTCCTTATTGCCTCCTGAGATAGATTGTTCAGAGCTAAAGGAACACTAGACATGAACCAAATCTCCTGCTGTCCTATATAGCTTTTACAATCTCCTTTTTAATAACCCAAACTACAGGGTAGTCTGACTATTAGACAAGCCATTCTTTTGAATTCTCTCCACAATGTGTATAGACATGATAAAAAAACCAATTCTCATTAAAGCTGCCAATGCTGTTTCAAAAGCAGGTGGTTAAAAATGTTTCCTATACAAAGCAAAAAACATTTCTTGTGCATTACATACTCCTTAATAGGGAGTGTAAGATTACACTGCTATGTTGTGTATAACACTGCATCTTAAATAATAGGGTATTGTAAGTTGTGTTGGAAATATGTCTCACATGAATATGGAAGATATGCTTTGAGCAAATTTCAGAAGTGCTGGACCACAGCCTTGTGTGACAACCTCTGAACTAAAGTAGTTGAAAATAGCATCTGGAATTTCAGATTATGCAGTCTCTGATCCTAACTGATTATTTTTTCTAGGATATTGTTCAGTCAGCATGTGGATATATGAAAGATAAGACTTCTCCTGTCCTGTGGGAATGCTTATTGTTTATGCTATAAATTAAGGATGGTAGGAATTGAGTGCTCTCAACATGCATTTTCATTTTTCACTGAAGTCAGTCTTTTATAAGGAATGCAGGATTGATCTGACATAAAAATTGTGATATACAGCTCCCTCCCTAAGCTGCCTGTTCATATCCTTTTCCAAACCAGTTCTGAAAAAAAAACCCAGCAACCTACAGTGGTCCAGTTGTACTTCTGTGCAAATTCAATGTTTGCCATTCACTTCAGCAGAAGCAGAATTTGGTCCTTCATTGACGTGAACACTTCAGTCTATCTGTGAATTTCATCAGCAAGCAGAAAATCACATAAAGCATGGTAATTCAGGTTATTGTGAATAAGCACATTAATTCATGCTATATTTTAAAATGAATAAAAAATGTTTGTATGTATTATAAACTGCTTTTAATGAAATAAACTTAATTTGGGTCTTCAGTGTGCCTGCCTATCTTAATTTCCCCATCTTCTGCTTTATGAAATAATTACTTCCTTTCTGATAAATCAACTTCTGCAAACAAGGTGAAAATTGATTATGAGCTGATTAAGTTAAAAAAAAGTTAACATAAACACTTATGTAATGTAGCTGGGCAGTGAATTTCTTATTCTTGAAAAGGTGAATTTTAAAAATGTATTTTTATGAGTCCTGTTTCTCCTTAGAAGTCTCTGTAAATTCAACAGGTGACATTACAGATAATCCAGTAATAAGTGTTTCACCTGCCATTTCATGGACCCATAAACTACTGCAGTTTAACTTACATGACTCTAGCAAATATTAATGTATGTAAATAACATGTTAAACACCTAGTTATCACTCTGCTCATATTAGCTCTTTCATACTAATGATTTATTTTCATTTTCTCCAGGATATAGACCTGCGGCTAACTGGATTTGATTTATAAGAGGGGATTCTGCAGTAAATGGCTGCTCTCTTCATATTGCTGCTATGGAAAACAGAATTGTCAATAGGATGTAGTCTGATAAATAGTGCTGAGTGAAGATGCAGCTTCAATAAGTGTGAAATCAATGGAAGATGCTTACCGCACGAAAAGCCTTTTGAGATTTTTCTGACAGGCACCTATTTAGGAAACTTGATCTGTTTCCTCCGGGTCGCCCTGTTTTTACACCAGTGGATACAAATCAGATTGCTTCACTGTAGTTACACAACTAATGTGGGACCATGGCCTTTCCAAGATCCATGTGGCTGAACTGTGTATGGAGAGCGACGGTGGTCCGCCTGCTACACACGGGATTGAATGCCACTTTTGCTTTTTCTATACTTGGATTTTTGCTTCACGCTGCAGCTGTGTCCTCCCAAAAATTGGATGATACCAACCCAGTGGTGACCACCAACTTTGGCAAGATAAGAGGGATTAAGAAGGAACTTAATAATGAAATTTTGGGGCCCGTTATTCAGTTCCTCGGGGTTCCGTACGCTGCCCCTCCAACAGGGGAGCGCCGCTTTCAACCTCCCGAGCCTCCGTCTCCCTGGGCAGATATCAAAAACACCACCCAGTTTGCTCCAGTGTGTCCCCAGAACATTATAGAGGGCAGGTTGCCTGAAGTCATGCTTCCCGTGTGGTTTACTAATAACTTGGATGTAGTTTCAACCTATGTACAAGATCAGAACGAAGACTGCCTCTATTTAAATATCTATGTCCCCACCGAGGATGGTGAGTTAATAGCAGGCGAAACAGGGAGATCTTTTTATTTTCCTGTTCTACTTTCTAACAATATTAATTCACGTGTACTGGTAGCATGCATGGCTTTCTCTGTTTGCATGCCAGCTTACTACATGTGTGCATGCTGCTTTTCTCTGTGTGCATTTGTCCTTGCTTTTTGATTTTTACTTTCTTATTTCTTGCTTTCTTTCTGTCTACACTCATTTTTTTTCTCCCACGGCACGTGTAATTTTTAGGTCAAAGTTGGTGCCTAATTCTCATTGTCACCCACTGACTTCTGGGAAGATGCATCAACATCTTTTCCATTGCATGTGCAGGCACAACAAGTTGAGAATCTTCCGCACCTAATAAAGCAGGTCATATTTAAGTTAGATAGTGGTGTTGCATGCTCCTACTGTCTGTGACGGAGCTCCATGTTATTTTCTAGTCTTCTATTCATTTTTCAGTCAAAAGAATATCCAAGGAATGTGCCAGAAAACCCGGCAAGAAAATTTGTAGAAAAGGAGGTATGTATAAAGTGGACAAAAAAACCAAAACAAACAAAACGGGGGAGAGATCAAAGCCATGCAAAAGGAGAAGGAATAATACAGGTGAAAGAGGCTGATTGTTGGTGCTGTGTACTCTTAGGGACTTGTACGTGTGGAGAGGTGTTTAAAGAGAGGTCCGTGTACAGCAGATGAGAAGATAAAAGTTTTGTAAAGCCAGGACTCGGTTGCACCTGATCATCTCTGTCTGGCACTCTCTCCAGTGAGTGTTGGCAGCTCCTCTCTTGGCCTCGGGGCTCTGGCAGTGTCTGCCAGCAGCACCAGGGGATGGGATGTAGAGTGTGGATGCAGAGGAGGGAGCTCTGTGCCCTGGGCTGGGCACTGCTACCCCTGGAGGGGCTGGCACAGCCCACAGCTCTCCCTTCCAGAGCTGTGGCTGGGAAGTGTTATAGCAGGGCTGAGACCTGCTCTGGCTTTCTCCAGGATATTCCCTGTTTTCTTGGAACAGGGTGAACTTTTCTAACGTGTAGCTGTGAAAGATTTTTTTTTTTCGTTTACGCGCTTCTAAAAGTGAGCTTTGATTTCCTTTATTCTGTGATTACAGCTCTCTTTGTCAAAGCCCAAAAACTCTTAATAGGGGTGTAGGGAACTGTTAAAATATTGTGACATGGTACTTTGGGAGCTAGACTGCTTTTGGAAGCTTTGGAAACTTGGCTTCTCCCCTTTCTGTGTTAAATACTGTGGAAGAGTTTGCAGATTTCTTTGTGAATATTTGCAAATTCCTCAAGCAGTTGACATGCAGCAGAAAAGGTCTATTTTGGTACTGATTCAAAGGAGGCATTTGGTGCTAGTTTTGAAGTACTAATTTTGTACTATGCATGTTTGTTTTGCATCAAATGATTTTCCTTTATTGTTTTCTTTAAAATAATGTGTCACTTTAGAGCTGGACTACATGTGAATTAGAATGCTTTTTGGGGTAAACAAAGAGTACTGTGGACATGCACAGTTGACTATTAGCTGTAATCCATTATTTTTTTATCCTGTTATTCCAAAACAAACACATTTTAGGAAAGTGCATAGCAGAAATGTTTACAGATAGGTGAAATTTAACTCTTTAAACACTGCATTAGGTTTTTGAGGCAATATCTAGGCTCAAAATGAAGGTGGCCTTGTTCCCAAGGCTTTAGCTCTTACAGCTCCAAACTGCTGGTTGCAACTAGCTGTTAATTATTAATTGTTAATTGTAGCTGCTCGATGTATGCTTTTTTGAGATGTCTAAATCCACTTTCAGTGATTTAAAGCAATTTGTGTTTAAAGTGTCAGGCTTTGAGGCATCTTCTGTTTTCTGTTAGGGAATTTTTGCTCGGTGCTGTAAAAGTACAATTGTTTAAACTGGATTCCCAAAGCTGGAAATGAAGATAATCAGGGTACTGTGAGCAACGTCACTTCTTCACACATCATTCAAGTTAGAATAACTGCTGTCATTTATATGCATTCAATTAATGTGCAGTGCTGCAGCAGTTATTACGCAGTTCATCAAGCGTGTGTAATTAGCTGAGCAACTTTCACTTCCTATCACCCAGACACTGATTCACAAAGTCATAAATAAAGATGCAGATCCCCATCATTGTTCTCAGAGAGCATCTTTCAAATGAGAGAGTATTAAAAAAAAAATAATCAGAAAAATAGCAAAAGTCAAGGGAGAGAGAGCCCAGCAGCTGAGAAAGTCATTCTTATTGTCCTATGGGCCTGAAGGAGAATAAAGAGAGTTACTTGAAATTCAGTAGGTACCTTTCCACTCAGATTCATTGCACACACAGCACAATAAAAAACCTACCTTTTGCTGTTGACAAGTGCAGAGAGCTCCTGAGTACCTTCAGCTGGGCAGCTGAGATATCTGTAGTAATCTCTGTTCTCTGAGTAACTCTTAGTCTACTCACCCATGCATAACCTGAGATTTATCCTGGGCTGGGATTGCCCCCAAGGCCAGGGGCAAAAGGAGTTGCAGGACAAAGTGTCAGTAGAGTCACAGCAACTGAACAGCACCCACAGCTGGGAAATGGCATCAGTTTTGTAGCAGAAAGAAGAAAGGCCCAACACTCTCTCCTTTGCTGGATTTTTAGGTCATAGTCATAGCATCACAGTGATGAAAATTATTGGAAGGAGAAAATCCGGAAATCAGAGGCAGATTTTTATGCTATCTTTAATTCATAAAGGATATGTAAGATGAAAGTGACTGAAGCAGCAACCATATGCTATCCTTACATGTGGTTTGATTCCTTCCTACTGCATGAAATAGATTGAATTAGATAAATAAATTAGTATTTATACTTAATTGTCAGCTGAGGGACATTAGAAAATTCAAGATTTTTAAGAACAGGGAGCAATCTGATTAAAATAGATGTAGAAATGAAAGGAGTTCTATCCATGAGTCATGCTAGAGATGGTAATGAGCATTATTTCCATGACCTCCTGTTGGGATTTGGATGTCCCCACAGCAGAGACTGCAGAATGATAGGCTGAAGCTGGGTGAAAAGAAATGAAACAATCCAGCATGGTTTTTTTTTTGCAAAAAAACATGGAGGCATGTATTTCAGTTACTTGACCTTCAATTTACTGATTCAAAAATAAAGAAAGAGCATCTGGTTTTGTGTCTTTTCCTTCAGGTACATCAAGGTCAGAGGCTGCTAATTCCTTTTTGGGCATGTAGAAACTTGTGTTTGCAAGGGCTGATTTTGGAAAATAAGTGCAAAGGCATCTGAGTGCTACTTTTTTTGAATCTAGTTTTCATAACTCTAAATTTTAATAGACCCTGGTTATACCATTTTAGTGATTGATATCAATGGTATTGTTTATTATCTGGCATTTCCTGAACTTCTTGACAAATCTTTGCAGCATTTCTAGGGATTACCTGAATAATATTCTACTGCTTGCAGTTTCAGACCTCTAAATTTTCCTTATAGTCAAAACACAGATATTTTACTTGTGATCCAGAATGTTTTGTTATCTCTTAGGAGGCCAAGTGCATCATAGTTTAGCTGCATACCTGTGATGTTTTAATACTTTATATTAATTTCTTTCCATTGCAATGGTTGGCACCAGGAATTTCCTAATTTTATGACAACTACATAAAGAAAATTTGGAAAAGATCACTTATATGAACCCTTAAAGAACCCCCATGGGTTTTTGTGCTCTGCACTTGGGATGAGTGTGCTCTTTCTTAGGAAGCTGTACTAAAGCTTTCATGCTGCCTGAAGATGCCTCAGTGTGAAAATGTGGAGGTGTAGGTGGTATATCCTCAATGTCATGGAGCCAGGCTGATGCAGCTTTGGATAAATTAGTATTTGTAGGAGATTTAGGTGTAGAATAAGGAAAGAAATCACTTGATCCTTACTTTTGTGTTTAGGAATTATCAGTGGCTCAGAGATCGCCCAGTATCTGTGACTTCCCCACATGTGGGTTCTGTTTCTTATTCTAGTCAGAGCAGTGAATAAATTTTAAATGCGAAGACTCATGATCTGAACTACCTCATTTGAGAGTGTAGGATTAGACAGCTCTATTAATATTTATGCCTCCTAATGGGCTACTTGATTTTCAGAGCAAAGCTCCCCACACCATACTTTCTGGGCTATGGCTGTGGTTACTATGGACGTACTGGAGCAAATGTACATACACACAAATATATTCATGGAACTGAAACACAAATCACACTGCTGTAATCTCATCCTGCTTTGATCTCCCTTTGTTTTCAATAGAGAATATGTTACATCAGCTCTGTTTTGTAAGAGGCTCTGATAACCTTAGGGCTTTAAGCTTAGCAATGTGAAATATTCTTTAGAACACTAAGCAGAAATTTCACCTGTTACCGTCGTGTTTCTGTAGAGTGTTTGTTCCAATACTCCATTTAACTACCCTACAACTGTTTACCTATCATCGGATCTTGGAAAAGAGCAATTAATATAACTTGTGCAGTTCCTGAGGACTCCCTTAAATGAAGATATTTCTGTAAACCCATTTCAGCTCTGAAATCGACCAGAAAAGGACAAGCTGAGACCTTTAAAATGTGTATTTCCACTGGCAAAAGTTGTCAATTGATTGTCAGTGCTCCTTTTCTCTAAAGATGTCATTTAGAAAATGATGTTGAAATAATGGAAGAGTAGAAGGTAAATTGTCAATAATTACTGAAATATTCCTTTCTCTATGGCCATGTGAATGAAAAATATGAAATCTAAGGTGTGAGCCTCCATCACTGTAGACAGAGCTCTGTCAAAATAAGTTATGCTGTCAGTAGACTAAAAACAAGCCTTTGCAGACCATTGCCAGGGCTCTGGATCTCTTGAGAATCAGTGCCAAACTTACAAAATATGTCTTTGTATGTATTCTGGGGGACATCAACCCTTTAAAAGTGTTTATATGTTCATTACGCCTCTTTGAAAATTCCTGACCAATTATGTGTCTGTAGTATATTTGTATCAGTAGTTGCCTGCACATATTTGAATTTTCACCCCCATCCATGCTGGGCCCTGGCTGGAGAGCCCTCATCCTCACTCCCTGTGGTATCAGCACACATGTAGTCCACAATCCCTAACTCCACTGCTACTCACCAAGATGCCACAATTGTTCTATTTTTCTGTTCCTTTTTGAAGCCCTGTTTTTCATTCCTGCACCACCACTGCAGCATTTCCTATTATACTGGTAATACATGGAAGAAGATAATGAAGCAAACATTGTCTTGTACAGACCTTTTCATCCTTTCACAATCTAAACCTGTTAGTGTCAGTTAGCAGAATTTTTCAAAGATGTGCAGTAGGTCTATGTCATATTTGAAATAAAATGCTTAAAACTCTGATGTACTTTCTCCAGCCCTCTGTCTGGGTGAGCCAGTGCTTGACAATAGAAGACTCTGCAGACTGTATTTTAAGACTCCAGTCATCTTAAATGCCATCAGCACTGGTCACAGTCCCCTGTAAATGTCTGGTTGTTGGGGCTCTGGGCTGTTGCTGACCACACAGCCATCGTGCTGCCACTGCTTTGTTCATATACCTTGACAGTGCTTATAGCTCTAACAGGTCTTAAATTCTGATCTAATTCCATTCCTTGTCCGTTATTTTACTGCTTGCTTTTCATTTTCTACATCCTCCCCCACACAGGCTCTAAAATAGTACTGCTACCCTGATAATGCTAAGTCGGATAAAACTGGTTTGTGCTTCTTCCCCCGGCCTTTGTTGGCTTGGACTGGTTTTACCCAGTAAACATCTGTGAGATTGTTTTCCTTTCAATCTGTTAGTTTCTAATTTACCATTTAAAGCCAGAATGGATAAATCTTATAAAAAAATAACTGCATAAGTGTATTTGTACATTTTCAGGAGGAACTTTTGAGTAACTAATATGGCTTTTGGATAACTATTATTTTCTGCTTGTTTTTTCCCCCTGTATTGTTGTATTATTCCTTTGCTCTTCTCTGTGTTAATGCTTTTCATCTTTTTGTCTCCTTATAATACACATGGATACAAACATTTTTTGTATTCTTTGGATATGTTTTTAAGCTTGAAACATGGTGCTTACATGTGTCAAACCATTCTTAAGGATCATCTCACAATGTTAATAATCTGCTTATAACTTGAATATTACTCCAGTATAATTTCTTTTTCTTTTTCCAAATTCTTTTCACTCATAATTCTTTTGCCTTTTTAATTTTTACTTACTTTATGATGTCAAATTTACATGTCTTCACTTTGATATGTATGGTATTAATAATTATACTCAGCACTCAGAAATCAATTGCTTTAATGAGCTTACCATAAATGAGATTTGTTTTCGGGATATCAAACCATTTCCTTCTGTTTTTATATTAATATTCCTTATTTTACTTTCTCATGCTTGTAATAATGGGATTTATCCAAAGAAGGAGCAGCACTGAACAATGCAAGGCTAAAAGTGGGACAAAGCTGACTTTTAGCAATGTTTGCACCTCTGTTCCAACACAGTGCAGGGACCAGAGTGGCCTCTGGCTGCAACTGGAGCTTCCTCAGGGCTGCTCTTGCAGAAATTGCAAGACACGTGGAAATGGCACAGTCCAGGTGCTGCAGCTGATTTCCCTTTCCAGAGTTGTGCCAAAGTGTTTTGGAACATTTCAGCAGCAGCAGTAAATCATCTCGCTAATTTCTGTGCTGTGGGAATTCTGTTAATATCCTTTAGTGCTATCAGAGCAAGAATCACTCTGCCCTGGCAGAGGTTTCTGAATGCTTTTTGTGAGGCTGGATTTTGACTTTCCTATTCATACTAAGAGTACAGAAAGCACACAGAAAGTTCAGTCATAGGAATATGTCTGAAGGCAGAGGAAATTCCCCTGGTTGAAGAACTGGTTTTTTTTTTTTTTTTCAGCTGATGAGGCTCTGTAAGTAGTTCCTTTATTGAAATAGCATTGCCCTGGCGAGAATGCATCTTCTGCTGGGTTTCTGTGTTAATGAGGGTATAGCCAGTAGGTTTGACTAAAAGGACACATTTTGGAGGAAACCAGAACCAGCAGGACAGTTTGTATGTTGTTGTAGGCACAATTCACCTCTTCCTGCCATTGACAGTCATTTACAATTCAAGTGAGATGCTGACCTCTCCTAGAATCATTAAGTTTGGTCTATATTAATGCTAGTAGATAGGCCCTGCAGAAGCAAAGTATTGAGGTGTCTTGGTACGATTTAATATTTAAGTAGTTTTAAATTTTTATTTTATAATCTGTTGAAAATAATATATATATGTAGAGAGAAAGTGAGAAATAATCTAGTAAGGCAGAGGCAACAGGAGAGAGACAGCTATTTATTATTTGTATTTGTTTTCTGAAAAGCTTCCATTTGTTAAATTTCCCCCTTTTTGTAAAGACCTTCTTTAATTATTAGCTGAAAATCAGGTATTTATGTAATTACCGTAATTATATCTACACATTTAGTGTACTTGCAATTATTTCATTAAAAATTGTAATTATTATACAATTATAGGGGATAATGATGCCCTTGTAACATATTGCAGAAGCCCTAATTAAATGGTAGCATAAATGAGTTGGAAGAGATTTTGAAGTTTTGAATATTGTTTTATCAGAAATATCAGAAGTGAATCATCCACATTATGAACTGGCAGTAAAACCCCTGCAAAGTTATTTTGAGAAAATATTACACAAAGCTCATGGAAAAAGATTTGTCTCTATTGCCTTTCTGTCTTTACTTTCTGTTCTCCATATTTTTACACCAAAAACTATCTTCAGATTTTTAATGGAAAGGTGCTTTGTGTAGGAAGAAGATTGCACAGCTTGCTGAATGTTTCTAGAAGGCTCAGCCCAGAGCAAGCACAGTTTGTACTTAGACATCCTTTTTCTAAACAGAGGCAGAAACTTATCCAACAGTTGGCTGAAGATGATGAAAAACCTCCACTAATATGAGGAGGTTTTTATTGAGTGCTGAGATTCAAAGATCTCCTTATATATTGGAGTGTCCAAATTTTGCATCTCTAGGTGTTAGGGAAAGAGGAAAATAAAAGCTTCTTGTAGTACTTGTTCTTGTGATGCTCCAGGCACAGGAGATGGACTCAGCAGCATGGATACAGAGGATCCCTGAGGAGCATCTCCCTCTCTCTCCTGCAGAGTGGGTGGGGAATAACTGGCAAGGATAACATATGTTAGAATCTACCAAAACCCCAGGATCACAGATTTCTCACCCTTTTTCGTGTCAACCTTCTGTAGCATACAGATGATCTCTCTTCTCTTCCTTCAGCTAATTTTAGAAGTCATCAAAAATGGCAGTAAGGCATTAAAAACGACAGTGAGACGCGTAGAGTTTTTCACCTTGTTTTCTCATTGTGTGTTTCACATCTGACACAGGCTTGTTTGTTGTTCACTGCTGAGTGCACAGCCCTGACCCTGTGGCACGAGTGGCACTGAGGAGCCACCCTCGCCTTGCCACCACCCGCCTCGGCTCTGCCAGCACGGCATCCAAAGATGCTCGGGGCAGGCTGGAGCTGTGCCCAAACCAGCTGGGGGGGCTCCCATCCCCTCTTCCCTCCCACCTTCCAGCTGGGCTCCTCCTGCAGCCCTTGCTCCCGGCTCGGTCAGGGCAATGACTCAAGCAGAGTCTCCCCACTTCCTTCAGATGCAGTCGGGCAGGTTAGACAAACCTGCTCTTTAATTCACCTAATTCGCTCAGCAGGGAATGCAGAATTCTGCATTCCCTAACGGAGAATTTTCTACTCCCACAAAATGGTGGGAGAGAAGCTCTGAGGAACCTGGATCAGCAATAGTGTCCTGCCATGCCCTGAGCTGAAGCAAGACCATCCACCCATGGCCTCCTCTCTGTTTATCTCACCTTGTGCCAAGGTTCTTGCTGAGGCTGCCATGATTTGCTCATATTTTTTTGATTTTCCTGAGGACTTGATGCCCTTTAACTGCAAAGTTTTGCACCAGTCTTGTCAACCTCCCTACAGTGCCCTTGCAGGGATTGTTTTTATTTTCCGCCCACATTACTCTTCTCTCTTAATTTAATATTCTTTAGTATATTACTTTTAATGTAGTGAGCAGGCAAACAGAACAGAACCAGCTGCATGTAGCTGACCCAGTGAGAACTCATTTTCTGAGAATCCTCATTCCCAAAGCAATAGTCTTAATGAGATGGACCCAGTGGAAAGGGAATATGAAACAGGCATTTGTCTACGTATATGTGTACATCTAACAGTCAAAATCAGATCTGAGAGCTCAAAGGAAAGCCAGTACAGTTTGTCTTACTTGGTTGCAAAATTGATATTGACTCATATGTTTTCATATTTATTTAAAAGTCACAAAAAAAAAATGGACTTTGTTTTAGAAAAAGGACTTAATAATTGAAGGCCATGTCTAAGATACCTATGTGAGACAAACAAATTTTGCACATTTACCAATCCCAAGACTGTTTTTATTAATAAGATTTTCTGTGCTCTATACAGTGCTTTGGATCAATGAAATATTGCTGTGTATGGCTGTAGGAGAGACAGGTTTATTTAATGAAATTTCACAAGAAATCTTGCTGTAAACCTAGATTTTAAAATCTTAATCCTTCCCTGTTTCTCTCTGATGCTAAGTGCAGATGAAATCGCTCTCCATATGAATCAATTAATAGCTGTTCTATGTGGAACAGGAGAGCGAATTAAATGTGTTTTCTACACTTTTCAGTCATTAACTGAGCCACTGGTTAATGAAAAATGGATTACTTTTGCTCGAAACAATAACTTCTGAAGCAATAAATAATTGCAATACTTAAGAGCTGAAGCACCTGCTATCTCTTTTAGATGGAATCTCCATAGACAAGGTCTCACACAAAGGGAGAAAGAAAAGTTGCACCTATTGTTTTTTCTTTAAAGCTCCATGAAACCCTTGATTCCTGCAATCCTTGCCATGATGCATTTGCAGTTCAAGTACTGAAGGCATTACCTGGCCAGAAGCACACTGAGATACAGGAACATGCAAAATGGGCATTTGAGTTTTACAGAGACACGGATTATTGCTGAAGAGGTCCTGCTGGAAGTCCATGCTCCACCCTGAATTTGGGGCTGCTGGTCAAACCCCTCACACATATTGCAGGGTCCATTTCGTTCTGTGCTGCTCTCGTGTGACAGTGACAGTGACTGTGAGCCAGTGACAGGCTGATTTTGTTTCTCCTCCTGACACCTTTGGGACATGGCTGCTGAGATGTGCCTGGGCAAGATGGGACGTTCGCCTGCAGAGGTGAGCTGGGAGACAGATGAAGAGCTGGGAGCAGCAAGGAAAGGGATCTGACAGCAAAGAGGCTCCTGACACACTCATTGAAGCAGGTGTACACTGCCAGGCACTGTGCAAACCAAGCAGAGAAATAGGATTAAAAGGCTCTTTCCCTTTAGGCAAAATAAGGTGAAGAAGAAGGCAATGCACAATTCCACCCTGCAGTTTTTAGTGGCAGAAACTATTTTTCTCTCCAGAGTTTGCTAACATATATTAGCTGCTGTTTTTCTGCCCAGAGCTTTGACATATTCAACTACAAGGTAGTTTGGCTGAGTATCAGCACAACAAACAAGCAGCAGTCAAACAAGAGAGGAAGAAACAAATAACTTCTCAGAAATGCTCCATATACATTCTATACTTGATATTTGCACTGTGCAAATGGCCTGGCTCTCACTCCTCTCTGCTCAGCCACGTGTGTTAGAGGACATATCACAAAATAAGTATCACCTAAGGTAGAGCAAAAGCCAGCCCTTAATATTGCTCCATTGAAAATAGATAAACTCAGCAGTAAGACAGATTTTGGCCTGTTGTTTGAATTATGAATATTCTGCTAACTGCTGTCACTTCCTTGAAGAAATATAGTGGTTTCCTTGAATTTTAAGTGACTTTGGATTGAAATTCTTTGTGAGTGATTATCTGGCTCAGTGAATACTGTTGTTATCATTAACAATTTTGGGTGTTAACCTTTTCACTGCTAAAATCTCTGAGTGCTGCCTGACATTGTCTCTGCTCTTGGGAAATAAAAAGGTTAAGAAGCTGTTGAAATGCATTCAGGAAAAGTCATAATTTTCAGGCTGATGAAGGGCTAGCCTGGAAGAGAACAAAGAACCGATAATAATAATTACATTTACTTTGTGCTTGCGAAGAAGACAGTTTGAAGGAGCACAGGCCATAGACAGTAGCTCATTTTTGGTTCTGCCCCCATTAATTATGTCACATTCCTGCTTTCCTTCTCTAACCTCAGAAATGGGCTCCTTTGGTTGCAGAGGGATGATTTGCACAAAGCCAAGTGTACCTTTCCAGGGATTTTGGACCTCTGTAGCCTTTTCCTCTCCCTCCCTCCTCCCCTGGCTAAGCAGCATCTGGCCCTCTCCCTCTGCTGAACTTGTGTGACTCTGTTTCAAGTATAGATTTAGTTATTAAATCTGGAGATAAAGTATGGATCTGTTCCAGTAATCAGATACTACAGTGATTAGAGTCGTAGAAGTACTCGGGGAGATCAATTAGATTAAATTATCAAATCATTATAAGCAAACTCTTAAAGACAAAGCAATAGAAAGTAATTTTGTGTCACTATTTCTTTGGAGAATATTTATATTCCCTTATTGTTTGTTTGCATCTGTTTTCTTTGTGCGTGTTAAGATCACAGTGGCACCAAAACTCTTGCTCAGAGATGGGCTGGAGGACAGAATGAACCAATTCTGCAATAAAGCTCTCTCTGTGATGCTGGTCCTAGGCTAAAATACATTATTGCTTGTACTCTGGGTGAAAAAATACATGCACATGGTAATCTTACTTTATAAAGCAATTGGGCAGTTTCTTGGGGGAGCTCATTTCAGATCCCTGGGGTTAGGCAGAAAGCATTCTGTTCTCTCACCAGCCTTTTATCTCTCTCATCCCATTCTGTATTTATTATTTTGACTGTGTAATCTTATTTTGAGTATTGCTATTGCATAAGCCCTGTGTTATGAACCAATGCCGGCTAATTCAGATAAAGGTTTGTGATTCATTCTTTAGTAGCTCATTTTCTGGGCTCCTCTGAAAATGGTTTTTTAGTGTATAATAGCCATTTGTGTCACTTCTGAGCCTTGAAGTTGTGTTTTCTGCAGTCTGCAGTGTCATCTTCTTAGCATGTATATATATATAAGCTTTTCTTTATTAGTCTATATTTTAGTAACTACTCCAGCTAATGCTAATATACTGCTTTCATGAGAGAATTGGCAGAATAGTATACATCAAAGGCAACAATTAGTGTATTTTCATTTGACTTGTTCAGCCTATTAGGTTGTTAAATTTTGCATAGAAAATCATTAGCATGTTTAATTTGGAAAGGAAGCTCTTGGAAGGGGAGTTGTGGATGTAAATCAATGGGTGAGGAGGTTTTCGTAAAACAGCAGCTACGGTTCTGAAATGCCACGAAATATTTCCCATACTATTAACTGTAAATGCAAAGAGATGAAAAAACTGCAGGATTATCACTGGCTTAGGAGTTAACAAAGAAGCTTCTGATGGTTCTGTCTAATATTAAAATCTGGAGCAGATTGTATCACATCCTTTTCTCACTGAATACTGCCATAAAAGTGCAGGTTTGGAATTTAAAAATACCTGCTCTTTTCTCAGTGAAGGTGAAGGATATCTGAATCAGACTTGACATGATATAGCTCCTGTTTCGGTTTTTTTCCTTCCCTAAAACGAGCTGAAGAACTGTTGCATTGGAAGTCATGTTGCAGCTGTTATGAATGTTTTTTACAACTTCAGAATTAGCTGAACTTGAAGAAGTGACAGAAAAAACTATGAAGTGCCTTTCCCCCATCTCTTCTGGGAATTTGGCAATTCAGAAACTGTTGTCTGGTGTTAAATAAATTCAAAAAGGTTTGGATCTTGACCAATTAAAGTCAAAGAAGAAAGGTCAGAAATCAATGCCAAAATAGAATTGAATATTCCCTCAGACAGCAGCTAATCAGAGCTTTTGTGTGGCCTGCTGTGCCAATATCTATTCAGAGGCTGGTCATTATGCCTCTGTTCTAGGAGAGTGATAATTTTGGAGTCTTCACTGCCCTAAAATCAAGCAATTTACTGCTATTTTTTTCCCTATGTTTTTGTGATGTTTTGCCTGATAAACATTCAGTACTAGGCAAAGTGGCTTTTGGTTTTGTCCCTGCACTATTCAGGTTCAAATTTCTTTAAGTGCAGTTACTATTATTCTTTTATGCCAAAGTACTTGATTGCCTTCATAAACTAGGAAATCTAGCAGCAAAACTGACATAAGCATCAGGATTACATTATTGATTATTTGGAAGACAAAAAATCCATACAGTCCTTTGCACTGTGCTCCAGTGGGAAGCACCTGGACCCATGTGCACTCAGTGAGTAAATTCGTGGCTACAGAAAAGTCAGCTGTGAAATTCAAATCATGTTTTACAAGATCAGGCCCAAATCCCCATTTTTAAAACATGAACAGATATAAGAGACAAATGCAGAGAATTTGAATGTTTTGTAGATTTTGAAAAATTTGCCCGAGACACATGAATATCTTTTTACTTTGTTGCCTTTTTTTCCATTCTAATTTTCTTGATATGATTTCACATCTGTCTCATATCACAGCTTCTCCTATAATAACAAATATATTTTATCTTTTTCTGTATTGTTTTTTTTCCCTGTTTCTTGCTCTCAGAATCTTACTCTGTCTTGTCTTTATTCCATGTTTCCATGTTTTTTTTTTTTAATTTTAGAAGTGCTTACTGCTTCTTTAGGACTGCAAAATCATGAGCTAATATTTGCCATAATACCCTTTTTTTTTCCTCTTTCCACTGAAGATGGAAAAATTAGGACAAAAGAGTGGACTCCTGTAAAGTCAAGCACACAGAGGGAAAGAGAATATTGTTGTAGAGCTGAAATGAAAACATCCCATTCTCTTTATTGCAGTTTATTTTTTGGGGCTGGGCTGTTTATGATGCTCCTGGGCCACTTTAATGATTCATGTAGCTGAAGCCATGCTTCTTTTCTTTAATTCCTTCACAAGTTAATCTCACTCTTTCCTAAGTGCAAGTGTTTGTCAGTCAGTTACCCCCCATAGGGGTGCGAATCACGTCTAATCTTAGCCCATGAAATATTTGCTGCCTCCCACTTGTCTTGCTGCCTTACAGCCTCCAAATAGGGGAAAAAAAGAAAGGGCTGCTGCAGCTTTCATTAATTATTTAAGCGCTGTTATCAAGCGTTCCTAGAGTGCCGTAAATTTACAGGCTTTAGTACAAACTTGGAGAAAGCAAGTTCCCCGCTCTGGAGAATTTACAGTGAAGAAAAGACAAGAGAGGTGAAGATGTAAAGGCAGTGGATGTGAAGTAGTGCAGAACACGGGAGTTTTGGTAAGAAGGGGTTGGCGCAATGCACGGTGCGAGGGAGGCAGAGGGAGAGCAGGAGCGCCGGGTGCGTGCGCCGAGTGCCCGAAGAGGAGAAGGCAGCAGCAGTAAAAGCCAGTGCCAAACAAGCACGGGGATTACAAGGAAAGCAAAAGGATTGACCTGATTTGTGTGTTTACCACTCAGCGTCTTAGCGGTGCTCTTTCAGCTCCTGGTTGGAATCGTTGGGCTCAAGGGGAGGCGGAGGAGCTTTGGGATGGAGACTGGTGGGGTTGAGAGGACCTCTGTCCCCACCACGGGTATTCGTGTGTGAGCTGGTTAGTGACTCCAGGAACACACGTGAGCAGTGGGAAATGGCCCCTTCAAGGGGTTAGTGACACATCCAGCCCCCAGCACAGGGCTGTTTTTGGGCCACTGCAGTTATGTCCCTCACAGATGCAGAAAGATGCATCAGCCGCCCACTGAAGCTGTTTTTTAAACTCAGCCTGTATCCTCATGTAGAACCAGCACAATTTTCTTTGTTTTTCTAATGTGGTTCTATTTTCAGACGCATGAGCACAAAGAGTACAAGTGCATCTAAACAACACAAGGTAACCAGAGGTGAACAGGCAGGACTCATCTCACAAAAACCCACATATGCTGATGATATTTCCCAGTGACTTTGCTATGTTCCTCAGTCTTGTGTGGCAGTGTTCATTGTGTGGCAGTCTGCCATTGCCCCACGTGGTGCAACTGCTGCTATGGAGATACCTTGAAATAATGGAATATTAAAAGGTGTAATGTACGATGGAACTATCTGGCATCACATAAAAAAAATATCTTCAACTACACATTTTTTTCTGAGAAAAAAACAATGTATCTGGATGCCATACGGTCACACTTGTTCTGCTCAGTGCAAAGGGCTGACCAAATGTTTGGGAATTGCTCCTTTTCTGATCAAATGCTGTTTATTGCACTGAAATGCTGCAGAGTATATTCAGGTACTCAATCCATGTGTGTTTAAAGCTCTCACTTAAGCATGTTCCTATGGAGAACAGTTGTGGGACCTGGGGTTTATCTAGGGACAGCTGAAGGCAGATGTTGATTTACAGCCTTGCCTGGTGGGAGCATTGTTGTTCACTGTTACAGGAGCAGGATTTGTCCCATAGTTTGCTGAAACTGGAAGGATGACTCCTGGAGACCACAAAAGTGGTTTAAAGGGATTGTAAAATGTCTTTAAGTTCGGCTATAATGTTACTATAAAATAGGCATAATTGTAATCGCTGCGTGAAGTCTGGGCAAAACAAAGACATCTATGGTCATGTACTTTCACCCTGAGCTAAAAAGATTTTTCTCTTGGCCTCTACTTGTAGCTGCATTTATTTGCTTTTTTGCTGTAACTTTTTTGTCACAAACTTTAAGAGGGAATACTTTAAAGTAGAAGAGCAAGATATATACATCTAAGCCTGTGGATGAAAATATCAGCCAAAAGCTCTACATGGGAATGAATACATAATCAGCAACTTGTACTTACTTGTCTGTTATAACAAAATAGCATTAAAGAACAGAACATTGAGTGTAATGTAAGTTGCAGTTACTTCCCTGCCAGGGCAGCGATCCTCTTGAGGCTGTCATCTATTGCAACTTGAGCGATTGCTAATTGCTTTTATGAAAGCACCAGCTTCAATTATATTTTTAGTGTGTCACCTGTACAGCTTTATATTTGCATCTATTTAGAAAGGCGTTCATGCAACGCTGAAAAACTTAGGAAGCGATCCTGCCAAACGGAGGTTCAGGTTGGAACTGTGGCATTAAATAATCCACTGGAGGCACAGAACAAACCTGGTGTGCTGAGCACAGCTCCTGCATGGAGCAGTGAGGCAAATGCAGCGTTCTGCTGAGTGCCCACACCTCCTCAGGCGTGCACCTGGCTCCACTGAAGTGCTGCCCCACCCTGATGTCCCTGACAGCTGGATACTGAAAGTGGAAAGGGTCTCAACACACCTGGGGGTCACAGAATCATGGAATGGTTTGGGTGGGAAGGGACCTTTAAGATCACCAAGTTCCACCCCCTGCCATGGGCAGGGACACCTTCCACAATCCCAGATTGCTGCAAGCCCTGTCCAACCTGGCCTTGGACGTTTCCAGGGATCCAGGGGCAGCCACAGCTGCTCTGGGCAACCCTTGCCAGAGCCTAACTGTAAAAAAACCTCCTTCCTTAAATCTGACTTAAATCTTCACCTTGAGCTGACCAACACTTTAGATTTGGACCCAGACTGTCTGGCTTGAGCCAATGCCTCCTTCAAAAAGAGATAATTAAAATGGCTTTTATGTCTTTCTCGGAGTCATCATGTCATTTGTTCTGGCAACAGATGCGACAAAATTACTGCATTTACTTTAATTTTTCTGTGTTATCTTAATGGCCCAGAATTTTTTTTAAAGGAGCTTTAGAGTGTGTGGCACACAATGACCACTGCACAAATGCCAGTGTTTCTAGGAGCATGCCTTTAAAATATCCATACTCATTTTATGGTCTGTGGTAGGCAGCCTTGAACTGCTTTATCATTTTGCTCTGTTTTAGTGAATCAGAGTAGTTCCTCACAGTAATAAAACAGAGACCTGAATTAGCAAAAATCTGATCCCTAAGTGACCTTATCTTGCTGCCAGTCTGATGTAATCAGATCCTGACGTGATCCTGCCCTCCTTTCATGTGAATAGTGAAAAAGTGCTCACTCTCATGGACTAAAGAACTAAGTTTTCTTAAAAAAACAAAAACAAAAAACCAAACCAAAACCAAAACCCCCAAAAACTTTCAGACAATATTCACATTGGAAATATGTTCTCTTGGTTTCCGCAATCAAAATTGCTTGAAACTTTGTATTTAATATTATTACTGGTATACTACTGATATATTACTCTGTATTCTTGGATATATCTGTGTCTTTGTTAGTGGGAAAATTCTGCTCCAAGTGCAGAATAGCAGCTGAAAATACTGGTACCAGGTCAGGAGGCAGATGTAGGTTTTCTTTCTCTCTATTTCTTTTTTTTTTTTTCACTAAGCAGGGAGAAAGAAATTGTGTTATATATTTTTAATGAAATGGTATTGAGATTAAATAATTATAACTATATGTAGTAACCTTCTGATTACTTTGTGCCTGAGAGTTAGCCTTGTAGTAGCTGAAATCATTGGTGAAATGAGGATACAGAAAATACATGTTGTTAATTAAAGAACCATTGTTAGATGAAATTAAGATGAATTTTTAGGCTTTGTAAATCAAAACAAACTAAAAATAAAAAACAAGACTACATTTTCATGGAGTTTCAATCCTATTAATATTTATTAAGCTTCAATTAGTTTGGACCCAACTGAAATCAAAGTAAACTGATTTATTTTCATTCCTCAGACTGACAGTACTGCATAAAGCAGAAAAGCCAGAAAAACATAATAATTAGACTTGAAAAGTCCTTACTACTTTATACATCATGGATAGTTTTGGGAATAAAGATGTGCAAAGTTCTTAAAAAAAGAAAGTAAGATGAAAAGCCCTATTTAATCTTGTATTGTTATTAAAATTTAAAAGCAATGCAACATTGAGGATTACAATCCAGCCTTCCAAAGAGCTGCTGCCATGTTGTGTCAGTCTTCTTGACCACATCCTCTGTACTGTTCTGGACAGTAACTTATGGAACTCCAGATTTTCCAGGGAAAACAAAAAAATCCTCACCGCTGTGTAGCAATTTCATGGGAGGCATAATTGGTGGTGTTTTACCAGCAGAGGGGCAACCAGGTATTTTATATCAACACAAAAGCATTCTGTATTGACTGATTTGATTTATAGATCACTATACATTTGTCTTTTAGTGGTTTTATTACAATAATTTGAGATGTGCTGGGCGAAGTACCTAACATAAATATTCAATAATAATTACATATATGATTTGAGAAAAAGAGAAAAAAGGCACCATGATTTTCTCTATCTGTATAAGTGCTGTTAAAAGGTGTGAAAATCTAATCTCCTGCTTATTTTGCACAAAGGAGAATATTTGATTTAGCTAGTCACAAAGCTTTTAGGGGTCAGGAAAAAATACCTCCCTTATCTACATTGGGGTCCTACCTTTAAATGAGAAAATAGGGTTTAGCTGTCTAAGATATTTTGTTATTCTTAGTAGTCTTCCTTTCATATATTAAATTTGACTCTCTGCCTCTCAGTTGAGAAAATCTCTCTTTTTCCTACTGTAGGCCCCATTTCTAATGTGAAAAACAACAAGAGGAACTTGTGAATTTTGAAACAGTTTTGAATACAAAAGCAAACCTTTTCATATATGAAAGAGAGAAAAAAGGGCATAGCATCTTTGTTTCTTTTCTTCTCTGCTGGAGATCATATTTGAAATTATTCTGCCTAGTCATATTTCTCCTTAGTCTGAAAATTTTGGTCATAAATCAGAATTAATGTTGGGGCAGAAACAGTGCAAAAAACCAGTTGTCATTTAAAGTGGAAAATGCAAGAGTATCCTCAGCAAAGGTAGCATCAAACTGTGATGCAAAGCTGAGGACTGGGGTGAGAAGCAGCTTCCTTCTTTGAACAATAACCATAAATGTTTGTGCTTCTGAAACAATTAAAAATTTGTGGTGCACAACAGCCATGGAACTGTGTCAATATTTGGAGCTGTATTTTTTTTAACCCTTAAAAAAAACCAAACCAAAACAAAACAAAAAAAAACCCCAAGACCTTAAATCCCAGGGCACTTTGTGGGATAGTTTTCACTCATGGCAGACCCAGGAAGGTCTCATCCCACTTCACCACCTTGTGCCAGCTGTCCCACGTGGTGTCCACAGCTCCTGGGATGGCCTCAGCTCCTCCCCAGGATTACTACAGGTACTGGCAGTAGGGATCCCTGTAGCAGCCTTGCTTTACCCATTTCCTTGTTTTTCTTATTTTTTCTTAATTCTATTTAGAGCGATCAAAACCATCCAATGTGGCTGGATTTTGTGGGCATAGCTCAGTGGAGACCTTGGAGCTGTTTGCTGAGAGAAGGCAGATCTGCATGATTTTGCCTTGCAAAGAAAGTGGCAACTGGTTTTTGGAGGATCCAGGTTCTCCCTTGCTCCAAAGCAGGCCTGGGGTAGATGGGAGCATGTAATTATATGACTGCAGATTGTTTCATAAGGCATTTGCATAAGGAGCCAAATTAGATTAGTTTAACTTAATTCTGGTGTTTCCTAACCTCCTGGTCTTTGACTCAGCAACCTTAATGTAATTTTAATGTAGTTTCTGGAGATTAATACAGACAAAGAGTCCCCGTAGGTCCTAGAAATCTGGTATGGTCATGGAAAATCTAACAGGAGATATTTCTGAGAGAGAAAGGAAAATGCTTGTTCACATGGAAATGGTGGCTTTCAGAAAAACTCCTGTCAACCACTGAAAAAGAGAGTGAAATCTTTATCCTGTTGAAATCAAAGGGATTTACTTGAGAGTTTATGTGATTAACACACAGAAGTTATTTGCTGTAGTAGGACCAGAAGGATTTTTTTTTTAAAAAGCCTTTAAAGTGACATAGTAAACCATTAAATTCTGTAGGTTTCTCAGTAGTGTAGGCAGAATCCCATCATGTTTCTCACTGCAGCAACTCAGTTATTAAATATTCTTATTTGCATTATTTATATTCCAAAGGCACATTCTAGACGGTATTATTTTAAAAAATCCATCATTTTCGTGTGTTAGTTTGTGCCTGAATGGTTCTGCATGTTCACATAAATTCTGGGTGGTGTACTGGGGGGCAGCTTTGTAATTTCCTTGCAGATTATATTAACATTGGATTAAGAGAGCCACAATAAGAATTATCAACTTGATCTTCCACAATTAAGCATTAGTCTGGTGTAAAGCTTTAAAATATCAGACAGTACAGCAAGTTTTAATTAGCATTGTAGCTAATGCACATATTGGTGCTCACGTGAGATAAACATGCCAAGGGCATAATACCTGTATTATTTTAATGCTTGTGGAGTTTTATTGTGATGTTAATTATAAATCAGGATGACAAGAGTTGTGCAGATGTTATTCACATTAATCAAAGGAAAATACACTAAAAATTTTTTTCTCCCTTATGAGAATAGAAAATTGGAAACTACTTGCTGTTTTTTGAGATTGTAGAAAAAAAAAATATTTGGCTACTTTGCCTCTTTCTAAAAGTTTTGACTTTAACTTTGCAAGGTATTTTTAGCAATCACAAAATCTTAGAAATATAAAAGCTGAAACTTTTATGTAGCTTTGGCTTCAGGAGGCTTGAGAAATGACATGAAATATGGTAAGGGCTGTGATTTACAAACAAATATGTCTGGAGCATTAGTGTGACAGTGATAATCTGTCACTGCAAGGGTACAGCCTGCACTTCTCCCCAGCTCATGATGGCCCTTGGGTGTCTTCCAGCTTTGGGGATGGCACAGAAGGGAAAGTGCATACACTTTTCTCCCAGAGATTTTTAAACAAATCATTACCTTTTCAGGAGTCTCTGGCCTGGAGCAGGGACACCTCTGTTAAAGGGAGGTGTGACTGTGTGAGTCCACGTGTGGACAGGTTTATGGCAGTGAACACTTCTCTCTCAACTTAGCCAGAGAAGCAGTTGCTCATATTGCAGGTTCTATTAGGCAGGAATACCCTTTTGGTTGCAAAATCTCCATCCCTTCCTCCTCTCACTCCCTTTCTTCCCTTTCCCTCAGCAAAAAGCACATCCTACCAGCAGAATTAGCAGTTCTTCAACTGCAGAACTGCACAAGAGAGAAAGGAGGTTAAAAGCCCTTAAAACATATGGCAAGCTTGGGCTTAATAGGAAGTAGGTGGCAATCTCCACAGGGATGCAGCATGGTTTTTTGAAGCATTTGTTTCCCAAATACCTTTTTATGATTTTTCCAGCACAGGCAGGCAGTGTAACTAGACTATAGGCTGCGGCGTAATAGGCACCTTCTGCAAATGTGACAGTGATGAATTTGATGAAAGAGGAAGTGGCAACCAAAACAAAGACAAAAAAGTTCTGGAAGGGCTATGTAGAAATTAAATGGAGGTGCCATTTAGGGTATTGCTGTAGAGCCTGCTGATACTGTTTACCTCCCTGCTGAGGCAGAAATTTTTCTCTGCTAAAAGCCTTCATAAGAGCACTGAGGATATGCCCATGCAGCAGTGTATTACAGGACACACTTCTGAGAGGAAAACTGTTAAAGCCCTCTCGTAGTTTTATTGAATTATTGCTGCCCTGTGAAAAAATACACTTTAAGAAAACCCCCGCTGTTCAACTCAGCGCTTTTGGAGCGACTGTGTTTACTTCAGCATGGCATTTAAACTCCATTTATCCCAAAATCAAACAGCAAAAGCTACAGCACTGGATGCAAGAAACACGTTTACAGATGTGGGTTAGTTCTCCTTCACGAGCTGGCTTTGAGGGCACTTTCTTCAGTGCATGAGAGCAGCTGTGGCTGGCCCTGTGAGTGCTTGGACTGAGGGAGAAGCAGGGGGGCTCTGTAGTGGTTCCCTGCATGGCCACAGTGAGTTTCAGGGAGGATGCTGAGCTCTCCAGGGCTGGCAGAGCACCAGAGGGGCGCTGGGCTCAGGCCAAATGACAGGTTAGAGATGGCTGAGTAGCCTGTTTACATCTCTTGCCTCCCTCCTCCTCCCTCTCTCTCTCTCTGAAATGCCTCTTATTGGTGCCAAGGCAGGATCAGGGGGCCTGGAGCATCCCGTGGCAGTTCACAGAGCACTATGGCAATTAGTTTTATTTTCATTACGCAAAAATTAAGGGCTCCCATTTCCCTACGATCCATCCATACACAACGTCTGTTTCTCTGGATAAAAAAGGCAGAAAATGGAATGTGTTCCTGTAAAAAAGTAGGTAGAAATTTCCACCATTGTCTGGAAGCCGTCACAATATTGTGATTGCCGTGGCAGGTGAATAATGAGCCACTATGCTGGGCTTCCAGCTAAATGGGGCTTTGTCCTGGCTATGCTGCAAAGGCATCCAGAAGAATGCAGAGCAGTTTTCCAGTATACAATGAATCACTCAGTGAGGCCAAATGACACTCTCCGAGCACTCGTCCCAGATATTACAGCTGTTGAAGGAAGCTGCTTATGAAACAAGGGTAGGCTCAGTCACTCTGTGACCTTACAGTTCCTGTGCTGTAGGAAATAGTTGGGGTAACCCTCTGCAGGAATAGAGTTGCTTTTAAACCCGTAAAGCTCTGCAAATGGAATTAGTGGAGTGTTAGAAAGATGTTCTGTTGGAACCCGACCTGGCAGGATGTACTCTGATAACAGTGTAGTAGCCATTTTTATCGACTGCACAAGGTTCAGGAGAGAGAGGGCACTTTAATGCAGCAACCTGGCAAAACCAAGGAAAGATCTACCAGGAAATGGGAGATTTGTCTCACCTCAGCCAGGATACCTATTGCAGCTGTAACACAGAGGGAGCCGTGGCAGTATTTAGATACATAAGTGGGAATTTGGGGCATTTTACAGAAAGTTTAAATGGTACAGACCTAAAATAATCTCCTGGCTGGGTTTGCAGTGTGGAAGGGCTCTAGGTGTTGTTTCTGTGACTGCTGTACTATGGTGAAATGCTGTAATGTAGCCATTATCCCTGGTTTTGCTGCTCCTATGGTCAGTCACTTAAGCTGCACTTTATATTGCCCTGTATAAGCTCTTGAAATGGTCTGTGAGCAGCAAGTCACTCTCATGCATTAGAGCAATGGGAATATATTATTTACAGGTTACACTTGCCTTCAATTTCTATCCATTTTTTCCCTTGAAAATTTCATGTGTTTCAAAAGTAAGTACAGGCATAGGCAAGACTCTGTTCCAGCCAGATTTGGGCAAAAAAGGGTTTAGTATGACCATTTTCCACTGCTGCATCCATTTCTTTAGTTCATGGATAATCAGTTTGTTAGTGTTTATGATCTCCATTGTTAAACTTCACTTCCATTATAATGAATTTCTGTTAAGAGAGATTGTGTACAGTGATTCACAATATTTATGTACCTGCATAAATCAGAAAACAGGAAACTGTACTATCAAGGGAGTTATATTTGTCCACAGCCTTTTTCATGAAGAAATACTTACCTGTGAAGCAATGAGAATATGTCATTCCTATGCAGACAGTTTGGGTGAAAAAACACAAAATTAATGGTGTAAGCATATGGTCATTGGTTAGGTCTGTGCTAATGCATAGAGCAGTTTCTGATAATTTGAAATTATTGTCTATGTCAGTAGCTGAGTGAGGTCTTGCACTTTCTTTCTGCCCTGGGGATTTAAACACAGTGCACCCAGCAATCATTTCTCTTGCCTGTGCTTTGCTTGTTATTTTTCACAGAACAGTTTCATTTCCCTTTTACTCCTCCTACTTAAGACACAATTTTTTCTGCAATCCAGATCATGATAAATCACACATGCACTCACAAACAAAAACAAAGATCAAGGTGGTACCAGCTGTGAAAAATGTACCTGTGTTCCCGAACTATGGTGTATTCCTTTCTCTGGTGTGCAAGTCTGTGCCATTTACTGCTCCCTGTGTGAGCTGCACGATATGAAGCTGCTCATGGGAGTTCATTAGGGAAAGGGATGGCTCAAGGTACCCATTGCCATCCCCTGCAGACTGGGGCCGTGCTGCCCACCTGGATACTCTCCAGAGGGACACCCCTGTGTGCTCTGCCAGTCTCTGCAGATGTCCTGGACACCCTGCAGTGTCCAACAAGGTGTGAGCTGTTCCTGGGTCAGGTCCTGATCCATCACAGGAGCCCTGCTCCTTGAGCTCTGGGACGTGGTACTGAACTTTTCAATCATTCTGCCCTCAGAGCAGCGACACAGAGTAAGCAGCAATGTGAAACTGGGAGAATTTTTCCTTCTGTGCCTCGGTCCCCTCCTGTGCAGCAATCAGGAGCCTTTGGAGGCATTTCTGGTTGACTCTGCTGCTCTTTTAGCTCTGTATTGGAATAGCTTCATTACAGTCAATGGAACTATTCCATTGAGTAGCTTATTCAGTGAGGTGAGAAAGAAGCTCATAATGTGGCCATAATAAAAGGCTCAATTTTGTCTTCTTTAAATGCACAAAATTCCATTGTCTCCAGCTTAAAAGGAAACAGGGATATCAGGCCTAATGTTGTCTGTCTAAATGTAATTCTACCTGATACCTCTGACCTTTATTTTTAGAACAATTCTGCTTTTAAAGGAAAGTGCAGAAATATAGGAGCATTTTTCTATTTCTATAGGGAAAAAGTGAAATCACTACTTTTGTCTGGGTGCGGGAGCATGACAATGTGCCTGCCAAACTCTATGTGTAGCTTGGCCTTCAAACCAGACAGCAGAGCCTTAAATGAACAAAAGACACAACAAAAGCCTTATTTGAAGAGTAGCAGGAGAATGTGGGGGACTGGAAGTATGTTTAAGGATATCAGACTCTTTTTTTTTAATGTGTATTTTAAGTCGAATTTAAAAGGATTCCGATGGGGCAGAGTTAAAGCTCGGACCAAAATTAATAAGGTCATCTATAATTTTTTATATTACAGAAGGCATGGTGTGTACTGTTGCATGTATTGGTGATGTCCAAGAATTGGTGCTGGAAAAGGCTGCGAGTTTCACTTTGGTGAGGATAAAGCAGCAGTTCAGCGCTGTTGTACTCCGATGTTTAAAATCTTCCTCGCATTTAGTTGAGTGCGAGGATGCTCTTGATGCACAGAGGCTGCTCCGGTAGCCAGGGCTGCAATGAGGAAAGAAAACACGAGATGGCAGCCGGGGGTATTCCTGGGAAATGGGGCTGGGATTGGGTTAGAACGAACAAAACCGCAGCCTCCTCCTCTCGCCAGTGGTGAGCGTGTTCAGACCGAGCCCATCTCTTATTTGACTTGTTTCTTACAGTCCTTCTCCTGGAACGCTCTTGGATGCTTTTCAAAATGCTTGTACTCAGCGTTATAAAAAGCCCTGTATGTCTGATCTCGTAGCTATACGAAAATCAATAAGCTGCTATTAAAAATGCCAAGGGGCAGAGTGAAAGCCTGCGGGCACAGACCCAGGAACTTCCCTGGCACTGCGCGGGCGAGTCCTTTTGATTACAGCTTGTGTCAGGATGGGGCACTTCCATCCAGTTACGCTTGGATTGTCTCTACCAGGAATTTCCTGTCCAACTGTGGGGATGTGGTTAATACATCAGTCATGTCAGAATCATAATTCTATAGTGCTACCTTTGTATTCTCACTATCTAATTCCTCTCCCTTCTGCTCACGGAGCTGCTTCATGGCCACTGTATGGGCTAAGCCTGTCATCCCTCTGCAGGGCAGTGGGACAAGCTAAACTCCATAAAGGAGAAATGCAGTGTGAAAGATGTGATGTACTTTTTAAAAAATTTTGATTATTAATTAAAATCCCTTTGCAAAAAATAAACTACAAACCAGAATTTTCATTCTAGAAGTTAAAATGCATTGTTTCCACAATAATAATGCAATTTATATGCACTTTGCTCTTTATAAAATGATTGTCTCATTTGTCTCACTTAACATACTGGTATATTTTACCAATATTATATTCTATTTTATTTTTGTTGGTGCTGGTTATTTTGGATTAACCAAGCTCATTTCTTTGACAGATAGTAAGAGACAAGAAGAAACTTTTAAATTAATTTAGGATCTTGAATCACAGATATGAACTGCAATATCTGAATGTGTTTTGATATCCATTTGAGGAGAAATCAAATCCACAATAATACATCCAAATGATGCTGAAAATTTTAGAATCACTATGGATTGCATTTGAATACATTTCAGACAACATTTCACCTCTTCCATTAAGCACTAATACATGTGGACTCTGAGCTGAGCTTAAATGAGTGCCATCCTGGTTTCCCAGAGCTTTTGGATCTCTCTGTGACTTCTGGAAGGCTATTTTTAATATCTGTTTCTCCTACCTCATTGCAAGCTCAAATACTTTGTAAAATCTGCTGGGGAAATGTGATGTTTTGTGCAGTGTTGGGTCTATCTTAGCACAGCATAATAATTACACTGCCAACATTTTAGCTAACCCAACATGCTGAATGCTACCCCACTGTGAGTGATTCTAGTTTTCGCTGTTGTCTTATTAAATCAGCCTGTAGTTTGTACCAGAGCCAACACATGACCCAGTTTACCTTCAAGATAATAAAGAGCTCCTCAGATTCTTCTCAGATTATTATCAGATCCATAGAATATCCTGTTGTTACCCTGATAATGAGAAAGCAACCATTTGACCTAGGAGAACTTTTGAACCAAAAGGAAAGAATAATATGGGCAGTCTGTAGGAGCTCTGAGTCAATCAGATTACAGTCTGTTTTCTAGAACTAATTTCATAGTTGCCAATAATATTGGACCAAGGTTCTTGTATTCCCCATAAACCTGCCCAAGAAAAGCTCTGACAGCTTCCTCACCCAACCTTCTCTCTCTGAATTCACTTCCAAGGATTTTTTCCATTATTGTGTCTGTACCTTTTCATTAAATACCCCCAGAAATGGCTTTTTTGTTGTTGTTAGAGTTTGTTTTTTTTTTTTTGTGTGTGGATTTTTTTTGTGGTACTTGTGACAAAGCAGCTGCAGGCCATATTCTTGTTTTGCATGAAGCACTGGGCAGCTCCAGTGGTATCTGCTTAAAGTCACCACAAATGTCTTTGCAAGTTCTTGATCCATCCATTTGCCTAATGACTGTACTGCTTAAGAGAACTCAGACAGAAAATAGCTTGCTTTCACTAAAAATAATGCTGCAGTAATTAGGTGTTGTAAGTCACCTGAATGCTGGGAGAGCCATTAGGCTCCTTTGGCACATGAAAGCAGAGCAATGGGAAAGCTACTTTAGAAAATCACATATAAAACATATTCAGAAGTTCTTTGTGAAAGGTATTGCAGAAAAGCATACTTTTTATACATTGAAGTAATAAGTAGTTTAGCAAATCCTTTGCAAACTTGTCAAAATGTCACATCCAGGTACTGGATTGGAAAATTAGTAACTACTGAAGTGTGTGAGTGTTTAAAGGTGTCACTGTGTGTGGCAGGCTGGCAGATTTTAGCTTCTGGCTTTAAGGAGAGATGTTAATCATTACGGCTGATATTTTAAATGTCAGAAGACCTTAGCATGAAGATAAAGGATTTAATATGAGACTCTGCTGTGCCATGTTTCCTCACAGAGAAGGAGGATCAGCACCTGTTCCTTTTTTCATTCCTTTTTTTTTTTTTTTTAATTTAAATTCAGTGGCACTGTACTAGCTGATGCAGCATCCCAAAAGCAGAGTGTATGGAGGTGTGTGGTGGGGAAATGGATTGCTTAGCGTTCCTTGCTTTTTTAGAACCATCCTGTTAAATCCTTCTGTAGCTCCTGTACTGCCTTAGCAGTACCTGGGATCACTGCACCCAGTGGCATTGGCAGGGAAGCAGGGCTGGAGGAAGGAAACCTTGATTTATCACTTCCATCCTCACCTGCCTTCCTTTGCTTTGGCTTTGGATGAGGCTCTGAAAAAATTAAGGAAAATTTTGTTTTGCAGCAAGTCTCTTGGCAAGCATTTCAACTACCTCTTAATGCTTTCTAAGAAAATACTAAGTAAGCAAAGCTGCAGAATTGCTTTGCTCCCACAGCCAGTGCTTCTAAACTACTTAGTGAGAGTAGTCTTAGTGACTGAAGAAGTCTAAAAAGAGTAAAGGGGAAAAGTCATCTATGATTTTTTTTTGTTTGTTTTTTTTTTCCTATTTCCTTTTAGCAAAAGGCTGCAAATGTGCTCAGCTGGCTGAAGCTCTACATTATTGGAATTTAAGCATAGAGTTTCCTCTCTGCCTGGTTAATTCTGCTCAGTTTGGTAAAATTAAGTAATCATATATGAATTTCTCTGCCTTGTTGTTCACTTGGACAACCTGCTGCACTGGCACACTTGAAGGATGGTATTTGTTAAATGTTACTGTCAGGAAAATGATCTATAAACATTGAATAACAAACTGTAATATGCCATTAAGGAAGTATTTGATCATTTTCAATAAATATATAATTGTATAATCATTATGTTGGTGTAACTATTTTAGTTCAGGTTCTGTTTTTTTCCTACCAAATCTGATCAATGGTATGAACCAAGCTGTCACCAGATAAAGTTATACAAAGTCACATAAATTTTTCATTTTTAAAGATGACAGAGTTCAGGGAAAGTGTTTTGTGTACTGAGTAGCATTTTATATGCAAGGAAATAGAAGAAAAGACAAAAGTTTTTGCTTTTGGCAAGGTAACACAGAGACTTTGTGGTTGGTGTTCCAGCTTTAAAAAGAGAATGGAAGAAGATTGATGTCTCGATGAATATTAATTGATGCCTTTCCACAATTTTTCTATAAAACAAGTTATTTCCTAAAACCAGTGATGAACTTTAGGGCTGTTACCTTGGTACTGTTGCGAAGAACTTTTGATTCCCAATCTTTAATTGGTATTTCTAGCAGGATGTGTGGTTGTGTGAAGAGAAAAATTGTGCTTGGATAGGAATATTTGGCAACTGAGTTCACAAGGTGAATTCTATCTGATTTACTTACCCAGGAGTTTCTGATGGCCTGTGGATAAGTGGAAGGTCATCTTTGTCTTGTGTTCTTTTGTTTATGCTCTACAGCAGAAATTGTTGTTGGTTAATGACTTCATGGGCAGCTTCAGTGGAGAGACCATGAACAATCCAGGACAGAGTCCCTGCATTTGAGAGGTGAGCAGAGACACCCCAAGGCAGCAGTGCTACTTCTGAACTTAACAGGGCAAAAGTTCTGGTGATCCAAAGCTCTGGAGTACCCAGATATTTCCACCAGGCAATGCCCTTGGCTGTCTGCACCAGAGGGAGCAGGACCCTTTGTGCCAGGGGATTTTCAGTGTGGTTGGAAGAGTCCCACGTGTTCTGCACAGCTCCTGCCACCATCCCCCAGCCCAGGCTCCACTGCTGGGACCCTCCTGGCTGGGACCTGCAGGGTCAGATGAAACCTGAGCTGATGGTTTCCATAAGGGGTTTAGTTGTGCTTGTACCGCTGTAGGAGGAGGGTTTGGTTGGTTGTTTCTTCTGTTTCCTCAACATGATGTGGAGAAGCCAAAGGCACACATTTCATTATGGAATGCTTCACTTTCAGCGGAGTTTTTTTAGTGCTCAGCCTTATAAAATTACATTTAAATGTGTTTAGCTTTTCCTACATGCATATGCATTTCTTCCCATTGCTTCCTCAAAATAAAACAAACCTGACACAATTCTTTCTCTCCTGACAATGTGCTGCCTGTTTCTCTCACTTTCTTCCCTCCCTGTGGCTTTTTTATCTTTTGTTCTCCCAGTCATGCCATTTACTTTCCCAGTAGCTGAGAAACAGAAGCTACAAGACATACACTCTGAAATTATTTTACCAGAAAATTCAATGGAAAATCTCAGTAATCCTTCACAAGTTATCACACATGAAAAAATAGTGCACAGTCTTATTAAACATGGGATAAAGTACTTGGCATGTGGCAGTCAATACACTGATGGAAAAGCGTTTTCACCCAACATGAAAAAAAAGTTGAATAATTAGTAACACAAAAGGCAAAAACTACTTTTCCTTCCCTCAGTGATGACAGTGGATGCTCTTGGTGTGAGTTACATTTCTCAAAGAAGAGAAGACCAAGGAAAGGCAATTTCTGCTTGAACATCGTCAGGATCAAACATCATCTATAATTTCTTGGTGTGTAAGGCAGTTTTGACGAGTATAGACCTGACAGTCAATGGTCAGAACACATTTAATACATCTTTCATGTGCTGAAGTTAGTAGGTCTAAGGTCTCCCTGGGGTAATATGATGTAAAAGATGTTCATGGCACTAATTTACTCACAGACCATTAGCTCTCTGTAGATGCAAGACTCTATAGACTTCTGTGAAAAGAACATACTCCTCAGATCCCCATATTATACTGCAATCCTTCATTTTCTTAAAGCAATTTCCTGCAGCTGTCCTGTTGGTCATATGGGATGCAATGAAGAGTAGACCCCAGCAAGCCATAATTCTGAGTAATAGGTCTTCTTATTTTGCACTAAATATTTTGAGTGTTTCATTCCTTAAGCAAAGAGGGGAGATGAAATTTTAAATGTAAAAAATGATTTGTTGTAGTCAGTTTTGACAAACAGTATTCTCTAGTGTTTCAGTGCTTTAAAGGAATTGGCACAGAAAAATGAAATGTGAACTATCGTTATGGAGCTTTTTTTTATAGCCTTCCTGCCTCTGTTTTCCAATTTTAATAAGGTGCCTGTAAAAAATGAATAATGAAGCAATATATAAACAATGTTATGAAAGTAGCATTTCCTCATTAGGTTGAGCACCCTGGTCTTTTATAGATAGATTTTTTTTTTTCTTTATTCTGAAGGTAAATTTGGGATGAAATGCCAAGAATCTATAGAATGATGTGCAATGATGGAGAATTAATGTCACACAGCAAATTGTGTTGCTGTTTGAATAGTATATCATGCAGTTCAGTGCCAGCAGATTTAACAAATGTGTCAGCCATCATTATTCAAGCATCCAAAAGGTCATCTTTCTATCTAGCAGGGTTGTCCAGTAGCTTACAGCATGCACAGAAAGATGATATGTGGGATCTCCAGTGATCTTTTTGATCAAGAATCAATTAAGATAAGTTGCTGTTAATGTGACACTAGATATAGACAAAGTGTGATGCATTTGACAGCCACTAATTACAGCAGGCAGCCAAAAGAGCTCTGTAGAGATATGGGGACAGAAATGGCTAAATTAGTAAACTGTGTTGACACCATCACTCAATATTTTTTGATTTGCAAACACAGCATATTCCCAGGTCTGGTGAGCCTGACAGGCATGAGTTACTGAAACTTTATGAAAATGAAGCTGAGAATATGATTTTTTTTTTTTACTTTTACAATTAGAGGAGCTCAAAACTAATTATCCCAGCAAAATGGAATGAGCAAGCTGTCCCAGCAGGGGAAGTTTGCACTTGTCAGTGGAGCTGCTGAGTTTAAAAGCAATCTTGAACAAGATGCTTTTTAACCTGGGGATGCCACCAACAAAATGTGCCTGTTCTTTAAAGCAAATGGATCCTGACTTCTGTCCCACTCCCTCACTCCTCGTGGTGCCCAGTGGGAATGCTACATCACCTTGTTTTAGAGCAGGAATTAAAGAAATGTAAATCTGGGGTAATTCTGCCCAGCTGGAGCTCAGTCCAGAGCTCAGAGCTCCCTCGGCAGATGCCCTTCTTTGGGACAGTGTCCAAGAACAGCCGTGTTCAGATGCCTGGGTGGAGGCAGGGAGCTTTATTTTGTTGGGTTTTTTTCCCCTCCTCCTTTGATGGCTTATGAAAAGTGCCAAATGATGTTGTCATGTTCCGGGTGATTTGGTGTGTGTTTCATTTGGAGCTGTGTATGCCCACAGGAGGTTAACTGGTGCCTTGTAAGATGGATCCTGATAAAAACCTAACCCAGCTGCGCCGCTCTTTTGAAACTGAATTCTGGATGAGAATCCCAGGGTGTCTTATCTCCTGCTTTGCCAGAACATTTGTGAACATTTTTTAAAATAACTCAGGGATTTTATGAGACTGAAATTGTTATTCTTCACTGCATCATGAAATTTCCCTACATTTTCTTAGCAAGCATTTTTTACAGCCATGGACTTCTAATTGGGAAAATTGGGACTCCTTTAATGCCAGGGCTGTATTTCAGCTAATGGAAGAACCTGACACAGCACTGAGGTCAGCACTTTCTAGCATGTTTATCATATTGTTTTCAACCTCAGGTTGCGCTCAAATTTCCTCTTCTTTCCCTTGGTCAGACTTATCAAATCAAATCTATGTTTTTTTTCCTTTTCTTTGGAGTCTGACCATGCCTCACTTTCCTCTGCTGGGTGCTTAATGTCTCTCACATTGACATAACCCCCTGTCTATTTATTAGCTTGACCCCAGCCTCACCTTCTCTGCTGTAAACTTATTTCTGGTTCCTCTTTGTCCCATGGCCCCCAGTTCTCCTCAGAACACAGGGGCACCCCACAGCAGACTCTATCTAAATGTTTCAGTTCTTTCTATCTGCTGTGAAAACTCCCAAGCTTGTAATTTTTAAAGTGTTGTGTCCTCTTCCCCATGCTGGGTGCATGCAGAGTATGATAGGGCCAATGCCTTTTTCTGTCCCTTAAATAACAGCTAGAGTTTCTCATAAGGTTTATCACAAACTGTCTGAGGTCAGGTTTTCATCAGGTTTCATATTCCTGAATTATTGACTAAATCCTCTCTTACTGAGCTGGGCATGAATTAGCAGCATAAATTTATTTAAGTCAGCATTGCAAAGGCTCTTCCAAAGGGTTTCCTCAGGATCAAGGTAACCCCTGAACTACTGTGCATCATGATTCCTTGCTGAAATTCTGGTGCTTTACCAATAAGGAGGAAAGACACAGACCAGTGGTGTTAATAAAAATATAAATGGTTTTCAGCCCAACATCGTGTGGGAACCAAAGCTGAGGATTGAATCACAAATTCATACTGTAAAAGATCAGAAGGAAACATCATAATCCAATTTGATTTTCTGTCCACAGACCTTCACCCAATCAATCCTGTGGTATAAAGCTGCTGTTTCTAACCTAGAAAAACCCAAGTTATTAGGCTGTGGTGCTGTTGCACACTGAAGCCCAATTTTTTTCTTATCCTAGGAATGGATTTTATAATTTCTGAGGAAATGGAAAGTATCTCACTAGTTGATTGTTCAATTGTTCAACAAATTGAACATGTTTTGAGCTTGAAATGTGAGATACCCCAGAAGAGGGAAAGGTGGAATGCAGATGATAGTAGTACTCTTTGACCAGGAATTTACCTTTTTCACTTATACTGAGCAAAAAGCAAGCTAAAACCTCTTCATGCACTTTAATTTCTGCAATAAATGTGAGTCTGAGAAGCCTACACTGTATTTTTCTTCATTTTTTTCCACATGGGATATATGTAAAATGCCTTTTGCTTTCTATTTTGATGTAAAGAACTCTGGTTATAAATTTCATTTTTCTTGCCAATACAAAATAATCTCTCCATCTCTTGAAGTATGCAGTTTTGTGGAGTTCAGGGATAGTTTTTCCATACAAATGCTTCCCTTTGCATTGAGTGAGCTCTGACATTTTCCCCTTACCATGGACTGTTCTGTATCTCTTAAAGGCACTGAGCCATTCTGGGACTGATGTGACAAGACATGACAGGAAATTCCACTGAATAAAACAAATTATACACTAGAGATGTGCTGAACTGAGTGAAAACAATTTGGACACCAGAGGCAATGGAAGGTGCTGAGAAGGCTGAGAGTAATGACATTTTCTTTTGGATTGTATTTAAAGTATTTTGATGCACAGCTTGGTGTAAATCAGTTTGTGAGTTCTGTGGGTTGTGGCCCAGCAGGTTCCTTGCTCCAAAGGGTGCACATATGGATGTGAGTGAGCCACATCCATTAGTTAATTGTAGCTGATAACAAGTTGTTATGATTTAGACTTTTATTGGAAAATTTATATATTCAAGTCTCAGTTTGTTCATTGCTGAATAACATTTATGAAGAGAAATGGGTGGTGTTTGTATCCAGGTTTTAATTCACAGTGTAATCAAGCAATCGCATGCTCATGTTGCAAAACAAATTGTCCAACACTTGTGATGTGATCAATGGAAGGATGTTGAAAGTAATTTTACTTTAAATAGTGATGAAGAATTTCTGTCTGTTAAACTCAACAATGAAAGACACAGTTGATGTGGGAAAGTATTAAATACCCCCAAAAGGGAATAGGAAGAAATCTAGTAAATGAATTAAGATTGTTTGTCATTTATGTCTTCCTGCTTCAACAATGAGGAAAATTTACTTGATTCGTCTTTCACATCTGTCAATTTTAAATCATTGTGAGCCAGCTCCTTTTGTGAGGCACTTTGTAAGTGAGACACAGGTGATGAGTTATTGCCAATAAACCAGGATTGCCATTTGGGCTGTACAGTAACAAAACATAAATTCTGCTTAATGTGCCTTTAAGAATGTGAGCTGAGTGGATGCGCTGCTGGCAATGAGTAATGGCTCCCAGCATCAGGACGAGGATCCGTTTGTCTGTCTCATCGTGTCGTGTGAATGTTCGAAAGAACCCCGAGCAGCTCATACAGCAATCTGGCAGCAGTCTGTGCCCAGCTCTGTGAGCCAAAGGCTCCTGCAGCAGAGCAGGGTGTGCCCATGCAGACTCTGCTTTCCCTGCTGCCCTTTGGGTGACAGATGAGGAAGCAGAGCAGCCTTTGTGGAGCCAGGCGATCTTGCACCCACTGGCAATCGGTCAGCACTGCTGGGAATGGCAATGGAAATGAGAGGTGTGGAGATTTTACGCCTTACTTGAGGAGTTTTCCTATGGTGTGATGAAATTAATCCCTAGAATAACACAAATGTTTCAAGTAACACCCAGGGAACATCATTTGAGCTGTATGTTGACACCTGTTCTGAAGGAAACGTCAGGAAAACATTTAGGCAAGATCAAGCTTTGTGATTTGGAGTTTAATTAATACTTGAGATTTCTGCCTTGCATTGGTAGAAATCAGCAATGACCATTAGTGAACCTTTCTCCCTTGAAAGTCAGGTTGGAATATTGTAATCATTCCTGCCTTGATTTTCCTGTGTGTATTACCAGGAAACTCTTCCTGGTAAGGCTGGGTTTACTCTGGGATTTGACCTGCCAGTCTTAGTGGAACTGCTGAGTTTGATGACAGAGAGGCTCTATCAGCATCAATCCAGGCTACCCATTATTACCCATTAATTCAGTGCTTTGGTGTTTATTACAGTATTCCTTAGACTGATTCTTTCATGTGAAATTCAGTAAAAGCAGCAGATTGAAATACGCTATTGCATATGGTGCTGTAATATTTAGGTTTTAATTGCATTTCTGAGAAAAAGTACAAACTTAAGTGCTTGTCTCAATGGAAATACGAAGTAGATTGCAACCTTGAATGAACTGCAAAGCAGCTAAATAGAAGATGTTCTTGGAAAATATAGAGATATTGTTTATGCATATGGGTATATCAACATGTGCAAATTGTCCTGGCAGCACGAATTATTATATTTCACACAGATCTTCAAAGGTGTATCCTTGGAGGTCAAGGAGCAGGCCCAGGACAGCTATAGAAGAGATGATACAACCCCTTGCTGTGGTCAGTACCAGGTGCTGCATGAGCAGCACAGCTTTTTATAGCAACGTTTTACTATCACTGATGGTAAATTAAATTCATAATTAACACGTGAGTAACTTTATACCTTATTCTGTTGTAAGAAGAAGCTCCTGTAATTTTTCCAGCCATTTAAATTATTATTTTTTTCCTCATCAAAATCATCAAAATCTGTTCCTTTTGTCTCCCTAATGATTTTGCATGGGGAGTACAGAGATAGAGGTATTCCCAAAACACGGGGATTTACTTTTGTTAAATTGTTCATGTTTTTGGTTTTACTTGCAGTGGAAGAGTGTCAAATTTTGTGAAGTTGGTAAAAATACTTGTGCCCCTGAATGTGCCGCTTTAACAGCGCTGGGCATGTTTTCCCTCCCACGCGGCGTTCTGGGAATGAGCTGCTGGTTGTGAGCAGAATTGTCAGCTTTTGCAAGTTAGAAACCAGCTCCAGCCATCCACAAATGACAGAGAGATTTCTGAATATCCTTAGCAGGGAAGACAAAAAGAAAGGGGTTCTGGGCTGTGTCTACATGGGCGTATAAGTGTGTGTAGTGTATACGTCCACAGAGCGAAGAATATTGTTCCAAGTGGGTGTTTGCACTTCTCAAGAGATTTAAAATACCAGACACTGAGCACAGGAATCTATTTTGTGTGCCAGGAAACAAATCTATATTAGCAACTGCAGAAAAATCAGTAGAATGTATATGACTGATTTGATAAAAAACCCTTAAGGCAGAGTGCATCTGAGAAGAATTTCATTATTGTAAATTAGATATTTAAAATATTTTTTCCACAGACTAAATTTTTTTTTCTGTTAATGTAGTCATTAGATTTGTAATTAAGCTATGGAGTTTTTTGTTTTGTTTTAAGAGAAAGAACTTGTTTTCTATCTTCTAAGAATGAAAGGACGAAACTATTGCAAGCCAAATGGTAGAACACAAGATATTTGTTCATAGCAGGTTCAGTAAATAATGTTTCTGTGGCCTGTTCCAAGTGCTCTGTATAAAGGAAATATTTAACATTTTTGCTGCCATTAGAATGTAAATTATTTAAATATGTAATTTTTTTTATGATCATCTTTTACATCAAGTCTAGTTATACTTGTTCCTAATATTGCGAAGAGCCCATGTCAGATTCTCAGTTCATTTTCCTGAACAACTTGATTTCCTTTCCCCAAGTTTCTTTGGTAGCTGGTTCTGTTGAATTCTATCTGGGGGCAGCATCTGTATGCAGCTCATATTTTGGAGTTACTAAATAGCAAACAGTCATAAGACAGTGTCTTCTAGCTCTCCAGAATTACTTTTTTAACATTTAAACAAAAGAAATAACCCTAAATGCCAATATTAATTCACAGTGTAGTTTAACACCCAATAATAAACGCCAAGTGTTAACAGTAAATCTGTGGAGACGGTGCCATATTTTGTCATCTAAATACCTTTAACTACCACAAGGTCTTTCAATATAATTAGTAGAGAATATTGAGCCCAGCCAGAAATATGGGATTCATCATTAAATTCAGAGGCTTCTTTATCTCTGTGAGTCTAATCATGTGTGCAGACAAATTGTTAATGGCATGGGCTTTATTGCTCTTAGATTTCCTCTATTTGAAATGGAATAGCCTGCTTTGTGAGAAATAATTAGATTTCATTGTTCTACCTGCATCAACTCTTGTTGATAATCTTATGGTTTTAGCAATTCAGATTCAGAGAGCAGTTGGTGGTGGTGATGATATTTCATTTTAAATCACAAAGTATTGTTATTTTCCCCCTTCCTCCTTTATATTTTCTTCCATTTTTTGTGCCAGTAATAGATGTAATATCACTTAATTTCAATGTCTGAATGTCAATAATTAAAAAATGAAACCCATTTGGGTTTGAAATATGCAGATTTGAGAATATAACTCCTTTGGTTGGCACACACTTCAATATTTTGTAGGACACCTCACCTATGCCTATGCAATCAGAAATAATAAGCCTCAAGGCAATGACAGCCTATTACATAATAATACACAGTTCTCAGTGATTTGCAAACTCATTGTTTGACCTTGTTTTTTTTGGTTGGGTGAGTTATTATTATGCTTAAGGATTAATTAGCCTTCTGGTACTTGTTCACATAGAAGAAAGAATTGCTTATCTGTAGCAAGGGTCATTTGCTGTGCCTTGAAGTCTCTGGAGAAACCTCTCTCATATTTTTCTGGTTTTGGAAGTCCCAGAATTAATATAAGCTGAGGTTTTATATGAAACCAAGGGACTTTGTGTCAGGGACATTTAACAGATTTGTTGCTTGTAGCTCCAGAGGAGGGATCTTGGCTCTTTTGGCATAAGTACTAGGTCTCTTGTTGACTAATACATTTCAAAATGATTTTTAGAATGAGATTCTTGTCCCAAATGCACAGTAGGAAAAAATAGCAATTGGACTGAGAAGTCACTATGAGATGCATTTCTCTGTCTACAGGGTGGAAGACTGTATATCTTCTGTTCAGGTCTGATTTCACATTTCCAAACACATTCCTAACAGATTTCCAAAACTGTTCATTGGCACTGCATCCTCCACTCTCAGTGTGTGCATCCTCCACTGTTAGTGGCCTCTGGCTAGGAGAGTTCTAAAGCCCCAGGAAAACACCTAAATTTTTTTTTCCCTTTCTTATACCAAGGCAAATTCTTTGAGAATTTTTAATTGTGCTAATTCATCCTGTATTAGTATGTCCTGACACTGGTCTAAGCATACCCCAAGTCTGTTGGCCAGTTCTCGGGGTAAATTTTAATTTAGTTGTATTTTCATCCTAAAGCCAGGACATTGCAGACACTTGTGGGAGTTATTCAAGAAGCAGCTCCAGAGGAGGTTTTGCAGTCACTAGACTTGTGGGAAGGTTTTCCCTGTTTTAATGCCTGTAGCATAAACAGACACTGACATTGACTTACAAATACTTTCATTAAGTTACAACTGCCCTGGGAAGATGGGGAACATTAAAACATCACAATGAGAGCTGTTTGTTGTGAAATATTGGGTATTGACTGTATGACATGCAGGACTTTGAGTGCATATGAGTGGACTTTAAAATCCCTTGCCCAGCACGAACAGATTCTAATCTATTTTTGCAGTACAATCCCTGTGCTCCTGACGTGCTGCTTGTTCCATGACACAGATCCATCTCAAACCCAAGGCTCTCTGGGATCCTCAAGAGAAGTGATGTTTTGTCTGCATCTCCTCAGCTAAAGCGTGGTTGATGTGATGCCTGCGCACTGTATAATGGCCAAATCGGGACTTCTGAAATTTATACAATATTTCAGTAGATAGAACACTCATCCAAGCTTGCAAGACTGAAACTCTGGGCTCTTTGTAGCCTCGGGGAGATCAAATCCATACCTTTCATTTCTCATTAAAGCACCCTAGGTATGCAGCACAGAGGGCATTGTCCACTCCAGTTACATCTCTGTCATTCTGCTAAAACCCCCTGCAGGTCCTTGGGCTGAACAGACACAGTATGTCTGTGGTTCAGTCACCGAGGCAGCCTGGGTCAGCAGAGATCTTGGCCCAGTTACTAATCCAAGTTCAAAGTGCCTTTGGGCAAAACACTCCGTGTAAAAGCTGTGAGAGGTCTCCAGAAGAGGGCTCAGCCCCCAGCCCGCTCTTCCCGCTTGTCCTAAATAGGTGTTCTCACTCCTGGGCTACAGATTGTGCTGCCCTGCTTCGGTTCCACTTACAGAGGTTTTCCACAGGGCTGTGGAGAGTAGAGAGAGCCTCTGCCTGAGGGCAGGTGGCTGCAGCAGTGCTGAAATGGGGAGAAGATGAGAGTTGGGACCCTTTTGTGCTGAGAGCACTGTGGAAGATTCACCTCTTTTTCTCCACAGTGTATAAAAGAGAAGTGACTCATATTGCTTCCTTCCATTATGCTGGGTTTTTTTTATAGGAATGACCCTCGCTCACTTTGTTGAAAGGAATGATTTCAGTGCATAAATGTAGTAGCAGATGATTATTTTGGGACTGGCTCTAGCAATATATGAAGTAACCATCACGCTGCCTTTTTGCATTGTTACCTATTCTCTGAGAGAGATTACTGCCTCCAAAGCTGAGATCCTTACTCCCTATCAATCCAGAGTCAGCCAGGTTGGCCTGAACCAGCATTAAAAGTGATTTAAACTAATCTGTTTGACTTGTTATTAAACTGGCCTTGTGACATTCACCCAAGCTGACAGGAGGGCTCTGCTCTGAGAAAGGCAGTGCCTCACTGAAGCAGAGGCAGCGTGGAGCACTAAGTTCTGCCAGGGTTTCAGCCTGTCTGCTGGCTCCCTAAATCATGGAGCCTGTTGGAGCTCTGAGATCCTCCTGCAGCCCAGGGCAAGGCACCTGAGCCCACAGGGAGCTGGGATTTATGGCACTCTCATTGCTCCAGCATCCCCTCTGAGCTGCTTGGGAGTGTGAGGTATTGTGAATTCCTCACAGAGCCCCCATCTCCCCTTCGTGTGCTGCCATAAAACACCTCTTAAAATGTCCCAAGTTGCAGTTGGGAAGTCAGGTGCTTAAAATTGAGATTGCTACGTGACCAGTGTGGAAGTGCCCAGATCTTTCTGTATATTCAGATCTTCATATTTTCCCCCTCATTTAGTGCATTTATCATATAGTATTTAGTAAAAACAATGAGGAAAAGGACCAAACAAATAGGGCTGTTCTATCCCACCAGTATGATGGAACAGTTAAATTAATGGCTAAATCTAATTAGGAAATGAAAAATTACAGCTTGTCTGCTGCCAATACTAAAGCAAATGGACTGTGAGATGGAGCTATGGTTACACTCCAAAATTATCTTCCCATTGTTGAATCTTAAGGTGGCTTTGCTGCCTGCACTTGGAAATAAAATAATCCTAGCAATTATGGTTTGCAATTTATGAGTGGTTTGAAATGTAGTGGCCTTTACTATAATAAATGGATTATTGTATGTTGACAAAGTACAGGTTTAATTAACAGTGACAGATAAAGCTATTGCATTTAAAAGCTGTTTATATTGGAAATTACCTGATAAAAAGGAGGGGGTTTAAGCATTCTAAATACTCAGTTATGCATTACCATCTTGATCTGCTACCATATGTATTCAGCATTGGTTGGAATCACAGCAAGTTTTTCTGAGACATCAGACTGTCATAATAACTAATAGATCAGTGGCTTGATTTACATATTTATTATGGAGCAACTGCTTGTTTTCATCAACATAACTTAGATCTTATGCATCCTTTGTCTAAAGTTAATTTGAAAATATTAATTTTCCAGTGACAGCTCAGTCTCCTTCCTGGTTAATCCCTTAATTTCCCATCTACCTAGGAGTGACATTTAGTGAAATGAATGAGAAATGGTAGCTTCAGGATGTCATTGTCCTTACTGACTAAGAGCAAACAGGCAGCCCAAGAGAGGTCTGGGTATCTGTTTAAAATATATCAATCACAAAAACAAAAGCTAATTGCTTTCTATTTTTATTCCTTTATGTAAGAACATAACTTTAAAAATATCTCCTTCTTTAGTTTATTAATTTTCGGAAGCCTAAACTCACATATTTTTAGACAAAATAATCCTCAAAAGGAAAAAAAATGTGCCATCTGCCAGAACTAGGAATGTTGTTTTACTCTGCACATTTTGTTTTCAGCATCATCTGGATCACAGTGTCTTAATCCTTCAGCACAGGAATTTGCACAGAGGCACTCTTGGATCTCGGGGAAAATAGTCGCTGAAATATTTTAATGATTAAAAAGTGTTTGTGTTTCTCTATTTTGTTAATTTCTCACTTTTCCCTAATTTTACCTATTTCTGCAATTCAAGGTAGCAAACGTGTTCAAAGGAATACAGACAAGCTGAGGAGAATTAAATTGCTGAAAGGGAGTGGCTCACTGTTCTCTGTGTGGTTGCACTTTGTATGGTAGAGCTGAATGGATGAGGTAGGAAGAAAAATAGAGGAATTGCAATGAGGAGATTAAGAAATTGGAGTATAAAAGGACAGAGAGAGGAGTGGACAAGATACAAAGCAAAGGATCACACTCTTGGAGATGTTAGTAGCTGAAAGTTTAGGAGGTGTTTCACCCCTTGGCAGCAAATTTAGACCTCTTAGAAATTAGAAAAGCCTTAAAAAGTCAGCTTGAATTTCTATTGCTGCTCATGTATTTGCAGATTCCTTCCATCAAGGTGATTTCTTATTTTATTTTCTGGTGCTGTGTATCATGCTTTTCTTTAAAACAGTGCTATCATTTGCACAATGCATCCTGCATCAACGCTGGGAGTTCTGCACATTGCCTAAGGGTGCCTCCAGCAGGTACCAGATACCTCAGGGTATGTCCCACCTTCTCCTGGGGGAGCCCCGTGCAGCTCGTGAGGATTTTACTGTGCTGCTCATGAGGATTTTACTGACAGGACCCAAATACTTTGTTGGTAAATGGATTTTAAGAATGAAAACGAGATTTTCTTTGTTTTCATATGCCATCAGTTTAGCACCATACATCAAGTGTGTGCTGATAGGGACAGTGAACATGATTTTAGCCTCCAGCCTGTTACTAACTTTAGTTTAGTAGGGGTTCAATCTAGTTCACTTATTTTGCTTGCCTCTGTTGCCTGACTAAAGATCTAAGGGAAATATGCTTAAAGTCCCATCATCTGTTAATTTAAGCTATTTAAAGTAAAAATGAATCAGAGGAAAGGACTTTTTAAAACGAGTTTCTTAGAGGGTTTGCTCCACTCGCTGTGTGTGTCTATGCTGAAAATAACAGGAACTGTTTTAAAATTCCAAGTTTCAAAGCAGCTGTTAGAAGAATGATTTTGAGTCAACAATTTTCATAACTCCCATAATACAGTAATGTGCTCCACTGGTGGGAAGGTGCAGTGGTGAGCCAGGAAATGCCTGTAAGGTATCATTCTTCCTCCCAGAAAAAAACCCCGATGGCTGCTTAAAATTGTTGTACGTCATGGATGCTACACAGGCGGTTAAAGTCTCCCTGAAAATGCACTGCTTCTGGAGTTTGTAGGCACTACAGGAAATTTAATTGAAGCAGTTTGGGTGGTGTTATAGGACATAAAATCAGAGATGTTCCTTACTCTTATTACATACTTAAAAATATTATCTTAGAGTGTTCCCTAATAGTTTCTTATAATTTTGCCTTGGTTTTAAAAAGCAACATCTTTGAGTACAAATAGATGAAAATTCCCTTGGTAACTAGGGTAATTACACAGATTTTCAATTACCAAACTGCACGTTCACTGACTTTTCATTTATATCTTTCTCTTAAAATGAAGTTGTATTACAAGACAAAGTAGATGCATCCTCTGTTTTGGCTTCGCTTCATGTTCTTGAGAATTTGTTTTTCCTTTGGGTGCTTTTCTGTTGGCTCTCTGCTTTTTTTTTTTTTCCCTAAGTGTTCCATACTGTGAGAACAAACACACCATGACTGCATTCTCCTTATGCAACCCCAACCACTGTCTTTCACTGTATCTGTGTGATGTGGATGTTTCTTTCCATTTTGGATAAGGACATGCATTTTTATTTGTGTATGTATTCACAAACACATACTCAGAATTATACATATACATTATGTTTTCTTGTCTACACAAATCTATAGCCTTGCATATTTTACTGGAGCAGAAATATACAACAAGCCCCTCCACAGTAGGTTAATGTGAGCTGAAGAAGCTGAAGTAATTGCCACAGATACACTTTCAAAATTAATGTCATTGAGCTGCATGTATTTGGTGAATATTCTGTAATAAGAGGAGTTCCACATTAAGCCAAATGAACCGATTATGAAAATTGGAGGATAAAATAAATGTTAAATTTGCAGTGTTGACAAAATGATGGTACCAATAAAAAAAAATGCTGAAAATGTTGGGGGCTAAATTCAGGGACTGTGTGAAAAACACCTTGTTATAGCCCAATCTTTTCAAAATTTACTAATGCACTTTCAAGCATGTTTTTCAATTAGCTAAATATCACAGCTGCATCTTGCACCTCAGGAAGTCAGTGTTAGCTCTGCTTCCATGCTGAGAGGCCAGAGGGCTTTGATGCAGAAGGGAAAGGAAACCAACACAAAGCTTTAAGGCAAGACAGTCGATTGCCTTTTTTTTTTGTTTGTTACCATTCCTCCATCTTTCTGGGCATGCAAATAACACCAATTTACATTAAAAATGTATGCAGATAATTTTTACTTCTGTTTATGCCACCATTAAATGTTACTCTCTGTGATTTATCATTGCAGTTTTAATCTCACATTAATGCAGCTGATTGCAATTATTTTTCTTTTAATTGAAATAAAACAGGATAGAGAGGTTTCCTGAATTTGTTACTTGCACAAATATTTCTACACTGCTTTTGAAGTCAACATTTTGCTGTGTTGAGTGGGACTGGAGGGCAGAGCAGCCCCATGTAACTTCACAGTTTGTTACACAGTCAGAAATCTCAGTAAGGGCATGGCCCAGGAAAAAAAAATTAAGCTTTCTACTTGCGTTGCAGTAGAAGAAACAATCTGTGGAAATACCAAACTACAAGATAAAGTCTTTTTTTGGAACAGAATTATTTAGTTAGCCTTGCTTTACTTCTTTTGTAGTGGTACACAATGCCTATTTTTATTTTACTATATTTATAGTGTGCAGTCATGATTGTCTTTAAAAGCTGTGGGGTGTGAAATAGGAATATATGTATTTTTTACATTAAAGGGTTCAGAATTGCCTTTCCTAAGGAAACTGTCAGTGATGCTGGAGAATATCAAAGTCAGTGTGAAGCTGATATGCTAAAAATTTACTTTCATTCAATTTCTCGGCTTCTGCATTTGAAATCCTGATAAAGGTTGAAAGTTTAGAGGTGACTGATGCAGCTATGAGTGCAGTGACTGTTTAGCTAATTGGCAGCACTTTGAATAAAGGTACCATTTATAAATTATTCATTGATATATATTCCATGATTAATAGGTGGAGCTTGGTTCTTCAGCTCATTGAAAAGCATATTCAAATTGTTTTAGAAAATCTGTAACAGATGCTACTCTAACAAATTGTTATAAAACACATTATAATGTGTAGATATAACTGAAGCAATATATATCATTTCAGTGTTCAGTGTCACTGTCTTCTTATATAATTTCTCACATCACTGTGACACTGAATAAAGTAGGTTTTTTTTTCCTAATGAGGACTAAAACCATATCCTATTTGTGAAATGCCAACTCCATTAAATCACTGGTGAAATTTCCACTGGCATTACATGTTGAAGAGTGCAATTCAAATTTCTGTGCTGTAAATTGGTGTTAGTGTCCTGATGTCACTCTAAGAAAAGGTTTATAGATAGAATAATAATGTTGTGGTTAATGTGTATTAAAGTTACTTCTTCATTGCAACTCCCAAGCCACTTTTTTGAAGGAAGAAGTTATGTTTTCAATGATAGTTCAAGTCTTGATTGTACTCATTCAAACTTTCCTCTGTCTTTCTTGTGGAGAATCATCTTTTGTGAGTCTCTGAAGTCCCTACAGACTTTTTTGCTCCTCCATCAGTGGGGGATGATGGTGGACAGTATTTTCTGCTGTCAGTCTCCATCCTTTTTCTCACAGTCACCCAGGTTCACTGCTGTTCTCTTTAAAAGGGTCTCATCCAGCAGATTTGTGCACTGTCTTTTGCAGTATCCCACTGAGGAAATATTCACATCCATATGATGCAGGGATAGCAGCAGGACTGAGATCTTGGTTTGGAAGGTCTCATTACCATGGTTAAAATCTGTCCAAACACACTGAGAATCCAGAAGTGGGAGATATTTTGAATTATTTTCACATGAATCTTCTGTTGTCAAGGGTACTGAATTAACCTATGACTCAGAGAACATGAAAATGTTGCAGTTCAAATAGTTGTACATGGTTGTTGTAGAGATTAATATATTTGAACTTTTCAAGGGTCCCACAGGTTATTGACAGGCACATTCAGGGAATTGAGGAAAACAGATGGTCAATATTTACAGGAGAGACTAAAACAAGGTGATTAGGACAACAAAAAGTGTGATACAAAAATTCAGGCTGCCTGTGGAAAAAATACTGCGGAGCAGGTGGGGAGAAGATGACAAGGTGCCATTGAACCAAAAGCTCAGCCTCCTGCTGTGGTTTGGAGGTGATTTCTGTTTTGAGGAGGTGGGTGCAGTGAGGTGTAGCCTCCCTGCTGGACAGCACCACATTTACCCAGAGAAAATTCATGTCATCAGCTTCACAGACAAAAGCAGGCATTTACCTGAGAATGCCAGAACAGCCTGTGCAAAGCCATAATACACATTGAATGATATTTCCCCAGAATTTCTCTTCAGAGCTTTCAAAATCATCCTTGACTTGCTAAACTGATCATTAGGAGCACACTTACAGACCTCCAGCTACCAGAGGAAGGCAGCCCATGTGGAACAACCAGCTGAGCATCTGCAAATGCATTTCCTGTAAGAAATAATTTCTCACCCCACAACTATCACAATTCATGGATTCTCTCTCTCTCTCTATCTCTCTCTGTCTCAGACTCCAACATATTTCATCCCGTGCACCAAATGTCCCCAGGGAAAGTGTGGGTGAACTGAATCCTCCAGCACTAAAATGAATTCACACAGACAGTTGGTGAAAAAATATGAAAATCATATTTTCCCCAAGACAAGAACTCCATTTCCAACCTCTCTTACAAATCCTTAGGGAGTATCTACAAAATACCTTCAAGAGGCTATGTTAGGAGAATAAGTCACATCTGTTGGACACGAAACCCAGGGACTCCACAGAGGTTTTATTGCACATTATAATTTTGATTTCCATTAGTTCCTTGTATTCCAGAGGCAACAATTCCCTGCCTTATTCCCCTGTCCTGTTGTCCTGTTCATCTTGTTTTAGTCCCTTCTGTGAATACTGAACATCTCTCTTTTTCTGAATTCCTTAAACAGCTTAGGTGAACGTGAACAATTTGTCTTAACCCCATTCTGCTGCTCCCATAGCAAAACTGAAGAAAGCTTCTGTACAACTCTCTTTTTTTTTTTCCTCACAACCACATTACCTGTTCTAATGAAACTTTCCTTGCAGCCCTCATTTCACTTATATCCTTAGAGGGTGTTAAAGAAACAATAATATTACATCCTGGGGAAGAGAAGAGTGAGCCCTTTTCCCTTCTTTCAACACTGTGCTGTGCAAACACACGTGCCTAGATGGATATCTGTCTATCTATCATCTATCTATCATCTATCTATCTATCTATCTATCTAATATCTATCTATCTATCTATCTATCTATCTATCTATCTATCTATCTATCTATCTATCATCTATCTATCATCTATCTAATCTATTTATTTTCAGTGACCAAATGGAAATGCAGGTGTTTGGGTCCAGAACTCATGGCTGAAAAGCTCCAGTTTTGCTTTTGTGAGTACATTGCTATGGTGTGTGGACAAACACCAGTCACTTTCAGCTGCATTAGTGAAAGCACTTTTTTGTTAAAATACAGCAAAAGAGTGCCCAGAAATGGCTGACACTGTGTGGGTTTGGGTACTGAAGGCATTGCTCCTCTCCAAATGCTGCAGCTGCTCACTGAAAACCTTGGGGCGTCTGTGCTGTGACTCAGCATTTCCTTTTTAGGGGTTTTAATTTCCAAAATTATGTTTATAACTCTATTAAAAAAGGGCTGGTTACACAACAATCTAGTGAATTTTCAAAGGCAACAGCTAAATGCTAATTTTTAAAATGTAAGAGAAATATTTTTTAATAATTCATAGTGTTAAATAATGAGCTTATTTCAGGAATTTTCTCCTGCAAATTTTTTAGATGTAATAGGGTAAAAATTCCCTTGGTATATTCAGAGCAAATTCATAGCAAATATATTCATACATATATTCATAGCAAATTTTTAATATATATTTACTAAAAATCATAACTGCTGCTATGTCTTAAGAGCAGAACCTGATACCTTTATACAAAAGACAGTGGCAATATGGCTCACTGTAAATTGTGGGAGTTTCTTCAAACCCATAGAAGTAAATATTGCTTAAAGGAAATTAGGTATTTATGAAATCAAAGCTGGAATTAAGCCTCCAAAACATTCAATTTTTTTCTTCATGGGATTATTTGGTGGAAAATGGCTCATACGAGTAGGAAACTTTCTAAATTACTTAAGGTTGCCTCAAAAGTCATTCTCTGGCTTCAGTTTAAAAGAGTGTTTTTTTGAAGGAGTGTTGCTGAAATAACAGCTCTATAAGGTTTCATATTTCAGTTATTCCCAAGTAAAAATGCCTTGGTATGTTGGTAGGGCAGAATAAGGCTTTTAAGTCAAAGGTTTTGTGAGAACTTTTCACTACAGGCACAAGAATAATTTCATTTTGGTTATTAGCCAATATTTGTTAGTCAACCTTTTTAATTAGGATTTTTTTTTTGCTTTTGTCCTTTTTCTGTCTGGAAATCTCAGATGAGCAATTGCCACGTATCTTTAGAAGGATATCTTAGCAACCAAGACATGGGGGAGGCAGCACATGAGAAAGTACAGTCCAGCAGTTTGTTTTAGCAGAGGTTAATCAATGGAACTGCAGCTTCAATTGCAGAGCCTGAATTCATTTCTTGTATTTGATTTTCCTTCCAGCTACCATTACAATTTACTTTATATTAAATGACTTCTGATGAGAAGATGACTTTAACCTCTTTTCAGTCCCGTCCATTCAGTGCATTATTGTGGACTGTAGATTAAACAAAACCTACCCTGACAGAAGTAAATTTAGGCAATGTAGTTTCATTTTGTGATGCCAGAGTAACTCTTCGTTTCCAAGTACCTTTCTTCATTAGCTGGACTTGATGTAATCTCCTCTGAAGTGTTTGTTTTATCCTTGTATGGACTTATAAAAGATTTACAGAAGAATGAAAAATATCACTGACACAAAAAATGTAATGAAAGCCTTTTCCAGGACTGAGGCACACAGTTTTATAGTATCCAATATTCTTTTCCCTACCTTCCTTCTTAAAGGAATTGTATCTTTTTCCTCATGTGTTTCATGGAGGCACAAGCTTGCAGGAATAGTCAGCTGGGTCTTTTTTTTTTTGGGGTTCACTGGTCAAACTTCAGAGTAACCTGCCCCTTTGAGGTGGCTCTTCAAATTTTCACTAGATCACTGCCAACAAGATATTTTTTTAATCTCTGTACAAGGTGATGATGATAGAAGCGTTCTCTACATAGGACTGACAAGAAATATATAATCTCACAAATGCAATATATAGCCTTTCCAAGAGGCAGGGTTATCACTTGTGTGAAGTAATGCTGGGAAAAACAATCAATTGAGGCAAAATTATCTGTAGGCCAGGAGAAGGAGGTGTATGGGATCCAGAATCACTCCTGGGCAGTCAGAGAGAAGGTGTAGGACACTTACACCGAGTAAAGAAACACCAGTAGTGGCAAGTTTGTCAGAGCAACCACTTAAATCTCTGCTGTGACTGGTTTTCCTCGAGGAATGTTGTTGCTCTCCATCAGTGGGAGCCCAGCTGTGGTTCCCTGGAGCTTTGCAGTTCCAGGAAAGCTGCCTGTCTCTCACCATGGTCTGCTCAAGGAGAGCAGAGCTGGGCTGGGGAAGTGCAGAGGTTCCTGCCCTGGCTGGTGTGAGAACAGACACGTTGTGGTTCATCTTCTGCTTTGCCTTGCCATGGACTGCCAGCAGAGAAATGCAGTGGAATTCTCTTGTGTTGCATTTGTTTCTCCCAACCCTTCCTACCTGCTCCTTCATTTCTACAGCTGTGCATTGTCATCTTCCTCCTCTTGCTCTGCCGTCACAAATTCTTTATTTCTTTCACCCATTGACAGAGATGAATTTATTCCTTCCATTGCCTCTTGGCATTTTGTTCGTATTCTACTCTTATTCTCCATGTTTCTTTCTTACCTGTGAATTTATTTTCCTCAGATTTTTGTATCTTTTTCTTTTCTTGCCCTAAGTTGGCACAGCTGCCATCTGACTTTTCTTTTGTGATGTATCTTTTTTCCCTATTCTCATGTTCTGCAGTGTGTGAAATGCACTGAACTGTGGAGTTGCCAAGAAGCATCAAACAGCGAGGAAGAGATAAAAGTATTGAACTACAAGAGTGTACTTTAAGCTCTGTGTGCTGCCTCAGACAGGACTCATTCCCTGTTGTGCAGCTCTACTTGTGTTGTATAAGTTTTAGGACTAATTATGACATATGTTGCTCATTCATTTTTGCTTTCTTGGGCATACAATCCAATTCCATCTGGGAGAAATGTTCTTTCTGAACACACTTTTCACCTGTAGAGAAACCCCAGAAAGAAAAAGAAAAGCAGTGAACCAGAACAATTTAAAATCCCAGCTTTGCAAGCAAATCCAGTAACATACCTTCTAATTGTCTGTGCATTTTAAAACTTGACTTTAGTCAAGTGCACGTATTTCTAATAGTATATTAGTAGAAAAATTTATCTTCAAAGGGCCGTTTTTTGCTTGAGTACCACTTGCATAAATATTTCTAAAGCAAGGCTCTAGAGTTTACCCAGAATTTTCCCATCCGTGTTACACTTGAACCCTTGCTTTATAGCCAATTTAGAAAAAGCAACCTACTACAGTCAAAGCACTATCATCACCCTAAAAATGAGTTTAACTTGTATTTACTGAAAAATTGTGAGGGAGCTTGCAATGAAGATACTTTTTTTTAATTGATGGGAAGAATAATTGTAGAACTACACATATTGCATAAAAGCTGTTTTATTGGCCTTGTATTATTTACAAGATGCAAGGGAGGTTTAAAAGAATATGATGCAAGGAAGTTTTAAAGGAATAGCATCTAGTGCAGTAGCAGAAGGCAGGAAATTAAATTCATTACAGACTTCCTCTTCTTTGGTATTTTTCAGAGTTAATCAGAAATTTTCTACCTATGCAAGTGAAGCTTGAAAAGTTTTTTAAAAAAAAGCAAAACCCCCAACACTTCTCCCTCTCCTCATATTATATTTTTTTTAAGAGTGATGTATGTACTGCAGTAATATAGGCACTATAAAAAAATTTGATATTTTATATGTAATTTTTAGGAATACTCAGTTGCAAAGAACAAATGTACAAAGTTAAAAGTCGTAATGTGCATTGTGAATGTGAAAAGAGTAAATTAATGGGGTTCAAGAATATACAGGAAATGCAGTAGTGAGATCTGAAGATCAGCCCAGGTACTGAGTGCTCCTGCCAGCCACGAGGGACAGTCTGTGCCCTGTACTTGTGTGCTCTGGAGTGGCCTCATCAGTGATGATTTAGATGCTCTGGGCTGTTAAACGATTGGGAAGTGACAAAAGCACACCTGAGCAGGTTATTGCTTCCTGCCAACTGAGAAACTCTGCCAAACAGAGCACCAGGAAGGAGTCCTGAAGCACTTGGAAGTGTTTTTAAGTTTCCTCCTTAAATAGGTGAGGATGACTGCAGGCTGGTGTCTCACTGCTCAGGATGGTCTGTCCCCCTCGGGATCAGCTCTCGTCAGCCGCTGCTCCTGCACAAACTCATCGCCAGCAGCCTGGTCCCAGCAGACCCACACACTTCCCTGTCTGCCTGTGCTGTTATCTCAGTGTGTGACTCGTCTGTGCCAGCCACCTCTAGCAAGTCACTTCATTTAAAAATCACTTTTCCCACTTGGGGAAAGAGTGGTGCCTAATTCATAAGCACAGCGCTCAAAGTTGTTGCGAAGCAAAGTTAAATGAGGAGGTTCATAAGAACTCACTACGCTCCATTTACTTGGCAGAAATGCATCATGTTTATAAAAGACCCTGCAATTGTAGGAGCTGAATTTGGGCAACTCAGCCCTCTAATTCTCTTGTAATAGCAGAGCATTGCTTCTTCATTTAGCAAATACTCAGCTGCAGTTGACCTCTTGGTCACTTCTTTCTCTTCCTTTCCTTCTGTGAGCTTTTGTCCTCCTTCCCCTCCAGCCCAGCCCTTACCTGACCTGTGCCCCCAAGGCCAGTTCTGTTCAACAGCATTCAAGGTATGGTTTAGCATTTCCTGCTGCTGCTGAGGCAGTGAGTTGGTCATCCTGCCTGTGTTCAGCTGTGTGCTGCCATTTGGAACATGAAATTCCAGATGTGATTCTGTTTTGTTGCTGACCGTGGTCTCCCTTTGCATCTCAGAAGTGTTTTTTGCAGTTTTAAGACTGAACTCAAGAATGGGTTGAAAAAACTCAGTTTTTCCCCAGCAATTTCCAGGAATATAAAAGCTCTTTAGCTTGCATGCCATCATTTTCCCTGGTTCTTTCTGGTTTCTATATTTGTAGGATCATCATGGATGTAGACAGTGCAACAGGAATTTTCATTTCCAGAAGAAAGTATTATTTTCTATTCTACACAGACTTTAATAGCTCCTGAGGCCTTGCTGAAATTCTGCAGGGGAAGGATTTGCCTTAATAGATAAAGTAACTCCACTGGACTTTTAGATATGAACTCTAGCAATAACAACAAAAATCCTTTCAGTTGGTTTAAGTGTCTCAAGAAGCAAAGACTTGAACTTGACTTTTGTGTTCTGAAATACAAAAATGCAAATCTGCAAACAGCTTCTCACAAGTTTTTCTTTGGAAGTTGATACCCTGGGTCTGTATTTATTCTTTAAACTGCAGTAGCTAGCAACAGAAGCTGTGTAGGTGTTAAGGAAAAGAAAAACAGATTACATTACAAAGCAAGATGCACACTGTTTGAATGCATCAATAATTCCCTTTTTCTTCTCTTTTTGCAGCAGTCCTGAAAAAGATGCAAATACATTCTGCAATTTAGACTTGAACTGTTTATGGCAGAGGAACATTAATATAAAACCCTTTTCTTCATCCACACTTGGATGAGCCAGATTTTTTACAGAAATAATTGGGCTAATTAAAATTGAGTAAATGTTTTAATTTCCTTTAAATACAACAACATATTTTCTACCTGTATCAGCTGTATGCCTTTCTTGTTTTGAAATACTGGAAAGAAAGCAAAAGAACAGATTGCATTACATGTAAGGAGCTAAAATTTTTCCAACTCTTTAATATTTCTCAGTTTAAAATGTCCTGTTCAATCAAAATAATCTCATCTTAAACCTTTGCCCTTGTCTCTTTTTTTTAATGTGCACATGGCATGGACATTATTTAGGTTAATGACAACCTTGGCATACACAGTGATTTAATTTGTAGTGTTTAGTGATGAATGATTGGACTTTAATAAGGGACAATTACCTGTCAATACGTTTCAGATTGTTATGCAGGTTGGAGACACTTGGCTTGCTTTGTGTTCTTCCTTGGGCTTGAGACATTCAGTCTTGGAAAATGTGAACTTCACCTTCTCTGATTGCATTTTAAATGAAAACGGATTTACTCTTTAATTTTGCTTTTTTTCAAAATTGTTCTGTCTTGCTGCTCTTCATAGTGGATTAAGAGGATACTCAAACATCTATTGATTTCAAGGAATACTCATTTATATTGTGCTAGCATCTGTTTTTTCTTACAAAGTCACTCTCCCTGCCCATCTTTTCCACTTGTACTGTGTCTTTGGTTGCATCAATATCACCCAGCTCACATTTCACAGCTTTCATCAGTCCTGCTCTACTCCCAGCATTATACTTTGTCTTTTTCCTCAATATTTGCTGCTAATGATGATTGCCTGAGTCCTGGTCTGTGTGGGAGATTTCTAACTCTCATTAATGACTTTTCATCTCTGTCATGAATCGTGCTGTTAGTGTTCAATAAATATGAGCAAAATAGAATTATACAAGGTCTTTTTTTTTCCTCTAACTGCTGCAACAGGGATGTAAATTCAGTTTAAAGGGTTTGTTCAGCTTGCTTGGGTTGAATGCTTGCCTGTTAAACTCAATGGAAGTTTGCCATTTTCTACTGCAGAGTTGTGATTTCCTCTGCTGTTCCCTCCACCACCCTCTTTCTTTTCAAATAAATTACCAGTGTGATTCACCCCAGCATGGTCCCTGGAAACCCTCATTTTCCCCTTTCTCCTCTTTACTTACATTTTGCTGTTCTCTTCTACTGCAAAAGCTCTTGTGAGCTTTCCTATTCTGTGTTACTGCTCATATCAGAACACCCATGGCTCTTCTCTGTCTTATCATTAAATTTGGCAAGACTTGAGTATCCTTCCTTCATGGTGGTCCTTTACCTTGTATGTCTCTGTGAACAGGGAGAGTGTTTGAGAAATGCTTCTCTTAATTATATTATTAAGAGGATATTAAATATCCTCAACTAAGTATCTCTGAAAGTCACTTGGATCACTCTGAAAGTCACTTAGGTTTGTGCAGGGTCCTCCAAAGAGATTAAGTCTTCATATGCAGAGACAAGGTACTTATCTGCACTCACAGTGAAGTTTTGTAGTCTCTCAGTTCAGATTTACGCAGTTTTCATCATCAGACTCCTGTCTGCATCACTGGTCAGTGAATATTCTCTTGCTAAGATCAAGATGTGCTGCTTACATTGGGGAGACAGAAGAAGGCACACCAAACCAAAATCTATTCCATGACTGGGGAAAAGTAAACAACTAAATAGAAATTCTGCTTCAAGCTGCCATTGCAGCTCAGCATTTCTATTTGGATGAGAGAGAGTTTTGTACCCTGAACATCTCTTTGAAAGGCTTCAGCAAAACTGCTTCCCATCATGGCAGAAATGCCATGGGTGAAAAAGCAAAAAATTGCACAATGCAGAATGAAGACATGCAGCACCTCGGATGGAAAATGCTGCATGAACAGGGACTGCTCCTTTTGGGGCTGAGTTGGGACTTTGAAAGGAATATACAGTCCAAGGCACTGTAATTTTCTGGTTTTCTTTAACAGAACTTTTATGAACTTGATTTCCCTTTTAATACTTACGCTATAGATATGAAAAAAAAAAAAGTCTGGTACTAAATTCTTCTCTATGGAACTGTTGCTATCTCTAAGAGCATTTTTGCAAAGAAATCTTATAAGAGAATCTTCACATTTTTCATTCGGCAATGTAATACACGAAACCTCAGGAGATATTAAATGTGTGTCTGTGGGAGAATGCAGTGTTCCTTGCATAATTTAACCAGCATTATTACTCAGCAGCTGCCTTAAAGGAATAACAATTTCAAAGCTCTTTTGCTTGTTCTGCATTCTATGATGTGGTGCTTTACTACATCCTTTGCTAGTTAAATTAAAAACCTTTAGTCTTGAAACAGCACTACTGTTGCAGCACAAACTAGACAAGGAGAGATGAAAGCAGAGTTCTATCTGGGCCTTCAATTCAAGAAGTTACTGAAGAGAAAAATGCATGGTGATATCAGAAATTATTTTGTTTCCTGGTAATATTCCTTTAGTATTCAATGCAGGTTTGTGGAAATGTATTTCTGTAAATCAAACATGATGGATATGAACTTAACTGTGGTAGATTTCTGTTAATCATTCCTATTTTTCAGTTGATCCTTAGTAAATTAACCTTATGACAGCACTCAATGCAGTAGAAAGCCTCTCTGAGACTCTGAAAAGCTATTACCAGGTACCTGATCCTTTCTCCACTGTGTGCAACAGAGTATTCAGGGAACAAAAAATATTGGACTTTTCTTCTTTACTGTCATTTTTGATCCACTTTTAGTGGACATGGCAGAAGTGTACAGAGTTGTGTGTGCTCAAGCTTATGTGCTCAGTTCTCTGTGTGGATTTGATGCATTTATCTGTATTTGAGGCAGGCTGGAGATATTATGCTGTGAGATGAATAATCTGCTTAAACAGTAAAGCACTGGTAAGCAGCATTGAAAGCAATGAATGTCTTTCTTTGATGGCCATTTCCTATGTGGCCTGAATAATATTGCTAAAATCTGGCAGCCTGGCATTTCAGGCTCAGAGGAAATTTCTTCTGGTTTTGTAGGGCGAGTTTGTCAGGTATGATGTGACAACACTTTTGTAAGGAATTGAATGATTACTTTGTGCTGACAATTTGGCTGGCTATGAAAGGAGATGGTATTGACTCTAGTTTAGGTCAGTATTTGAGGTCTCTGTGGGAGCTGCTGTCTGGGTTTTAATTTTGAAGTTTAATTTACAGCAAGGCATGTTCATTTTAAGGTAGCTTTTACACCAAGGCTTACAAAAGGGAAAGAAAAAAAGATTAAGGTAGAGTTAACATGATGGACAAACTGTACCAGCAAAATATTGTGTTTATAGAAACTTGAGGATGAAATGCAAAGGCAGATTAGAAGAAAAAGATTAAGCGTGGTGGAGTTGCTGAGTGAAGGAGATGGGTCAAGGTTTCTCTGTTGAGAAATATGTAGAGCTTCATACAGAATAACTGAGCTTCTTTAATACAGCTGAAAGTCTGGTCATAAGGTTTGTTTTCCTACTCTGTGTTGTAAACTGGGCACTAAGGCCATGGCTGTTACACTAGCACAGGTGATAAATGAGCCACCATCTACAGAAGATGCCAGAGTCACAGGTGAGCTGTGAGTGGCCCAGAGCATAGGAGTGAGGACCCTGTGCTTTATTCCTTAAAGAACTGGGTGCATTAAGTCCATAAAACATAACTACAAAAACTTAACAAACTCTAAGGAGTCCTTCCAGTCAGCTGCATAAAGATGTGCAACTTTAAAACCTCCCTATATTTGGTCTGCTAGATTTTTGTATGATTTCTAGATCTCGGTAGAAGTGTTAAGTACTAAATAGTAGCACTGCTCTGAGGGATGTTAACAGGCTCAAGAGTTTTGAGTGGCTGAATGGCATTCTTTGTTCCTGATTACTCTACTTTTGCTAGTCTTTTGCATGACTCAGTTTGCAATTGTGTGCCTTTGAGGGTGTCTGGATGATTTGAATGGTGATGAAGGTGCTATTGTAAGGAATATGTGGGAGTAGTCATCCACAGGAACATTTAAAAATATGTGTATGCACACCATCTGGTGCAATGAGGTGTATTTCAAAGACAAAATATTTGCTCTTTGGAAGTGTCTCAGAGTTAAGAATATTATTTTTTTCTTCAGAAAAGATTGTTTGGCAATTTCTAGAAAGAAATTCTTCATTCAGGGAAGACACCTAACCATTTTATAGTTCATTTTCGACACCCTTTCCATATATTTTTTAAAAACTCTTTTAAAGTACCTATTCAAGAACTGTAGGGTGCTTGAAGAACAGGATCATTAAAATTTCATACAAACATAATACCATTTAGCTACGCCTTCTCGATGTTTGTTTATACAACCAGGATCTATGTGAGCTCTCACAGAAAATGTTGAATTGATTATCCCTTTTGATGGCCTTTTCAGAGCCTTCTAGCAAAGAAAACTCTAATCAGGATTCCCCTGTGTGAAGGTTTTTGTATTCATGGCTCTACAAAATGTAGTATATTTGGCTATATGACCTTATGATTTTCTTGAATTACTGGTAAAAGTATTATGAATTTGTATAGGGCCAAGAACAGATGTTCAAAGACCCGTAGTAGCAGCACCTCTAGTGAGCAATGAATATCTCACAATAACTTCCAGAGTTGTCAGCCTAGCATAGTAATGTGCACATTTAGCACATTTAAATGTGCCACTTTAATTCTGTGTAATGCTATTTTTTTATTAGAACATTGTGTTTCAACATTAAATGTCTCACAGAGAGATTTTTGTTGTCAACTAAAGCTGAGAGCAATTTTTTTTTTTTTTGAGAAGACTTAAAAACATGTTTTTACATAAAACCAAGGTGAATGGCATGATTCTTTTCCCCTTCCCATTTCTTTACTCTCTTGGCAGCTGGTACCTGTTTTGCTCATGATCAAAGTCAACCTGATGAGTTGCAGGTACAGATTTCATTTGCTTTGCACTTCACAAATTAGTTTAATTTCTGAGTCTCCTGGAATATCTGCAGTATGCCAAGATGCATTAGAAACCAGATAGTTCTTGTAAAAGATGTGAAGAATTTTGCTCATTTTAAAAATCTGCCATTATTAGATGACTGGTTTTCTTTAATTACTATAGGGATAAAACCTTCCTAAATGAACTGTGTAGCATAACCACATATCTTTTATTTTTCCAGACTTAAACAGGAGTTCTTAGTGAATAATCACTTTTATGCATCTTTATGGATATTTTGAAAATCCTAATATAGTAATGGATGGATGCATCACTGATAGATTCAATTTCCTTATTATGCCTCACATTTACTACAGTTTTTGGTTTTTTTTAGAGCTTGCCAGCTATTTTTTAAGTTTTAATGCAATGCAATCAGGATTTTTTTTTTGTTTTGTTTTAGAGGCAGACTTTTTGCAGTGTAACTTTCCCTTTCTCTTTTATTCAGGGTGGCTTTTTAAGTCAGTCAATCTTCTCTTGTAATAATGGAATTACAGTTTGTTTGGTTTCTTCCTCCTGTAAGAATTAACAAATCCACTTATCATTTATGCTTATGGATAGGCCTTGTTGGGCATGAGCTGTGTCTGCACACAGCAAATATAACCAGGCTGTGATTATTTATATCTTCTTTAGGGATATTTGAGTAATGGCAGCATAAGATGACTTGGATATGTCCTCCACACTGATGGCATCTTGGATAATGCATTTTTTTCCTCTCTTTATCATAAGTGTTAAATGCTGCTCTATGATCTAATGCTGGGCTCTGTACCACACATTAATGATTGCTGCTGTCAGATAGGACTTTAATCCATTCCAGGATGTCTGAGGTATGAGTAAGTTGGAGCAGTAAGACTTTCTCTCCTCAGCTCCAGATGGGCTTGCTGTTCTCCATGACTGGGCATATTTAGAGACTTAGACACTGCAGTCATGACTCCTCCCACCAGATTTTGATAATTTTAATTTTTGTCTAATTTCTCCTCAAATGGAAATTTTCCCTCATTTTTGTGTGGACATCAGGCTAAGGACAACTGATGACCTTTTCATCCCTCAATAATTGATACATTGTTCAGTGACAGACTATCAGACTTCATTTAACCTCTCAGTGTCCTTGAGTTTTGGGGAAAAACTAATTCTCTCCCAATTCATGCCACTGGTGAGACATGTGGGGGATTATGTGTCCTCCTGCTGGGAGGTGGATTGTCAGCAGATAAAGCATTTCCAATTGCTCCAAGGTGATGTGAAATTTCCCTACATCCAAACCGACCCCTTGCAGGGTACCTGGGGTGGCTGGAGCTCTTGTACCTCCATGGGACCCAAAACAACCCAAAATTTCTGCAGCCTCACTTGGGGAGGGGCTGAAATGGAGGCTCAGCCACCTCAGCCCCTCTCTCTCCTCATGTCAGAGCTCCTGCTCCTCTTTCCACAGTGGCTTTTGATTGCTTCATTGCTACACTTAAGTGATGCCAATAACGATTCCAGTTTCTCCTGCTCAAATTAATATTCCTGATAGAGCTTATTTCAGTGAAGAGTTTTTGCATGTTTACTGCAGGTCCAGGAATGCTGGTGGGAAAATGAATGTGCTAAAATTATGTGAAACTTCTACTCTGTATCTAGAACAAAAATTTGTTAAGCCCAACTGGGTGCAGGATTTGGCTCAAGATCCATTACCCATGAGGTTGCAATGGCTACTCCAGTCTATGTCATAAATCTGTTGATTATATCTCTTTGGAAAGGAATTGCTCCTTTAGTCAGACATGAATCTCTCATCAGATTTTATTAGCTTTATTTACATTCCTACTTGGATTAAAAAGAGCAGTTAAATAGCATGAATTAGCAGTTTGTCAAATTTAAGTTTTCATGGGCCAATAATTTTCAGGACAAGCTGTCTTGTACTCTGTACTCTGTCTTGTACTCTGCCTTTCACAGAAAGTTTAATTCTGACTTCTAAACAGAAGGGAAACCAACAGAGACTGGCCCTCTGTATCATGCTTTTTTCAGGGGTGAGTTTTTCCAGGCTGGCTGCAAACCTCTGGAAACAGGGGTTGGTAGAGAGGGGCCCAGGGGCTTCCCAGCCAGACCCTCATCCCTGCCCACACCACATCTGGCTGCAGGGGCTGGACCCTGTGCAGCTGCCAGGGTGGTGCTGGCCCCATCAGCCACAAACTCTGCTCATGCTTGTATTTATAGGCTGTGCAAAGTGCCTCAGAGAGAAGGCTTTTAATTCTGAAAGTAGTAATATGGGCCACCCATCTATAAGAACACCAAAGATGCTGTCTGTGGTGCTGCAGTGTCCTGCTGGGAGTGCTGCCCAGGTGTGACAGTCACTGTCGTGCAGGGGGGACAGGAGGGCCTGTGTGACTTTGCACCTTTCTGTGTTTGTGTCTTTCCTATCCTGAGTTTGCAATAGGGAGATGTTAACTTTGAGTGGAGTGTGTCACACTGGTGCATTGCTGTGTGTCTAGTTCAGCAGAACTCTAAACTCCGGGATAACACCTGAGATTTTGTTTGGGGAGAATCAGGAATGGAGGAATGTGGTTTTACTGAAGTGTTAGCATGAACTGGCAAAGTATTCAGGTCAATGCAATTCTGGGATCAGCAGATCCTGTGGGCACTTTTTGCCCCCCATCTTTGTTTACAAACAAAGAACAACTTCTGAGATGGCTTTCAGCCCCAGGAGAACGAATTAAGTGTTCAAACAAATGCGTTTTCCCTTCAGTTGCTAAATTGCAACCTGTCTGGTGACAAAGAAGATCTCTTTACCCCTGGCAGTGGTAAAGATTTTTAAATGCTGAATGTTAAATTCTTATTAGTTTACCTGAACTCAAACTACCTGTCCACCTGGGAGCCCTTGAAAGGAAACATTTCACTGGAGCATTATGGCTGCAGAGACGTGCTGAGCTCCCAACTTGACTGTGTTTGACCCCCTCCTTGCCTCACCTCCCACTGTCTGAGGTTTTTGCTATGGAGAAGTTCCTTGTCCCTGCTTGACAGCTTTGTTGGAGGCTATTTCTGTTTCTGCCCTGGCAGCACCCTGTGGTGTGGGATCGGCATCTTCTCAGTGCTGGGGGTGAGCCTGAACATAATGCACAGTGCCTGCAGGGCTGCTTTACAGGAATGTAAAATAATGTGCAGTCAGAATCCATTGTTGCACTTGGTGCCAGCCTTTGTCTGCTGCTCTTTGAGTGCCACCCGTGTTGCACACAGCTATATAACAAAGACATGGAATTAATGATAATTTTCCATAAAAAAGAGGGATGACAGTACTTATTTATTTCTGTGAATGTGAGTGATCTCCCTTTTCTGGTAGCAGTATTCTCAGTGAGTGCTGAAGCAGATTTGCTGTGCACCAAGTTGAAAAACTTTGGGGAACATTGTGTAAAAGCAATTCCTGACCCCTTCCACCTACATACACTACAAAAGTGTGATTATGAAAGGTGTGGGGCAGCTCTGGAAGCAGATCTGAGCTTTGATGAGGCTTTGGAGCAGATCTCTCTTGGAATATTGTCCAGGACCTATCAACCACAGGTTGTGCTGGTGACCTCCAGCAGCCAGAAGCTGGTATTGCACAATTGCATTTATGTTCAGGTTTCTCTGTTCCTGCTTCAGCGCTGCCTATCAAAAAGCCCAGCTCCCATGCTGGGAAAATGACTGGATGGATTTGTCCTAAAGCAGGCACCAAAGCTTTTGTTCATGGGCTGGCTGTCAACAAAATGCTGAGATAAGCTGGTTGACACTGGAGTTTCTGTCCTGCAGATCAATTGCAATAAGGGTGCAGTGGCAGAATGAGAGCTTTGCACTCCCATCTGCCCCATAAATTGCTGTCTTTACATTTTCTGCTTGTCTATTTTACCGTCTTATAAAATTTGCTGTAATGGCCATCAATTGCTCTTATTGCTTCTGGAATGTGCTGTACAACATCCAGAGTTAGGGGTTTTTAACACTGAGCATTTCTGAGGGGAATCTGTAATGTGTGCAAGGATTTGCCCTGGTGAATTCAGTCACAGAAGGGGGGTGCAACTCTTAATGGGGACAAATTGAAGATGAGGACTGTGTAGGGAAATATATAACAAAAGTAATGCTGTTACTGCTGTTGTCATCTGTGATGCTGCTCAGCCAAAAGATTGCTGTTTTCAATAGCTGGAGGGTTTAGTGTAGATGAGGCACAAATGGAAATAAATAGGTATGCATTTAATATCTAGATATTAGCATTATGTTGTCTGTGTCTTTTATGTGATAGCAATCTCAATAGCTAGTAATTTCAAACTCTTTTTTTTTTTTATGAAACATCCACTTTTTGTGTATTGCTCTCACATCTCAGTTTGTGTAGTTTTGTTACAGGGACATGCTCATAAAAGCGGACATCCCATAAATGTGCTCAGGTTATTAATTCCTTGTATTTTTACTTCTCTGAGTAAAACAGAAGAAGGAAGTCTAGCAAAGTAAGAACATTTAGTGCCTATCAGTGATACAGAAAGAGAGTACATACACCTCCCTAGCTGGGTGATGATATCGCAGTAGCAAAAAGAGAACAACTGCCAGCTACAAGTGAAGAGGCAGAAATTAGAGCAACTACTGAAAAATCACTGAAATTAAGGACCTGCTCGTTTAGTGTGATTGGAGAATGTAAATATTAACTCCAATGATGACAACACATAAATTGGAGTGCTCAATAAAATTTGAGCACATGAAACTGAAGTGCCACAACCTGCTTTATTGATAATTTTTAGTCATCTGCATTTAATTTGCCACACTATTTACATGTGCTTCCTGTTTGTTTCAGTAGAATTTCTATAAGGAAACCAGCAGTCTTCCAAAATTCACACCTACAGGCACATGTAAACAAAAAACATTCTATCTGCAAGATATCCTAAACTTGGAAGATAATTAGGATTATGAAACTCTTGCGTTTAACTTTTCTATAATAGTCTCTGGCTTTGCAAAAGATGGAAAACAGCAAGATAGTTACAAGGTAAATGATTTCTGGCATAGTAAGCTTTCATATATTAATCAATAAAGATAGTAAAGAGAGGCACATACTTCTCAACTAGCCAAAATGTAGTTAATATAAATAGATCCTAAACCTTATAGGGTCTAATCTGCAGTGAATTTATGACTGTAAATGAAAACTGATTGAGGTGCAAGTATCTGGGTTTTTCATGACCAAATAGGATTTGGAGTCTTTCTATGGGCCTCAGTTTTTCAGAACTGAGCTTTATACATACAATATTATAATGCTACCTCTTGGTCCCTGACATTCTCCCAAGTGCAAAGGAAATAATCGAGGTGACATTTTCACTGTGAGGATTCAGCAAACAAAGAGCAAAAATATCACAAAAGTGAATCAACAATGAGAATGCTTCTTAGATCATTCCAGCAGCATCTTTAAAGGCATTGTGCACTTTGGATAGAAGTCTTTATGTTTTTGTAAGGCTTCTAGATCACAGGCTTTGGTATTGAAGAAAATTTTTTATCTTAGAACTGAAAGAGTTAATTTTTCAGGTTATTTCCTTCATTAACATGCCACTCCTTTTATGAATGATGAGTAGATGTAAGTGTGAGATTGTCTGGCATGATTAGAGGCTTCTAGGTAATCTTTATAATAATAAAAAAATCTTTAATCTGACTTTTAAGATTTAAAATTACCTACAAACAGGAACATCAGTAGCAAAATTGCATTTTAGGATTGCAAAAGGACACAAAAGCTGTGTGCCCAGGTCAGTGACAGTTTTCTGTCAGGAGGCTGAGTGGCCTGGGTGCTGAATCTTGGCAGGGGTTCCAGCAGTGGCAGGAGTAACAGAGAAGTTCATCCTGACAGATGACGAGGTTTGCTTCTATTAGCTCATGATTTAAAAAAAGACAGGGAAAATCATGGGGACCTTCTGTCTTCTTCTCAAAGGCCTTGTACAAAAGGGACTTTTTACATTGAAGGAGAAGTTTCTTGAGAATTCATAATGAAGTGACAGACTGGATTGGGCAGAGCTATACAAATTAAAAATGAAAACTCTTTGTACAAAAGGAACTAAGAAAGCATTTTTATAAATCACTGAAACAGTCACTTGTTGACAAAATATTAGCACAACCCTATCCTTATGCAAACATGCACTCACCCTATATATATTTATTATTATAACATACAATATAATACTTTGTGTACATAAGTCTCACTAATGATTGCTTTTTTTAATTAATTCAGGTTTATCATATATAGAGATGTAATTTTTGCTCATCTTCAAGATGTAAAGTGTTAAAAATCTTTCAGCATCACAGCAAACAAAGAGAATTACTTGGTTTCTCCCATTTCAATACCGCAGCCTTTGAAACTGCTCAGATGTTTGGTGAAAGGTGGTGTTCTGTTCTGCAGTACTGAGCCACGTTGTTATTGCAAAATAAAGCTGCTGTCCCTTAAAAACCTAATGGAAGTGTGGGATAAATAAGACAAATCACTGACCTGCTTGATCTTTAAAGAGCTGGGAAGAGCTCTGTGCAATTCAGGATGAGATTGATTGGATTTTATGCTCTCAAATACTAGGTGAAATATGTGGAAAATAATGTGACACAGGGGACTTTGGGGGTTATCTCTGTTTTCCTTCAGGCTATGCTTGAACAAAGGCAGAGGTTGCTAAACTATGTGTGTCTCAACTATTGAAAAAAAAAAAAAACAAAACCAAAAATCCAAAACCCCACACAAGACTAAAACCAAAAGCAAAGAACATGTCAAACCCTTCAGATAGTACAAACAAGTCTGAAGTCTTTTGCAATCAGACGTGTAATGGCAGTCCTGGTGTGTGAGTGCAGATGTTGAGCACGCCTGAGGTTTGTTGCCTGCTCTGTCTGCAGTGAGAACATTGAGGTATGCCTGAAAACTGAGCAAATAAAAGGATGGGAGGACAAGGATTGAGGAAATTAATTATTCTGGGAAGCGAGAAAGCTGAAGGAGAAAGGAAAGGAGCTAAAGGAGGAAGCAAATGGGAAGGTGAGAACTGCAAGAAATGCAAAAGTAAAGGATGGGAAAGGAAGAATAGAGTGAGGCTGGAAAATATGAGAGGATGCAGAGAGGTGCTGAGGAGACATTTGGAGGACAGTAAAGACAATAGAAAAGGAAGTCTATAGCACATAAAAGAAGGAATTTAATTTCTAAAATGCTGGGAGAAAAGGAACATTAAGAGGAATTAAGGAGTATGGAATGTATAGAATCCCTTCAGAGTCTAACATGTTTCACCTTTCTTGGAAAAGCTCTTGATTTCATCTGATTATAATTGTCTTTGAGACAATTTAATATGTCTTAGCAACAGCTGATAACTTCTGTGGTGACCATTTCTTGTTCAAGAGGATGTGTTCTGCCTTAGCCTGTGTGGGGGTGACCCGGAACCCTGGGTTAGCTGCAGTCATTTTATGCCCCCATGTCTTAATCCCTGGAGATTTGCACTTAATGTTGGCATCTGTGACCTGTGCCTGGATGGTCTAAGATGAGAGGCATTGAGAGTCTGTGAAATTGCAGGATCATTCTCTTCTGTGCCCATACAGAGTAGCTTCTGGTAATAGGTTTTGTTAGAAAATAACCTGGAATATTAACTTAGCCATGTATCCTTCAATAATTTGAAAACTAAACCCACAGTAGTGGGCTCTAGATAACTTATTACCCAGTGGAAAGTAAAAAGCTCTTTCCTCTTCAGCATTTCAGTTTCTGTCTCTGGAACCAGCTGAGTGGCCTGAAACTTGCAATTTCCCTTAAAGAGTGTAATAAAACCTGAGCTGTGATATCGAATATTTATCTTGGGAAAGCTTGCCTGGTTTTCATGGGGTGCAAAAACCTGAAGAATCCTTTCCTTAAAATGCAAGAAAATGGTTCAGGATGTGAGATATTGAAATACTTAGGCCAGATTTAGAGAAGTCCTTACCAAAATATTCACTTGTTCTCATCAGGGAGGCAGAGTTCAGGGCTGACTACTGAACTGGGATATGCCCTTTGGCACTACAGGTATTCCGTGGTAATTGGCAGGGCTGAAAGCAATAATTCTGGTTTTGGTGCATTTTGTGAGTGTGTATTTTATGCACAGCTTTGGGAAGGGACATGTTAGCAAGTAATAAGCTCTACTTTAGTACTAGAATGTTGAAAATTGCTTTTGGGTGTCTAAAATTTATTTTTCTCATTTAAATTTTATGTTGATATTAATATTTAAACTGTATAATCTAGCAAGAATGGTTTGAATGAACAGAATAGAAAGACTTGTCTAACTGTGGAAGACAAATGCTTTATTTTTTCCCATTTTAAGCCTTTTCTGATAAACTATATTATTTTGTCATGTTGTTATACTCAGTCATTTTAATATCAAATTCAGTATAGTTTTGGCATGTGGATTTCAGTTAAAATTAAATTTATTTAACATTTCACTATATTCAATTTCTTCAATAGGTAATTCAATATATGTTCAAGAATAGTAAGAAATGTATTTACAATGTATTTACTGTATTTGAGGTCATATTTTTCTTCTTCCCCAAGTTGGCTAAGATTAATGTAATATATTTCATCAGATAACTATCCAGTGCACATAATATCTTCCACAGTAAAAGCAGTCAAATTTACTTATTTTTGTCACATATAGATGGAAAAAAGTTCATGTTATAGATCCTTTCTTAAGTAAAAACACAATGGCCAAAGCTTGCACCAAATTGGGGAGTTTTATCAGATTTCCCATCTCTGTTCTCTCAGTCTTTCTAAAAAAACTGATCTAAAGGTTACTGAAGTCAATGAAATGACTCCTACTGACTTCAGCGGGTTTGGTTCACTCCCAAAATGCCAGCGAATAAACGTGGACTTTGCAAGATGCCTGGAGAATTAAAAAAGAAAAAATCCTGGGAAAGATGAAAATGTGTTACAAAGTCTTTCTCAGCAGCTGAGTCCCATGAGTTCAATTCCCATCTACATCAAAGGAGCTCCAACTCTGCTTCCTCAGTTAACCCTGCGTAGTTTTTCTCATTTCAGCTGGAAAAATGATTGACAGAAACAATCAAGAAGTGTTTGTCATCTACCTTCATTTTGGTTCAGCTGTGAACTGAAAGCAGTGGGGGATTTCCACTCATGACCTTCAATTATTGCATCCTGGAATATAAACCCCCAGCCAACAGTCATGGGCCAGACTTCCAGTGGAAGGAGACAGTTGTGAAGTTTGTTTTCCTTTATTGTTCCTTGATACTTCTTTATAGAAATAAATATATACATAAACCTCTCTCTCTCTATATATATTTTTTTTTTATCACCATGAGCTGTATTTGCTAGTACTGACTTTTATGTCTGACTCTTCATTTTTTTAATATAATTTTTTTTTTTTTGTGAGAACTAGTCCTTGCAATTGCAAGACTCTACTTTGTATATGCTTCTCAAAAAGTGGAGGTTACCGGCAAAATCCAAGTACCTTTCCATTTTAAAGTGCTTTTAGTTTCTCTTTCAAGCCTCTTGCAATTCTAAAACGTCTTCTGTTCAAGTGTAGCTTCAGAGGCACTTTCTGTGAGCGCTAAACTTCTGTGAAAAATTGTCTCCACTATCAATTTATCATAGAGTAAACATTCACCCCAACATAAAAATAAAACACTGTGGGTATGGCAGTTGTAGAGTCATGAAATCATTAACTCAGCCACTGCCAAGACCACCACTAAACCAGCTCCCCAGGCTACACCTAAATTCCTGCAGGGACAGTGACTTCACAGCTTCCCTGTCCCAAAGCTTGACAACTCTTTTGGTGAAGAAATTTTTCCAGTGTTGTGCTTTTCAGAATTCTCAGCATTAATCACATGAGGCTTTCTCTAAAGCAAATTAAGCTTACATAAATATTTACCAGATATTTCAGAGACTTTTTAAATTCCTTTAACAAGGAATTCCTGTTAATTCCTGCTGGGTGGGCTGAGAGACTTCTTAAAGCAAGCCTGCAGCGAGGGGAGCGGAGGCTGTTGGGATGCCCCTGTGGGATTTGTGGTATCCAGGAAAAACTCCTGTTTGGAGATGTGCTGTTTGTTGGGTGAGGGTGGGCAGGCTGCAATGCTTAGATAATCCACTAAGCTAACCCTGGAGAGACAAAGCTCAGCTCTGAATCCTGCTTTTCTTGCCTGGTTGTGAAAGCACTGAGAGGTCAGAATTCATGTGAGGTTTGGAGGGACACCACAGCTTCATCCTGTGGTTTAATGAACTCCCCGAACACCAGCTCCTCACCACCATGCAGTGGGTGAATTTTTTCCCTCTTGCTGTTTGCCACTATCCTGGGGACTCATCAGCCTTTAACTGAGCTGTCTCTATTCAAGAATCCCCAGCCACGTGTTCAGAAATTGTCTCTGTGGTATTTGGGCTGCTCAGGAGAGTTTGTGTGGCACATCTGTCAGATCCAGATGCTCCCTGAGGTTGCTGGGTTGGGCCAGTTTGAAGTCAGGAGCTTTGCCAGAGTCCCAGTAATAACAATGGTAAAAAATGATGCATGTTTTGGATCACTTCTCACTTGCAGCCACTAAACACTTGCTGAAAGCTGGTATTTTGGGTTCCAGGTTTATGGGGATTACTCTACCAACCTACAAATATTTCCTTCTGAAAGAGCATTTAATGATATTAATAACATCCCTCACATCTGACCAATAGTCTCTTGCTGCTTATCTGACAAAGCAGAATTTGGTTTTGCTTTTAGTGCAGCTGTTTAGTTTGTTTTAAAACGTAATTGTAATCTTTTGTGTGTCTAAAGCAATCTAGGGGTCTAGGGGTTGAGGTTTTTGAATCTTATGATGGTCATTAGATCATTTCCAAGTTTCTGTCCTTGCTTTCACTGCTGTCACAAATGAAATTTGGTACCAGTAATATATTTAAATATATTTAAATTTATTTTTGCTGTGTGGCCTATATGGGGTGGAGGTAGATGAAACCACACAGATGTTTTTCAATGAGTACATCATCTAAATGTGCCATTTGTAAATGACTCGTAAAATCAGAAATACACAATTGCCTTTTCATTTTGTACCTTGGTAGTAAATCTGGTAGTGGACTGCAGCTGATGTGTAGTGAAGGAAGTGGGTTGGGAACATTGCTAGGCATTCAGGGAACTAGATTAGCATTACTGATGTATAATGCTAAAATTAGAAATTAGATTTTGTTCTTTTTTTCCTTAGGTAAAGGAAGAAATTTAGACTGACATCTTCCTATGTATGAAAGTATAGATAACAGCAGAGTGCCATGTTTCTATATATTTTGTAATTCTTATGTATTGTGTTTTTATGAGGTCTAAAAGGTTGGAATTACATGCACTGCCACAAGCAGGCATGAATATGCAACAGTGGAAAAAGCTTTTCATATAATGGCTTGAAAAACACTTGTTTTCACCAATTTTATTTAACTCTGGAAAAACTGACCTTCTGAAGATGAAAAGGCAGTTATATTCTGTATTCTAAGACAAAGGTTTTCAAACAAACCTTTGTATAGGATAAATGAAAGAATAGGTAAACAGGTAAATCTAATCTGTTTTCCTGCTGCTTTGGTTTTTAAAGTGAGTCTGGGATGTTGTTAGGGCAATTGGTAAATAGCATGGATAAACTTATCACTGACAGTGAAGAGCCATAATAATAAAAATTTAGGATCTATTACTCAGAATTCAATTGAAGAATATCGGATTATTTCCTACCATATTAACTGCATTTCATAATGTGCTGCCTATGGAACAGAATTGTGTATATGGAATATAATTTTATGGAATATCAAAGCAATCCAGCCCAGCTGCTTCTGTCATTCTGTGGTTGGCAAACACCAACAGATTTAAGGGTGTTTAACCAAAAAAATTTAAATATTTATTTAAAAGATCAAAACCTGAAGGTGTTAAAAGCAGCAGCGGGCTCTATGGCTTTGCTGTGCCATGAGCTATTTATGATCAAAATGACATCTTGTTTTCATATTAATTCAAATGGTGAGGGGGACATTTTGCCTTAGATTCACATACAACCTGGCATACAGTTCATTGGCTTAGATTCATATGGAAAATACTGGAAGCATCAGTTCACTTACTGATTATTTTCAAATGTATTTAGATTATGTATATACAGCCCTTAAATTCATTGACTCCTGTCAGCACAAACATATAAGAAAATTTCTTCACTAGCATTCAATTGTTACAATTATAACCTTATTACATTGAGTCAGCTTTTTGCTCACTTCAGTAAATAAATAGCATTCAAGGTTTGTTTATTTTTTCTTATGGCAGTGGAAGCATTGCCTTGTGCAAGAAGAAAAGTAAGAAGCAGAGAGCATATAAAATATGCAGGGAAAAGGCCATTGAGAAATTTTAGTGATGTGGTAAAATGAAATGAGGGCTCATTTACTTCTGCACAGCTTTTCAAAGCTTGACTTTGTATTTGAGAATTTGTGACTGCTATCAATTTACCATAACTTCTCCCGGTATAGTCTTAAGGAAAAAAAAAAGGTGAAATTCATGACTGGTAGAATATTTTAGGAAATGCAAGTTTCTACTCTTAATTCATTACTTTACTTCTCTACTCTTTCCTCCTTTACCTTGAAAGTTCATGAAGTGATAAATAGTTACTAAATTACAAGGTTACTTGGCAATGATAGCCCACGATTTTTGCCTTCTGCTCAGGTAGTAGGGAAAAGAAGCTAGGGTTTTTTTTCAAGTGTCCTTTTGTCCTCTGGTCAAAATAACATCTAACTCCATGCTAAGTTAAAGCTGGAAAGAAAAAGTTATGGTTCAGTTCTGTGATATTAAACAGTTGTACCAAATTGCATGTTTTTAATGTTTAGCTCCAACCTTCTTTTTCCAACAAGCCTGCTAGGCCTGTTAGAAGATCCTACCATCATTATAAACTTTGCTTTTCTAATATATGATTGTTAGAATGACACAGTGTTTTTCTTAGGCGAGTATCCAAAAGTGTAGATATCTGTCTGAAATACTGATGAAATTCCAGTTCTCCCATATGTAGGTGTCATCTGTGGTTCCAGGGATCATACAACAGCTCCCATCAACCTTGGTGATAGTGATAGCAGTTCCAACAGGTTTTGGATCCTGACTCATCTTGGGTTTGGTTCTAATGCTGCATAGCACAGTCTGGAGCAAAAGAAAAAAAGATCCAAAGTGCACCTAAATTTAATGTGAAATTATTCATCCTTGATCAAAGCTGAAGGGAAATTCTTAAAAGAATCATCATGATATTTTAAAGTAAAATAGCAGTGAGTTAGCTCAAATAGTATTGCCAAATGAGTCCAAGTCAGGTATTTCACACCGAAAAAGAGAAAAAAAAGGGATTATGTAGGACAATTTTTTTCCTTCCCTAATTATTTTAAGGTCTTGAGCTGTCTCAGCTGAAGTCTAACTTTTTATCACAAATACTCCAACCAGTTACATCACAGATGGTCCAAATCTGACCTTTTAGAAGCTGAATGAATACCTCTTAAGAACAGACAAAATAGCCTGGTGATTCCAGATGGTAAGTCATGATCACATTACCTGCTGGTGTTATAGGAAGAGCTGGATTTCTGGCAGGAGCACATCCCACATGTCACTGTGCAGGCTTTGGCTGAGGCACAGCCTCGGGTTAGATGTTCTGTCAGTCAGGTGGCAGAGGTAAAACAAGTGGCTGGCACAGAGAGGCACAGACACTGGGAAGAAGTGGCTTGTGCATATATATACATACATATATATATATATATATGACACATAGAGACTCACATGTACACACACAGTGCTACTTTTAACAAGTTTGGCTCCTTTCTCCTACAGCTGAAAGTAATCTGAGTATGTTCATGATATGAAACATTTCCACATGGCTTTATGGAAATAGGATAGAATAGGCCAGTAATGAGCTTATATATTTATCCTATATGAATAAAGGGATGAGTGTCACCACTGATTTGTCATTTTGCCTGGTTTTAGTGAAGGGGTTTGCAGCATCAGGTAACAATTGTGGCTGTACCTGTGGTGCTGGTGGGTATTTTCCTGGGTGGATTTTGCACAATTTTGGCCATGTCAGATAACAGAGTGGATGCACTGCACAGGGCCAGGGGGAGGCTGCAAAGCCTTGCCTGACCCTGGTAAATCCCATGTGCAGCTCTGCAGTGGAGCTGCAGGGAGGAAGTGAAAGAAAGAAAATAGATATAACTTCACCATTGAGAAGTTTCCACATGATTTTGGCATAGCAACATCCCCAAGAAAATACAACCTTTGAATTATGTGCTGAAATCCTAACTCCTGGAATACTTTGCAGCTTTGCCTGGAGCATGGCTTTGTGTGATTGCATCAGCAAGCACTCTGAGGCAAAATAGACAACTAATCTTAGGCAGAAGCCTTTGGTGGGTATTAATTTGAAATAGGTAACAATTTCTTTGGAAATAAACAATTTATTTGTGTCTTTGTGCATTTTCAATACAAAGGAGTGAAGATGGTTTTTCACTTTACTCTGAACAAATGTGGGTACAGTTTTGTGTCCTGTCAATAGCTTAGCTACGTGTCTACTCCTTTTGTGAGTTTTAGTAGTGCTATTCAAGGGCCACAAGAAAAGTCTTTGGCACTTCCTTTGAATAAAAGTCTCATGTTGAGTAACATCTATTGTAAAAGTCTCAGTGCACATTATCATTATAACAAGCCACAAGAATCAATGCTACTGATTAATGAAATATTGCATGTTAATGAGCCAAGCTTCTGTATCATGTAGAAGGTTGTATCCTTGACCCATATTTAAATAAATAACGTTAAGAAGAAAGAAGCCTTCAAATAAGTAAATGGTTTTAACTTAAGTCCATAAAATCAATGAAAATGGAAGCTAAAGCTCTTGCTTATCTATTAATTCAGCATTATGCCTTCTCCAGGTCAGTGTTACAGCACACATGGGACAAAATACCCTTGAATGATTTTGTATAAGATTACTGCAATAGCCAGACACAGGGAGATAAGGTAGACTGATAGGCTTAACTCTGAAATGGCCTGGTTTCATGGCTTTATTTCAAACCCCTCACAACGAGCAGTTCCTGTGTGTGTTGTATCACTGCTATATAAACCTTTGCTGGTTTGGCCATTTAATTTGTAATGAAGGCAACCTTTAAGCTGACAAGCAGCTTTAGAACCTTTCTGGTCTCAGTACCAGGGGGAAAAATATGGGCCAAAGTGTGACCCATGTAGTGTAAATGGAATGTGTCTTAATGATTATGTTAATAACAATCAGCAAGTGTTTTGTAAAAAAAATGTTTAACAAAGGTATAAGTTTTCCATACAAAAACACTTGTCATTTTTAGTCTGCTTTTATCTGTATTTGTGGCTCTTCATGTATCTTCACTGCAAAACAGTTTTCCAAGGAGTAACAGAAACTGCAACACTGACCTGTGTTATATCCCACATAATATTCGAGGCTATACAGGTTTTTAATTTCATTTTTCTGTACTTTCCTACTGCTAATAATGTTCCTCTGCTAATAATGTTCCTCCTTTATCCTTACATCATTTCCACTTATAACACCAAGATACAGAAGTGAATTTTACTTTATTGTTATATTTACTGCCACTGTAAACTTCTCTGGTGTAAACCCAGGAAGCTGAAGTCCTCTGTGGAAGCAGCCCTGTCTCCCATAATCATAAGTGTCATCTTTGAGGATGGCAGCTTCAGAGCTTCTAGGGAACACTGTTCTTGTGAGATGTTAGTGTGGTGAAAGGGAGAGCTCCCAGGGGTATTTCAAATCATTTCCTTAGAGACTTCAGAAGTGCAACAGCAAGACCTGGAATTTGACTGAATATTCTGTGGGGAACTGGTGCAGAGAAAGAAAGGGGGCTGGTATTATTATGTTAGCTGTTGATATGGCTAAGGAATTATATGGTTACCTTTTAAGTTCATTGAAACCTTCCATTTGTATATATGTGTACATATATATATATATATATACATAAAAAGTCATGGCTTAGCCAAGGAATCACAGGCATCAAGGAGTTGATGATTTTTTTTTTAAATGCAGGACCATGCCCACCATGGTATATTTAATTTCACTGCAAAGGTAATAATTTTGGAATGGAAGTTACTATGAGCTTTCGTTGGTGGCTGTTCTCAGAGAGCTCTGTGGTATGGCAGCCTTTTGGTGTATATAAGATGATGGTCTTTTACTTCTTGCCATCTTGACAGTTTTTCAGCTTTTTCGTGTTATTAGAGCTCCGAATTCAACATTGGTTTAGATTACTCTTTCCCCCCCTCCCCCAGTTAATTGTAATTTCTAGTTAGTTTGTCGTGGGGTTTACACTCACTGCCTCTGATCATTATGTGAGAAGTGTGCTAGAAGGAAATGTGACTTTGTAGATAGAGTTATATATTATAATTTATTTTGTAGAAAATCCATGCTATTGAACTAATAGTAAGGTTCTTGAAATAAAGAACAAATAGAATAAAACTGAATGTGACAGGTAATTTAATACAAGCAGGAAAGACACAAACATTTCTTTAGTAAAATCTGTGTCATGAACCTGAATCTCCAGTCACAGTAATTGCAAGTGAAGTATTTCTATTCTGGACAAGCAGCTGATGGAAGAGGTACAGAAGTTGTATTGTTTCTCTGATAGTCTCAGATATCTGCCTTGGACACATCTCTGTGCAGTTGCAAAGTGTTACATGGCATCACATTGTGATTTTAGCAGTTGAAAAGGGAGCTTTGAGGTCTCTAATCTCACAAGCCAGCTGGCATTTAGACACTCTTTGTTTCAGCAGGGAAATAACATCCATTTGTTTCCCCTGGAAATCTGATCTACCTTGGAAGAAAAGTCTTTTGAACAGGAGATGGTTTTGGTGATTGACCTTTGAACAAATTTCTGCTCTGGCAGCTGCATTGAGAAGCCAACCTTGGGGAAATTCTGCTTTTCTGTCCTGGTGCTGGTGCACTTGTTTGAGTCCACAGGATGTCAGATGTCACCTCCAGAGTCCATGGTGACCCTCTGGGCTGAGATGGTCCACTCTGCATTGTCAGGGAAGCATGGGGAAATTTGTCTTTTGGGGAGCATGGAGAAATGCTGAATAGCTGTGAGAGAATTGTTATAACCTGAGAGTTTAGCATGTCTCAGTGCAAATCACATGGATTACTGTTCTACAGTGACCAGCAGTGTGGTGTTCAGCTGTCCCTAAAACAGCAGTGCTGTCATTACCCACACCTGAGTGAGGACTTTTGCTGTCTAGATGGGAAATTGGTTACAGAGAACCACCAGGCAAGATCCTTCTTTAACTCAGCAGTGAACAAAAAAATCCCTTAATCATGATGGACTGGATAAATATAGAGACAGGTTTGATTTTTGCTGGTTTAGCAACAGCTACATTGTAATTGACTTTTATAAGCTCAGTAGAGTGACAGGGGAATAAATAAGAGGAGTAGGAATTTACAGTTACACTGGTTTTTTGGTGTTTTTGGGTGGGGGATGACCAGTATTAGTGACCCATTAACATTTTGTATTCTATGAGAGGTTCAGCTCTCCCTTTCTGACAAAGAGATTAAAAATCCATTGTAACCATGCTATGAAGTCATCCCGAGTCACAGGAAGTAGATTTGATGGAGTTAAAAGAATCAAAACATTTATTCCTTAAAATAGATAAACTTTACAGTGACATGAAAAGCACTCATAAGATGCAAGGCATAGATATAACTTTCCTAGAACATTGGAAAGGACTTTGAAAATCAGCTTAAAGGATAAGATTAAAAAAAGAAAAGGAAATGACCATACAACTTTGGGATCCCCACAGGGAACTTTTGTTTGAAGATGATTTACCAACTATAATGATGAATTGAAAGTTAATCATCAATTGCCAGGATAAAGTGTTCTGAACTGGAATGATAAAGACCTGGATTTAATTCCCAATATCTTGATTCCTTTCCTTATCTGTCTGTGCTTACCCTTTCAGGGAACTGAGCAAACAATACTCTCATGTACTCTGGCAAGGGTAGTGTAACACTGCTTAGGATGGGACTTCAAAAGAGGCTGCAGCACACAAAGATTAGCCACTGAGATTTCCCAAAGGGGACAGGAAATTACAAATACAGAACCAGAATCATAAGTGTGGTGAGATTTGGATTGATGTGGGACCAAGGCATGAAAATATAGGTAAAAGATTATTCTATTGACATAGTAAAATGTAATTGAAAGCAAATAGAGGAGTATTAAAATGCTTTAAAATTTAAAATGGTTGTAAAAACGCTGACAGACATTTGGAAAGATTCAAGTGGAAAGAGAAGGAGAAAGGAGTAGGAAGAATACGTTAAATTACTATCTTGGGTCTAATAATGAGCCCCTCTAGCAGAGATTTGCCTTGCCTTTATAGGATATGGGAAATAAAGGGGACATATTAATTGATTTTTTGGATGTATCCCTTTTAACACAGAGTTGTCAGAAAAGCTGGAGTTTTTGCTTTATTTTTATTCCCACTGTAGTGACATGTAGAGAATCAAAAACATTACAGTAGCTTTTTCTCAGCAAGCCTTGTAAAATACATTTCAGCCAGTTAGCAGGAAAAGAAACCCCAAAAGCTCTTTTATCTTAGGTGTTACCAAAAGTGTCTAAGTGCTAACAGAGGGAGTTTTCCAGGGCAAAAGTGAAGAGATTGAGGCCAAGTCTGAATGAGAGGGAAGTCTCCCCTTTTGCAGTGTCACCTGTACCACATTTGCATTTAGATACAGCTGCAGGTCTAGGTTTGCTCATGCAATTCTGTTTTTACAGAGATTTTTTTTTTGTCAGTTTAACAGATATATTAAGCTTAAGATATGCTTTTTAGATGCTCCACAGGTTTCTCAAAATTAAATCCTAGAGCTGATATGTGAGGCCACAGAACACACCTGTGTGAGTGTGATACCATCCCCAGGGGAAGGCAGAACCATCCTGTGCTTTCTCTTGGCCAAAGAACCTGCACTTCCAAGCAGGGTATGGCTGTATTTAGTCACAGAATCTTAAAATTATTTGGGCTGGAAGGGATCTTGAAGGTCACCTTCCACCAGACCAGGCTGCTCAGGGAGGAGCAGCACTCTGGTGTTTGCCCAATGCACAGCAGCAGATGTTACCTGTGGAGGGTTGTGCAATGACTGCATCTATTAACACAGAGTAAGGTGAGTCTGTGCTGATGTCTGTGGCTAAAACCAAGTGGGAAAGCACTATTATGTTGTCTGAAGGGAGATGAAGCAGTGCAAGTAGCATTTGGATGTTTACCTTTTCAAAGTGTACATAATTTTCCATTTGGGAAGTAGAAAAAGTAATACTTAGAATAACTTTGAATATTTCTATTGTCAAAAGAATCATAGAATTTAAGCCACACAGATGAAGAAAGCAATTAACAGCAGAGAAAAAAAGATAAAGGGCATCCATTTCCAGTATATGTGAAAAAAACTTAGTTTGCACTGAGAGTTTTTATAATAAAGAGGCTTAATTATGAGGCTTTGTAAGAAAGCATTTAGACTATTGTTTCTTCCTGCGGTCTGTATTGTATTTCTTGGTTAATCATGAAGTTACTTTTCCCAAGGTCACGAAAAAATGCAGAAAATGTCAAAGCTTACCGCAAATGACTGAAAAGAAATGTATTCACTGGTGTTTCTTGGAAGAAAGGACTTAGCAAAAACAAGAATAAGGAAAAATATACTGCGTAATAACACTGCTGTTATATTTTGGTGCAGGAAGGTAGAGAAAAGGATGCTGAACACTTTTCCCAGAAACAAAACTATTTAAAACTGATCATTGATGATCTGAATACCCCCCCCCCCTTTTTTTTTTTTTTTTTTTTACAAAATAATGAACAAATAAACAGCATATCATTAACCTTCTTAAGACTTGGGGTTTTTTGCAAATCAGACAGATGGTGGGTATAATGAACTCACTTTTCAGTGCTCAAAATGTGTGCAGGCTTGGTGAAGAGCAATGCACAGTGACGTGAGAAATTTTTAAACCACTTCTGCCACAATTTTATGTGGCCTCAAGCAAACCATTTCATCACTCACCTATTTTCCATTCTCCAGATGGAAATGCAAAAACATTTGTACCTCAAAGGTGAGTTGTGTTGTAAAGTCATTCATTTCTAAGATATACTCACACACACAGGAGTGCTGTAAGAACAGTAATAAATACAAGAAATGTTGAAGCCAGAAAAGAATTGAGGCTCAAAAGGCAGAGAAAACAAGAGTGCTCGACTCACTTCTGGGCCTCTGAAAATTCCTCCAGTGGTTCTAGCTCAGATCTCAGAAGTCCCTGAGTCTATATAACCCTATACATTGCATTTAGTATTAAATTTGCACAGTACTTGAGTCGTTGACTTTATTTCCCCCTGCTCAGCCTTTAAATGCTGCCCAAAGCTTCTGTTTCTGACCACGCAGGGAGAATTATGCTTAAGTCACCTTGAGTTAAGCCTAGGTTCAGTACTTAGATACATTTCCCTCCTGCTATTCCATTTATATCATGTGATGCCAGTGTGTTCTGGGTAATCACAAGCAGTTTACTGGCATACATGTTTATTTTCTCATTTCTGTTACATATCTGTTCAGTTTCCTGTTTTCTGAACTCTAGAAATTAATTTTAGCATAATTGTATCACGTCTTGCATTCACAGAACCTGACTCATTTCTGGCGCCATCTGTTACACACTTGGAATCTTTGCATTGTGCTGCCTAAAATCTGATAGTCAGAAACAGCCACAGTGCTCCCAGTACTGCTTCATATGTATTTATCAGGCCCAGGGGCCTGCCAGGTAGTGTTAGATTTCCTATTCTCCTGCAAAATGCATGCTACCACACTGTTTTTTGAAATTCATATAGAGGTTTTTTCTCTAACTTTGATATTGTGTATAGGCTTAATGACAAGGCATTAATTACAGCAACATTTTTGACAACTTTTAAATTCAAAATTCAAAATAATGGCTGGCAAAGAACATAGCTCAATATTTTTAGGAAAAGACTTTCAATCCCAAATGGAGTTAAATGCAGAATTTAAAGAATAAACTTGCTCATTGCAATGCTGTGTTCACTGTGTTTACAAAGTCTATCAAATATTCATGGGGTAATGGGTTCTCTTCTTTCAAATGTGGAATTTTCTCTTTTGCTTTGCTGCAGAAGAGCAGTGCAACTTCCACAACTTCCTGCCATTATTTGTACAAAGATCTGTGGTAGCAGTGGGAGGTTTTCCAGTCCAATGGGGCTTATATGGGTGATTGGAACAGGATTCTTATCTGTCTTTCCAAGTCACCTTTACCACCTGGCAGAGCTGGGATTTCCTGAAGCTGGCTGAACACTTGCCTGCCATGGCAAGTAGGCAGTGAATTCCTTGTTTTGCTTTGTTTTTTTTTGTTTTTTGTTGTTCACTTGTTGTAGAATCACAGAACCACTTTTTCTATAATAACTTGAATTCTTGTAAATCCAGTTCAGTTTTAAGTGCAGAAATCTCAGAGAATGCTGGCAATCTTCTTTTTAATATATGCTACCTCCAAAACAACAGCACAAAGCTGCTTGATGTACATTTCTCAGCTTTATTCCAAATCCCCAAATAAAACAAGGAGCACGAGTCCTGCTCAGCTGCTCCAGCAACTCTTAGCCTCAAGGAGCTGTGTGGTTTACACTAAACCAAATTCTGTATAAAGGACATCCAGCCTTAGTCTTACTCTTAACAAAGAGCACAGGAAAATCCCATTTTGACCGTGCTCATCCAGCTGCTGGAAGAACAGTTGGGAACAGGCAGCAAGTGTTCAATCCCTTTTCCTCTTGCAGACACCTCTAACTGCTGCCTAGGGAAAGGATAAGCTACATCCAGTACTACTCTTATTTCCATTTCTTCTTCCATCCTCCTCTTGTGACCTCTGTTAATCCCTTTCATCCTCCAAAGCCAAAGGAAACCTACATCTAAAGTTGCTCTTATCCTTTAACTCTTCCAAAGAAGAGTTCCAAAAATAAAATGCTGCAACAGCTTCTGAGAAATGCTTTTAATATATGCTTAAGTGCCTGTGATGTTTCTGCAATGATATCTGAGTGCTGTGTGAACTACTTGTTTTTAATAGTAAAATATTGACCTAGGACTGTGGGGTGTTTTTTAGAAAACACAGCAAAACAGAAGTTCATCATTTTACAAAAGGCTACCAAAGGCTTATGAGCCATGTGATTTCCACTTAGCCTTGTAAAGTAGGGCATAACTGCAACTTGCTTTTGTAATGTGGCCTTGTGCTGGCTTTCTGCCTTTTTCATTTTTGGAAAAGACTGTATTTATATTTGTTTGGGGGCATTTTACATAATCAGGGAGTCATGGATTACTAAAACAGATCTGGAGTTGTAAATACAACTCCAGAACTGAGTGTCAGATTTAACACTAGACAAAATTTCTGTGATTCTTCTTCACTATGTCAATCACTGTTGGTAACAAGTAAATAATCTTGTAGCACATTCCTAATATTCATCCATGTGTGGTTTTCGTGGGTTTTTTATTTTTCTAAAAGGATCATATTTCAAAAGTTGCCAGAGTAACTGCAGTTTTCCTTTCACAGATACTAATTAACCTTTGACTAACTTAAGTATCAGTAGGTGTGGGAATTTTTGACACCTTAAAAGGGATTTTATTCTCATGAGTTTGCCCACTTGAAGAGCTTACTATGCTCTCAGACCACAAAAATAAGAAAGGGGAAATTATTTTATATAGCTTAAAATATTAACTTGCTTTTGATAGCACGTCCTAAAGTTTAATTAGCTCTTTTGGAATTTTTTTTTTCTAGGTTGCCTAGAATTCTGCTGCTATGCAGTGGCATAATCTCTGCTTCTGCAAAGTATTTGAGGAAAAAAAAATGTGGTTAAAGTATAATTTTACAACTTTACATTTATTTTATAGAGAGGTCTACACAGAGCTTTAGGCACCATAATGTATAATTATTAACCTAACTGAAAAGCAACACCATTGGTAAAATAGTTAAAAGCAATCTGCTGGCAACTCTCTACAGAAGATATCCTTTCTATTCTTTTCCTCAAAGTACATTTTAAGGCTTCTCTGAATTGTTTTCTCTGAAGTGTTTTCAGAAGATCCTGTTCATGTAAGCAGGAGTAAGTCAATGATGCTCACAGGAGTTACTTGTGTGTTTAAAACTTCTCAAATGCTTATGTCTTAAATGTTTTGCCATGCTATAACTGTAGCCTTGATTTCCCATCTGTACAACCTGCCTTAGGTACATGAGGTGATTTTCATTTCCTTATTCTACTTTCTGTGAGAAACTGCTCAAAGAAATGCATCCTTTGAGCCTGAGTTGTACTGTTTTGAAAAGTTTGTTTTCTTTATAAATTGAAGACAAAAAAGTCAACAGTTTTAAAACAGCTTGATGGCCTATGATGGTAATAAAATACTTTCACTTAATTTTCAACAGTTCAGACTTCTATATTAGCAAATAAGCAGGTATGTGATCATTATGGCATAATGTTCTTCTGCCTAGTACCATTTTAGGAGCTGAGATTTGCCTCTGATTACAATCTCAACTTCTTTTTCTATTCATTAGCACTATTAGTCACCCAATTAGTCACCTGATTATCTTAAATTAACGCTATCAATAGATATGTTTTCAGATTTGAGTTTGAAACGTTGTATTTCTGGCAAAGCGCTGTGATAATTATTCAAATGTCTTTGTTAGATGGAGGATGACTTGATGCAAGGTGCCCTCATTTTCCTTGCTTTCAGTGCAAGGAAATCCAAAGTTTTTTTGATTCTACCAAAATTGTTCTACACTATTTGAGAGGGAAACCTCATTGACTTGTCCTCCCAGGCAGTGATTTAAGCAATCTGTGTGGTTCACTGCCTAATCAGGATGGACAGGGGGAGGAATATCTTCAGAGAAAGGAATGGGCTGCCCAGGGAGATGTGGAGTCACCATCCCTGGAGGTGTTTAAGGAAGGACTGGGCATGGATTCAGTGCCAAGGTCTGGCAGGATGGTGTTCAGTGAAAGGTTGGACTCGACCATCTCAGAGGTCCTTTCCACCCTAATTATTTCTGTGATTCTGTCACGATCAGATGCAGTCACACCCATGCATTTTTTTCCCTCATTATTCTGCCAACCTCTCTGTGTTTTCTCCTGACACAAAACCAGGTAAAAACAGGTTTACAGGACCCAGAGGAGAGAGAGCAGAGCCGTGCTGCCAAGCCATTCCCATCACTCACATCCTGAGGTGCCTGGTTTAATGGAGCTGCTGCTTCATCTGCACCAGGGCCTGTCCAGTGCCATGCCATGGCTTTTATCTTCTACAAAATCTTAAATTGGGAAAATCTGTTGCATTCAATATTTACCCCCTTGAGAATATCACGTTTCAGTTCTTCATGAACTGAAATCATGAAAGCAGTGAGGAAGGTTGAGCTGTTAATGTTGGTGTCCATTCTTCTTCTGGGAAGATATTTGTGTTTTAAGAAAAATTTCTATGTTATACAGCTTACTAGTCTAGTAAGAAACTTGGATACATATTTACAGACATTCATTGTGACTCATCAAGTAAATCACACTCATTTTCCAAATTAGTACTGTATGCCTATCAAATATGTACTTTCCAGACAGCTGTGGTCCATTAAATATATCATTTTCTTCTTAAGAAAATTAAAATTCAAAGTTGAAATGAAACTTTGGGGAAAATTTTTAGCAAAATGAAATTGGAACATTTTTTCAATTGAGAAATTTTATTAGGGGGATATACAAGGACAGATTATCTCAGCCTGAGCAAGTGGGTGTAACAAGAGAGATGCAAATGTAGCCTCTTGCTGTCAAAGTGATATAGGTTCTAGGTATTTTGTTTTCCCTTCACAAGGAAAACAAAATATATTTTTACTTTGAAGGATGATGGGCGAGGAGGATCTTTATTTCAAGCTTGAAACCCAAAATAGACTCTGCAATTTAATATTTGACATAATAGATATGACAGATGCAACTAGTTGGAAGACTTTAAATGTTCTGTGAATTTTGCATATGACACACACTGATTTGAATCACCCATCTGTGCTTTCAATGACGTGCACTAATTGCTCAAAACAATAGAATATCAGACTATTATATAGGTGTGATGCTACACAATGCACTCATTTTAATGACAGCTTATATTCAGTCCTTCCTGTCTGCGTGAAATGAACTCCACAGAAAAAAAAATTAACAATGATTAACTAATTTTATGAAACTGTAGAATTGATTCTGGCAAGAAATGAAATTGGAGGGATCTGCAGTGATGTGGGCTGTATTGTCTGCATGGTCTGTGCTTGTTAAAGTCTCTTATCAACATGGTCCTTGCCTATTTATCTTGCATGTGGGGAGGTACATTTAGAGTTCGTAGCTTGGGTGTGTCACAGGAGAACTAATGAAGGGCCAGTGCATTCTGCTCACAGTGTGACATAAATTTCATTGTTCATCAGTGGTTCCAGTGGAAGGCCCGGGGGAGGGCACCTTAGAAAACAAAGGATGCACTGACACTGCTGAGAATGATCTATTTCATTGCAGCATTTATTAGGTTCTTTGAGTAGCTGCAAACCAGTTCTCGTGGTGTTTGTCTCAGCTCTCAACAGTTACAGCCATTGGTGGAATTCCAAGTTCTGTGTGGGTTATTCAGAGTGGAGGAAGGCCAGCTCAGGTGGGGTTTGCACCAGGTCAGCCACACATCTGGTTTTGGGGGCAGCCTCTTGCAGGGAAGGGTTGCAGCTGGCTGGAATCCAGAGCCAGATGGAAATCTGCCCGAGCTGCTCTCAGTGGTGTCTGCACGGGCTGGGATGGAGTTGGAGGGGGAAGTGAATGGGAAGAGAGTGGCCAAGGAAGAGCCCCGAGACTCCTGTGGGAGCAGCTCCAGGCTGAGGACTTGGCCCAGCTCAGCATGCAAGCACTGCAACCTCATCCAAACCCACATTATATAAAAATGCTTTTGATTTACAAACAGTACTAATTGCAAAGTTGGGTTATTGCTTTACATTGAAATATAAAACAACTCTAATTTTTCACATTTTCTGACAATACAAAACTATTAAAATTCTTCTGTTAAATGGACCATTTCATTAGTCTTTGTCCATTTATACAAACCATGTAGAAGTAGACAAAACTCTCCATCTATTCTACAAACCTTTCAACATAAAGAGACTTACTGAATATTATTGATCAGCAATGCTGCTGGTGTGTTTTCCAGGAAACCAGGTTTCACCAATAAAAGACAAGTGAACAGTTTATTATTTGTTTTTGGGAAGCTGATGTCAGTAAAAAGTTCCTTTTCTTTTGATTTCAAATATTCTTCCTGCATCTAGTCTTCCTCCAGCAGAGACACATAAACTGTGTACAGAATATCCCAAGAGAAAGAGAATTATTTTTTAAACTCTCACTTTAGCAAAAATATGTAGAAGCCATCTATGCCCACATATATTTCTAAAACTTTCTCCTACATTTAAATCACAATGTTAATATACTCTCAATGCATGTATATCTCTGAAGGCATAAGTTAAAAGCTCTCAGAAACAATTGAAGTTAATTGGATTGTTCCCATTTGTCTACATTAAATACCCTGCATTTACAGTTCAGTTAATAATCCCTTAGTTAAAGAGCTGGAATGAATCTGTCTAACACTGCCAAACATTATTGAATCCACAATGCTAACAAACTAAGTAATTGTACAGGAAAACTGTACATGTTAAATTCTGCCTCCTACTATTGAAACTACTCATTACTGCTGTGAAAGTGAAAATGAGAACCAAGATTGCTTTTGCTTGTGGACCCAAGAGCCCAGACAATCTTTGCTGTGCCCCATAGGAGCAGGCCAGCACTGTCTGTTGCAGGAATAATCTTCACTGCCCTCAGTGGTTTTGGTGGTTTGATAATCTAAAGTGTAGTCCTAGTGCCAGAAGTTGGCTGTGCTTGCTGTAGGCACTCATTGTGCTCAGCAGGATGGAGCTTGGATACTGTGATATTTAATTCCCTAACTTTGGCTGACTTGGGAAAGGATCATAAAGACTGTTTGCTCAAATAGTTTCAAAAATATTCCTCACAGATTTTTTTTTTAACATTCAAAATGGAAGATGCCACTGGTCACTCTAAACAAACCAACCTTAACAATTATCACCAAAGAGTTCCAGTGGTTATAAAGTAACTGCTGTGTGTGTAGTACTTGCAAAATGCCAAAGGACCCATGCGTGAAAACTTGGACCATAACTGTAATTTAGTAGCGCATACTCTTTATTTAATTTTTTCAATATTTATTAGGGAAAAGAAAGTACATTTTGCCCCACTAGTCAGTGTGAAACCCCTGGTAACTGTGCCCATACTGTGATCCTAAGCAAGCTGACTTGCAGAAGAAAAATAAACAAAAATAGAAGTGAGAGTACCTTTTGTCCAACGCTGAGAAATGTTAGCCTTTTTCTGCTCTGCATTTTGTTGCTTTCCTCCAGAGAGCAAGGTTATTGTCAGCAGATAAAGAATTAAAAATGTCATATTGTCCCAAACCTGTCAACTCTCACCTAAGTGGCTGTTGTGAAAATGGAAGCAAGGGCTACTCTGACATTTTGATTTTAAATTTGCTATGCTTTTTGTAAATAATATATTGCAGTTCTAGACTTGACATTTTTTAGATCTGTTTCATTTTGATTATAATTTTCTATTCACCAGCCTCCCTGTTAAGATACTCAATTATTAAACAGGAAGCATGAAGGCAAAGTTTCTACCAGAAGGGTTTGGAGCCTTCTGTCCATATAGGAGCTGACAGTAACTGTGTAAATATGTGGCCCCAAATATCACTGCCTGTCTGGGAGTTCTGCTGGATTAGAAGTGATGTGCTGATTTCTTTTCATGCTCCATTCAGTATAAGGATTTTTTTTCTATTCTTTTGGGATTCCTTAATATAACATGCAGAGCAAGTCAACTGTATTTTCAAAACAGGTACTGTGCTAACACTGAAAACATGTCAAAATGAAAATTATTTTTCTTATGACAAGTGTTTGATCCCACTAATCTTCAAGTGGTGGCTGTGCTGTTCTGGTTTTGTGACTGCTTCATTGCTGAGATGTTCTGAGATTTCCTGCCTAAAATTATGCTCTTCTAAAAATACAGAATGTAAATATGAGAAGAAAAGTGGGGCCAGGAACTTTCCTTCTGACAGCCTTTTACACAAATGCTGTCCCCTCAGCTCTCCCATTGCCATTTCTCAGAGCTATGCACTTTGATTCTGTCAAAAGATGTGGTAATGAGAGCAGATATAATTATGTTTCTAAAAGCTGGTGACCACAGTCCAAATAAATGGCCCTAAAAGATGCTTTGAAAGCATCAAATAGCAAAGAAACATTTGACTTAAAGTATCTTTATTCTTTCTAAGATCCAAGTTAATGGAAAGACTGCAGTTCTGAACACCAGGTTACTAGTATCAGTATTAATTTCTTTAATGTGTTTCTGTTCCAGTGTTGCTCAGAGCTTCAAAAGTGTGGGAAGAAATCCCTGTGCTAAGAAGGCACACAGGAGAGCCTGCTTTTCCAGCTCTGTACACATATGTTTATATAGCCATGTATAACTAAAAGGAAATTCTCCACCTCCACCTTTCAGGAAGAAACTGTGTTGGGTGAATGCTGTTCAAAGTGTTTGAACATGACTGTGCATGCAAACATAGGAAGTATATCAGAAGTGCTATTTCTGCCCTTGAGATGTGACTTAGGGACCAGCATCAGCATTAGGTTGGGAAGCTCTGGCCTCTTGACATTCAATAACAGAGGGTGCAGTTCTGCCCAGTTTAACCTGCTGGGAATGACTCAGAATACACAACTTCCACCTTGGTTTCTCACTATAGAATCAGATTTTCTTTAAGCTACTCAAAGTGTGGCAAGAAATGCAGTGATTCAGAGTTAGCACAAGGGCATTGAAAGGGCATTGAAATAAGAGCTTTACCTCTAAACTCCCTGCCCCTCTGCCTGCTGGGCATTTGTGAGGACAGGGTTGGGTTACAGTCAGCTGTACAAGACAAGATTCTTCTCCTTGCCATTTTCTGAAGAAATTTAGCTCTTTGAGGTAGCTGGATTCATTTTACTGATAGTGGCTCAATCAGAAAATGGAGAAAATGAGACTTGCATATCATCCCTGATGTCTGTGGCTGCAGGAGTGTGAGTTTCTAGATTGTAAAACTGCACAGGTTGCAGCTGAGTTACACAGAGCTCCAAGCATGTGCCTTGAAACCAGATGATATGAAGTGCTTTGGGAAGAGGGGTGGGAGAACTTATTTCATTCCAAACTCTATACGAAAATATTATGCACAATTAACTTCATTTTCTCTGTGATGTTCAATTACATGGTTACATGAAGACCAATTTTGCTCTGCTATTTGGGTTGTGAAACTGGGCCTTGAGAGAGCTGGGCTGTATGCTCAGCTGTGCCATAAACAAACCCATAGAGCTGCTGTAACACCAGCCCTGGCAGTTAGCAGAATTAGGCAGGAAAAAGGTTTTTCCAGCAGCCAGGGCTGTCCCCAGCAAAGGAAATTGTGCAGGAATCTCACTGATCTCACCTGTTGAGAAAGACTGCTCTTCTGGGATTTTTTCTTTGCAGAGAGAGAGATTTGGGGACAAGATTAGAGAAATTATTTTTCCAGTTGTTGTTTTGGGCTGAAAACAGAAGGCAACAATGAAATAAAAGTGAAATAATATTTTTTAAAATGTTATTTTTGTATATATGTCAAGAGAAAGCAGAGAATGCTTTTTCATAGTGTAGCTTTGTAGATGACCCACTCTACCCATCTGAATCAAGATAACACAAATTCTCCCAAAACCAGAAAAAAAATAGAACAAACCTTAGCAGTTCACCTAAATTGATGGTATTTTTTTCAGTTGTGTCTTTGTGTGCCCTTCTATAAAGGATGCACTCACTGCATCCTGACTTGCACATATTACAACAGTGCTAGAGAGATCTTCAAGGGAAAGTGAAAGTTAATGTTGATATGTTAATGGCAGTTGTAAATCTTCCTTTGGGAATTGAAAATCTGGATCTTAAAATTACAGATCTTTAGTTCTATTACATGAGCTAAATATGATCAATTTTTATAAGCTTGTAGTCTAAAACAAGTTCATCTCTTCAAAACTAGGAAGCAATTTAATTATGAGAGCTGTGGAAAATAAATGCAGAATTTTATTTGTATGTACACAGACTAAGAAGAAATGCATTTATAAAAAGAGAATTTAATTTCACTGCAGAGCTTTGGTGGTGTGTTCAAGAGATTGAAATTCTATTTGTTGATTAGATTTGTCCACAGAATAACTGAGGGAAGTTAGAAATTTGAGATGCTCCTCTCTGTTTATCTTTTACTTCTGAGCTGACCTCCTGGCCCAGATGCAAATAGAGCAGTTCTGTTAATGGTAGTGAATTTATCTTAATATTATTGGATTTAGCCTGTTGACTTCAGAGAACTTACTCAGAGACTTAAAGTTAAGCATGTCCATAAGTCTTCATTAGGGTGTGGATTGTAGTCATTACCTGTAGAGAGAGAACTGATTCATGATCTCAAAGCTCAGGTGGTGGCACAGCCATGCAATGCTGCATTCAGTTCCTTACAGCAGTGTGTCACCCTGAGTATGTCTGTGAAACAACATGAATTATTAATGCAAACAGAATGGTAAAATCTGTATGAACTTGTGACATAAGCACGTGAGGTGGCACTGGAGTCGTAAATGCTGATGGTAATGCCAATATAACAGCTTGTAACTTCCATTTTCCACGTCTCTCAGCCACCCTTCCCTCAGCTCTGGAGCACTCCAGCTGCAGTGCTCCTGGCCCAAGGCATTGGCTTTGCTTCTCTGTGCCAGCCTTGGCCAGAAGAGTCTTGGTCCCTTTGAAACATTCTTTTTCTCATGTCTAGTTCTGGTGGGTGGGACACCCTCTCCTTTATCCTGAGTCTCTCTTTCATTCCTTACTTCCACTGGGAAATAAAAAAAAAAACACTCCTCTTTCCCCTCTTTAGCATATTTCTTTCCCCACTGGCTAGAGCCAAAGTTGGAGTGTCTCAGAAATTAGGATGCCTATAATAACTCCCAGGTTTTTGGCTCTTCCATGGAATAGCTTCTCCCTGTCCTAGATGCACCCCGTGCATGAGCTGTGTGCTCTCCCCAAGCCTGTCAGGAGCAGCAGGCAGCTCACCCAGCATATCCCCAGGGCTGACCTCGTCCCCTGTGGGGAGGGGGACCCCTCACCCACCCACCTGCACTTATCCTGCTTTCCCTGGAATGCTGCACATGGCTCCATACAAGCCATGGAACTAAAATGCCCAGAAATGGAATTGGATTTATGGAGTGACCCATTTTGAAGGGAATGGGATTTACCAAGCACCTGTTCTCAGGACATGTGAACATGAAGTGCCTGAGCTTCTGAGAATACAGAGAATTTCAGGCTGCATCTAAAATGGGAAGCAGAAGAGTGAAACTCTCCCTACATTCCCAGATTCTAATCTTATTTAAATTCACACATATCTAGCGTGCAGTAATGAAAATCCTTCAGATTTAAGGGAAATCAAGATCCAGCCAGTGTGATTAATCTCGTGAATAAAAAGGTTTGGGATTAGATATTCTTTCTGTGTGACACTTCAGCAATATGCTGTTATAAAAGGCACAGCAGGAGTTAGTCTTGAAGTGTCAGAATAGCTTCTTTAGTGACAAAGCATTTATACATGTAAATTTTCAAAGTAAGTTGGCAACCCTTTTGTGAGTTCAATTTGTACCTGTCACTCACTTGCAGATGCAAATTTGAGTTACTTGCAGCTCTAATTACAGAGCTTGATTGTCATCACAAATCAGGTAGTGAGATGTGAAACTACTGAGGTTTGTGCCATCATTTGTTGTTAAAACATGAATGCAAATGTTGCCATCAAAAAGCAAAGTCGGCCAGGGCTTTGTGCTGCTGATAAGTATGAATATTACAAAAAAGTGCAATATGAAAATAAAGGGAATTTAATGAGTGGAGGTTTGTGTGAATAACAAGGAAAGGAGTGAGTGTGTGGTAAAATCAAGACAGAAAAAAGGAACTAAAAAAGAAATAAAAAGATTGTTTTGTCTGTTGCAGCAAAGTACAACAAACAAAGGAGATATTTTTTTCATTTGTTTCTTAGACCCAGCTGCCTTTTGTACCTTCCAAATTTATCTTCTCTGAGGAATCTTATTTTTTTTTATTTTTGTTGAGAGCTTTCTAATTTTCAAGTGAAAGAAGATGAATTTATAAAATTATTAATCAGGTAACTATTGTGCTGTAAGTTTCTCTTCTGTCATTACATATATGCTTATACATAGAGAGTTATATTTCAATCTCAACACATAAGAATTTGATTTTTCTTCACAGAAAATGTTGAGGTGTGAAGATTGTTAATTATAACCCTTCATTAATTTCTTTCAAATTAAAAAGTGGAGATAGGTACAACATGTTATTGTGCCTCAGCTAACACCTGCTAGACAGTGATAATTCAAGACAAGTTTGTGGTTTGTTTTAGTTGAAGAATCTGTTGCACAAGAATGATGGTAGAAATAACAAATAATTGATTATTTTATATTTAGAACCAAAGGTAGGGTCTAAAAAGATGAGGTAATTTCACTTCACGGATATTCAATGCTTGATTAAGAAATGGGCTAATGAAGAAGAAATAGCAGTAGCTGGCTGGGGGCACTCAGATAAGTTTGAAGATAAATATGTATTATCACATTCTGCAGTGTTGCAACCCACTTGGTGGATTTTTCTGCAAGCATAATTTCAGCAGTCAGCCTCAGCCTTGTCTCTCCCCCTTTCCATCGAGCAGAGACACCTTACCTCAAAGAACAATTACTGCTGTGCTGATTTCTAAATTCCTGGATCCATGGAGCCTACTTAACCTGATGGAAAAGGTCCTTTTTTCTTCCCCACTTTCCTCATTACTGAAGGAGAACATTTTGGCCCGAACAATGGCTGTATACATCAGCCCTGATTTATTAAGTTTAGAGGATTTGCACTGTTGTTTTACAAAATGGTGTCAACTTGCAGCATGACTCTATTTGATGATGAATAGCTTTCCCAGGCCAAGGAGCTAATGGCACCCAGGGCTTCCGTGCCTCCCGCACTCCTGCGGCCCGAAAGGCCACGGATAATTTCTGCCGAATCAAGCCCATAAAGAGGGAATTTATAATCAGCTTTAATGTATTTGGGAGCTAAAGTACCTTAGTCCTTCATCAAAGGGAATGATAAAAACCAGAATTAATATGGCTGGATTTAATTATTTCTGAGAGCGTAATTACTCTTTAGCTAACTGGACAGGAGGTGTGTTATTTCTCTTACTTTGAGCAGAGGAAAGGCATCTGCAAGCACACAAGTCACCATCAAGATCTAAAAATGCATCATGTTAGTGCCTTAGCATTGATTGCAATACAAACAGAATAAATATTTGAATAATAATTTAAATAATGCAAGAACTATTTTTAAATTAAACGAGTATTGGCTTCGTTAGGAGTGCCTCCTGCACACAGAGTTTTTTCAACTTTTGTAGCGAGACTATTCCTTGCCTTTAGGAAAAATAAAATGCAGTAATCACTTTCCCCCCTTTTTAAAGTGACTTAGGGGTCTAATTTCCCATTAGCATTAATGAGAGTTATGGATATGCACCAACATGAGACTAAATGGGACTAAACCTTAGAGAGCCTTTTGATAAATAAATCATCTTTGCATCAGCATTTTAGAAGCTTTAGTATCCTCTTTCTCCCCCATTAGTTATGGTACCTGATTACTTTGTTGATATTTAACATTTATTACATAAACTCAGCTAAAATTTAGGATAGGACATTAAGGCAGCATTATCTATCTGGGGGATTGTGAGTTAAACATAGTAAAATCCTTTTTTTTATAATAGATGCCCATTTTTGAAAGTGAAATGCTCAAAAAGTAAGATTAATTGGGCCTTCACGAAGGTGAAGAAGAGGCTACAGCAGAAAAGCAGTGAAAAGTAACTGGAGACAAAAGTCTTCTGGAAATCATAGTTTTGTAAAATATTCCTTTTTGTTTCATTGTCTCATAGTTCATTATGTCTTAGTATCAATATTCTAGTTGCTGTTACCTGAAAAGCATATTAAAATGATAGAAGAACCCTAAAATATCATATAGTGAATGAACAGTCAGTGCTAAAGATATAAATCTAGTTGGGGGATAGATTTAATTTACAAAATCATAAGGCATTTGTAGAATATTAATTGAAAGCTGCAGAAAATATCTAAAAATTATACACCTACTGAGCAATTTTAGTTCTGATTTATTTTTACTTAAAAAGGCTATTGCTGCTACATTTTCTAAGTTCTTGCCATAAGATTTTATTCTGTTTATCTGCTTGTGATTTCAGAGTGTTTTCCTGTGTGAGGACTCAAAACATCAATCTTTCTTTATGATCATCCAGACACAGCGAGGCTGTTAGAGCAATCAGTTATCTGGAGAATCAGAAGCAAAAGCCATTTGTTACTGATTTTAGAATGAGAGTTATTGCTGAAAGGGGTGAGATTCTAATCCAGAGCTTCTCTTAATAACACTTTCATGACTTCAGAAAGTGTCTTCAGCATCTGAACGTGGAGCAGGCAGCACAGATCATAACAAAGCTCTGCCTCCTCCCAGAGTACTCCAGGCTGAACCCCTTGATTTTGCCCTTTTACACAGCCCTGTGCACAGTGGGTCTTGAGCTGAAGCTTCTTTTAGGGATTGCCCAGCAATTAAAAAAAATTAAATTAATCTTTACAGCATCTCTTTATGTTTAGATAAAATATAAGAAGGTTCAAGCCTGCTACATGAGGGCCAAACTCTGCTTTGGTTTCTTGGACTCGGAGCATTATAGTTCCAGGAAGCAGAAAATCTTTCTGAAGATGTAATAGGTTGTATTTGCAGACCAGAGTGAACTTGTGGGAGAAATAATCTCTCTGTTTTTCAGGCCCTGTGAGTGGTGCCTGGTGGCTCTGCCACGTGTCTCCACCACAGGGATGAGTCCTCCTGCTCGGGGGATGTGGGGAGCAGAGCCCTTGCATTGTGAAACAGATCTATGGCTATATTAAAAAACATGTTTAATTTATGACAACTTAAAAATAGGTCAGCCCCTTTGCAAAAAGGAATTGTCAAGCACTGGAACAGGCTGCCCAGGGAAGTGGTTGAGTCACCATCCCTGGAGGTATTTAAAAGATGTGTGAGTGTGGCTCCTGGGGACGTGGCTTGGTGGCTGCCTTGGCAGTGCTGGGTTAGTGCCTGAGCTAGATCTTTTCCAGCCTAAACAATTCCATGATTTTAAGGAAGATGGTCTAACTTTTTTTTAAATGTTTTTCAGAGAACCTCAGAACAGCATAAACATGAAAAATATCCAGGTCATTTTTAAAGCTAGCCCCAGTCATGCTTTAGCATATTATAAAATCAGAAATGGTATATGACCAGACATTTACATTGAGATGGTTGATGCACTTTGTAACTGAAGTTGAGTTCTGGAACCATGATCTACACTAACTACCTGCCAAAGGTCAGCTATTAAAAAAAAATGTAACATACACTGTCTTGGTTTCATCTAGAAGATAAATTTCCCATCTCTATGCAAGTCATTTGGAGAAATGTGTGTTGTTTGCCTTTCCAGATGCCACTTTGTTCCTTTCTGGTGACTTTTAAAATTCAAAATTTAAGAAGCTACTAAGAACCTGTGTGTGTGTGTATAAATATATATATCCTTGCCTGTATCTGCATCTCCATTCTTAAGTACACAGCTCTTACCATTCTTAAATTCACCTTTCCTGCTCTCCGTGCTGAAAATCCATCATGAAAACATTATCATTCTTTGCTTAGAGTTTTTATTCTTCTGATTTTATTCTTTTAGAAGTAAAGTTGTTATGGTATGAAAATGCTGGGCAGAGAGATATTTGAATGTGTGTGTTTGGATCAGGACACATTATCCAGAAACCAAATATTGCAAAGATTATATCCAGGGCTTGTGGCAGGAAAAACTTTCATCACCAAGGCTTTCAACTGAAGAGAGTGATTGTTTCAGGTGTGATTATAAAAATGCTTGTGTTTTATCTATGATGTATAATTCTAGTGTTCTGTATTTAGAATGAGTTAAAAACTATACTCCCGAGAGATGCAGGAATTAAGGTATTGAGCTTTGGTTTTTAACAATACGGGCCAGTTCCTACATTCACAGTTCAAGTCTCATGGTACTTCATGGTTTTTTTTTTTTGTGTTTCTTAAACCCATGCACCTGGTAAAAACATTTTATGATTTTTTTTTAAAAAATGCATCACTCAAATACATGGTATTTCGCCTATAAAAAACAAGTTTAATGCTGAATGACTAATATCCTGTAAAATAGAAAGCTTTTTAAATAAAAATGTTTTAATACTTCACAGTGCTTAGATTTAATGCATGTCTCTTGCCTACATCTACTGCAAATATCAACACATACTGTTCATCTCCTTTTTTGTTGTTGTTTTTGTCTATTGCTATTTTATGCATGAGGAAGTTCTTGTTTTCTACTCTGTGCTTGGCTGGCTTTTTCTTTTTTTGTTACTTAGCCCTGCGTTTCTACTGATTGCTTTTTCGCATGCAAATTACAGAATGTCATGGAAATGAGAGAGCTCTGAAAAAAAAGGAAAGATAATGCTGAGTTCCAACTGTCTTTTGTTTGTGCGTAAGTGTGTAAAATATATGACATGGAAATATTTTCAGAGTGGCCTTTGACTTTCCTTCTGGTGTATATTTTTATTTCTCAGTAAAGGAGTGGGCATTTTTCCCATTGGAAAACATGATAAGTATATAAATACTTGTTCATCATAGAGGTGTTGGGCATAAAGGAATTTTGTCTCCTCATCCTTTCATGGTGATAAGGAATTATGAACCTGGATGCGTGGCCCAAGCTAAAATTTCAATTCACTACAACTTTTTGCATGAAACTCTGGCCCCATTGAAATCAATGGCAAAAGTCATTGTCTTCAGTTGGTCTGGGATTTCACTCTTGTTTCTGGTTTACATATGGATTTTCATGTTTCCTACAAATATCTCAGCAGGTAGTCAAAGGTTTCAAGGATATCTACAACTTCTATTTAAAAGAGAATATGATGAATGTGTTAAAAACCCCCTAAAATTAAATCTGTGCTTATCTTTATATAAAGCATGAGCTGAAATGGTTGAATTTAGAAATGTGAATTAGCATTTGACAGAAAATATTGTTCTAACCAACTGTCAAGACTTCTATTAACCACCTTATTGCATAAAATGCAAGAGGTAATTTGGCAGTTCTTGTCTCCACTATTCCTAATAACAGCAACAGGAAAAAAAACAATTAGATGGAGTGAATAACTACAGTCTATAGTGGGGTATGCTTTTAGTAAACAAGCTTTGATTCTTCATTTAAAAACAATAAAGAACTGTGCACTCTCTGATGCTTGTGCTCGATGTTTCTAATAGCCATACCCCCGAGGGAAGGTTTTGCTGTAATGTTTGAAAAACTTAATGAAAAATGGGTTGTTATAAACTAAGATTTCCCTCCCTGAAAATGTTTTTCTTGAGACGTCCGTGGGAATTTAATATTCACTGTTTTTTTTTTCCTCAGTCTTGTATATTCTTGAATTGTCTTTTTTCCTCCATTTTCTCCGTTCTTAATCCTAGGTCCCCTTACAAAGAAACAGACAGATGATTTAGGTGATAATGACGGTGCTGAAGATGAAGGTATTTTTTGCCGCCAAACTGATTTGCATGACAAGGATCCCTGAAAATCTTTTTTCTCCCCTCTTTTTTTGACTTCTTGTCTTCTTTTGAAGAGTTTTTTTGTTTTTTTGGTTTTTTTTTAATTCCCATTTTTGATGTGTTTTGTCTTCTTGCTTGTTGTTATACATATATATTTTTAATTTTTTAAAAGAAAGAATGTTAAGTTCTACGTTTTGATACAAAACAGTAACAATATTTAAAAAGGAGGGTTTTTGTTTTCTTGAAATGGACTTTTGATATGTTGCATCCCACCTTTTGACTGAATTTTGTCCATACTATTTAAACTAACACTCTTTTAAAGTTTCTCTGTACACCTTTTTGCATGTTTTCTAACCCTATGTATTTCACCAAGTACTAAGATGTTTCTTTTTTTTTTCACTGACTGATCTCAGTTTGATAAACATAGAAAATATTATGTTTATAAAAGGAAAAATTCAGAAAAGTCTTTAAAAGTGTCTCTTAAGCAACTGAACTTCCCCAAATGCCAATCCATTTGCATTTAGGCTGCAATGAAAAAATATAAATATATTAAATAAATATATTAAAGTGCCAGCTTCCTCTGGAAGGGAGTCAGCACTGCCTGTTGGTGAAGCTCTTGGAGCTGAACTAAAACAAGAACAATTTAATCTCTTCTCTTTTCTGCAAGCATACAAAGATGCTGATCTACTTGAGCTGACCCTTAGAAAACCTATTACCAAGTAAAATCAAAAGTTTGAAATGTCAAGCACATTATTCTGTTCATAAATTATGTCTGTTGATCATGAAGCTATGCAGATTTGATATTTTTTCAGGGCTATGAAAATGGTAACAAGGGGCTCTTTTCCTGAGCAGTCTCAGCCCTTCAAGTGGATGTGCTTCAGCGTTCTGAATCTTAAACAAATACTTGGTATGGTTTATGGCCAATGAGTAAAACAAATTACCATGTAGGACTGGTAGAGTTGCTGCTAGCTTCTCTCTTCATATCTGGGGTGGCAGGGGGAAGTTGGCCAGATACTAAGATGAAACTTCACTTGCAGACTGAAAGGCTCTTTACTAAGAAGTTTTTCATGGCAGATAACATCAACTACTTAACTTAAACAGGAGCACAGAGTCTTTCCAGAAAACATTAAGGAAGGCAAATTTGAGCATTTAACTTCTTACCCAATAACTGAACACAGATTTTGTCACAATTTTGTGACTGATTTATGATCCTCTACTGGATCTGTATGTTAAGCACATGAATGAAAGCCCACCAACTGGGCTAAAATTTGCAAGATTTGATGATTTTGATAAATTGGAAATCTCCTTTGAAAGCTCTCCTGTGGTGGTTTAAGCCAGCAGGCAGCTAAACAGCACAGAGCCAGTCACTTACTCCTCCCTGGGGGAGAGAACTGGGGAAGGAAATATAAAATCATTAATTGAGATAAGGACAGTTTAATATGAATGAAATAATAGCAATAATTGTGATAAAACAATGAGGATATTCCAAACATGTGGTGCACAGAGCAATTGCTGACAGCCCCTGGTTAAGATGTTCAGCAGCTCCTGAGCAGTGACCCCCAGCCAGCTCCCCCCCAGGTTACATGCTGGGCATGATGCCATAGGATATGGAATATCTGGAATTTCCCTTTGGCCTGCTGGGCTCAGCTCTCCTGGCTCTGTCCCCTCCTAACCTCTCAAGACCCCCCAGCTTACTTGCTGGGGGGGTGAGGAGCTGAAAAGTCCTTGCCTTAGTGTGAGCACTGCTCAGCAACCACTGAATATCAACATTATTCTCACCCTAAGTGCACAATTTAACTTTATCCCAGCTGAAATCAGGCCACCTGTTATTCAGAGATAATTATGACAATTCAGATCCTCCTAGCTTTATGAAGTCAGGACATTCGTACATGAATCCATGACAGAATATTGCAAGGGACTTTCTTATGAAATCTCAAAGATCTGTGAGAGTGAATTAGCCGGTACAAAAATTACTCTGTCTTGTTTTAACAATATGTTTTAAGAAACCATTTGAAATTTGGGCTATTCACCCTGTGGGCCTTAATAGCTCTCCTAAATTGCTGTATAATTGCCAAGACAGATGCTAATAAAATCAGGTTTGTTGAGTTCTTCTCTGCTTAAAAGAGACTCCTCAGTTTACTGAAAGTCAGCAGAGTGGTTGCTGTCAGAAAGTGCTTTAGTAGGTAGGCTCAGATGAGAGGAGGGATCTCAGTCTGCTGAGAACAAATGTCCATGTCAGGGAAAACCTGTCTCCTGCTCTGACAATTGCAGGAGGGAGAAGAAGGGCTGTAAGAACACAGCAGTCAAGCTAGAGGGGGAGAAGCACGTTTACAACACTAATAAATCTCTGTAATTTATAGGACTGGGATTAATTTTCTCTGGCGTACAAGTGACAGTTTTGTTCTCCTTTCTGTGCCAATAGAAGAGTGCAGGCAGTAATTAGAATTTTACTGCTTCCGAGAGGCACAGAGAGACAGGGAAAATTTAAATTTTTATGATCACTAGACACTTAAGACTGCTGGGATGTCTGCTGGCTTGATAGACGCCCTGTCTGCTGAGACCGTGCATTTCCCAGTGGAGAAGGAGGATCAGATGTCCTGCATTTCTGTGAACCCTCTCTTTTGTGAAACTCCAGCACCTGTTGCACATGCAGAACTGGAGAGTTCACAAACTTAGTCATATGTGTTTGGGCATGAGCAGCAGGAGAGAGAGAGGCCAAGCAAAGATTTCTGCTAGCCTGTCCTTCAAAGCCTTCACTTTTTGTAGTATGGTAGATTTTAGGCAGTGTAAAATCCTTCTAACAAACAGCTGTGGAAAAAATAAAATAAATGCTAAATGATGACAGTGGAGCATTAGGGAGAGTGGGCTGTACATGGTGCAAAACAACTGCTTTCAGATAGCCATAGAGTTAATGTTATATTAACAAGGCCCAGTGATTTCTAAAATGCCCAGGATAGTATCTACATCAAAAAAAAAATCCAGAGATCTCATGTTATTTATTTTATTATATCTTTCTAAAGAAAGATCTTCCATAGCATCTGCTTGTAGCAAATGTCTGGAGAGCATTTTGTGTTGTGCCACTCAAATACCTGAGTTTGATTAGAGGATTTCCCTTTAAAGCACTGTTCAATAATCCTACTCCCATCAGCTGCTGCATGTCACTACCACAGTGTAGTGATCCAAACCTTGTCAGCACAAGCACTGGAGTCAGCAATCAAACTTGGATCTCTGGTATGTGCTGCAACCAGTAGACCAGGCTTAATTAGATCATTTTTCATTTTTGTTTTCAAAAGACCCAAAGGCAGTGGTGCACATTACCAGCTAATGATCTGCAAATTTGCTGTTTAAAAAATGAAGGTGTTTTCAAATTCTATGAGTGTGAAAAGTCAGAAATCATATAAATGCCTTTTTTCCCCAGTCTGGATGCATTATTCTTTCTGTTTAACCCTTTCATTCCTACACTTCTATTGCTTACCTGTTTTCAGTAAATATTGAACAACTTGATCAGGAAGCAAAAACAAGAGTGGCAAAAGCATTTGCACTGGGGCTTTCCCTCTTTATAGCAGTGGTGGATTTGCCCATTTGCTGACCTTCAGGTATGCAATATCTAGTGCAGATGCAAGGTTCACCTTCAAATTTCTCAGCAGTTGCACAAAGTGTACCTTCCCCAGTCTGGAAACAAGGCCTTAAAAATTAAAATATTTTAATCTTATTGCCTTGTCTTAGTCTTAATTTTTGGTCAAATAATAATTTAACTTTAATTTAGCATAAATAAAGTTTAATAAATATCAAAAATCAGTTACTCTTATGCACCCTTAGTTCCTACCTACTAAAATCCTAAGCATGACCTAAAATATAGCAACACAAATCATTAACCAGCCAATGTACTCTGGGATCAGAACTGGACTTCTGAGTAGTGAGTGCTGTATGAAATATCCATGAAGGATTGCTCACAAATGAATTCTCATCCGCTGCTGTATCATACACACCTTGCCTGGCACATCAATCTGTAAATCTTAAATCCTTATTTAGTCCCCAGAGCTGTTTGAGCATCTCTCAGCTTTTGATGCATTCAGCCTCACAGAGTCCCCCTGCAGTACAGGAATGCTGCTATTCTGTTTTCAGAAGGGAAGAATGCAGATGCCGAGTCTGAGGAGGGCAGACACCACGTCTGCTGCTGAGAGCCCCTGCCTCAGAAGTGGGGTCTGCACTGCAGCTGATAGATGCTTCTGCTCTTCCCTCCTCCCTTGCAATTTCTCCTGTGGAAAAGGAGACAGATTAGGAACAGATGCTGCTGTTTGCTCACAGGCTGTAACCGTGATGATTCTCATAATTTAGTCTGGTCCTCTGTCTTGTATGGGCTATTGGACTTTGTTGACAGAAGGAAGTTCTTGGTCCAGCGCATGTTTTAAGTCAAAAAAGCAAAAAAACAACTCAAATTTTAAGTTGCTAATGATACAGAATTCATTTACAAATCCCCTCTTATGCTTAACAGACTGCAGTGCCATTGGAGTGAAGGAGCTGAGGCTCTCCACAGCCCCATCACTCCATTGGTACTGAGATACTCTGGGGTGCCAAGTTTGGCATTTCATCTGCCTTCAGCTGTCGTGGTAAGAAAGAGGGGGAGCAGCACTTCTCTGTCTGGCACTGGTTGCACGTTTTCAGACCTGGGAGATCAGCAAACAGCAGAACACATTTGTCTGCCCTGCAAAGCAACCACATGCTCCAGCCTTGATTACAGCCTTCAGTGAGAGCCAGCCAGGCTGGGGGAGCACAGATCTGACCACTTTGGCTGAGCTTCTTGGCTGATGCACGTAGCCAAATTCATGATTCCTGTTCCTCCTGCCACCCATTCATGTTAGCTCCACGATTTCCACTCCAGAGTACAGCTTCCAATGCCACTTGAACATTAAATTGTGCTGATTATATTTTCCCTTTACGACACAGACACTCTGTTCAAATTGTGTCAAATTTTTGTGGTGATGTTATTAATACTTGAAAACATGCATGATAAAATTCTGACAGACCTTTAATTTAAGTACCTCTTTAGGGCTTCATTTTACTTTCAGCACTGCCAACCATTGCTTGAAAAGTGAAGAGTCTGTCAGCTTTTGCATTTCTAACCATCATCCTTTAATAATTTAAAATGACTGCTTACCTGGCTATTGAGGTCCTACTCTAATGGGAATCTGCTCCAGATGTTTACCAGTAAAAGCTTTGGCCTTTTTCATGCTAGCATAATGTTCATATAGTCCTCCATCAGGATCTCAAATAATTTTCAGGTGAAGGTAGTTAAGGGTTTGAGAGTGCACAAAATGATCCCCTGGTTTGACAGGTAGGACAACAAACACAGAGAGAGAATTATATTTGTTTTTTAGCCTGATGGATGCAGGCTGTATTTTAAAATAGAAAACATATCTGAAACTCCTCACAGAAGGTCAATAGTTACTTTAATAGTCTCAGGATATCTAGTTTTATATCTCATTTTAAAAATGTGGCATTAATGGATGGTTACATATTAGGACTAAGTGCACTAGTTTATTAAGTGTTAGTGAATCTATAAGGCATCTGATGGATTCAAACTGAAAGGTCAAATGCTGTTAAAAGGATTTAAAATTATTAAGAGTAGCAATGATGGTACCATGCTCTACTTAAATATTTTTACAGAAGATTATGGAAGAGTTATACACATACCCACATATCCACATAACATCCTATGGAGGGCACACACAAATTTTGCAGTAACCAATCTGAAAGTTTTTCACTGTTCTAGTGCTGTTTCATGTTCAAAACCCAAGATTTACTTAGCAATCTGCATCAAGCTGTTACAATTTTTTATGCCATCTAGAAAAGCAATGCCTGTGACATCGGTGTTAAACTAATTATCTTTTTGTGTGAAGTTGTCTCAAGGTAGGCTTTTTTTCCTTCCCCATTTTGGTTGTTCCCTGCAAATTATGCTTGTTAAGTCACGTGGGCAATTCACAGCTGTTTTGAATGACTGAAGCTATAATTATGTTTTGTTATATATGACAATTGTGACTGATATTCACAGTCAGACCTGGTTCCCTGTTGTGTAATATAACAAACATAGAATAAAAGTCAGCCCCATTCCTAAATTGTCTGTAACGCAATTAAGATGAGATATAAAAAGTGAATGCAACAAACATCAGAAAGGTACAGAAGAGAATGAATAATAGAAATAATTACAAGAAAATTAATGTATATGTAATATAAATAAGGTTATTCTCTGCTGTACAGTAAGATCTACTTAAATATTTTATGAACTAGCAATTTAAAGCCAAACAAATCATAGCACTCAAAAATTATTTTGTGTGTGACTGAAACCAGAACTGAGTTGAATTTGAGAAGGATTTTTAACAGTGCTATCCTTGCATATGTCTTTGAAAAGATTAATGTGTCTGTTTTTAATTAAAGCAACACTTAATAAAAAGCAAAAAAAGTGCAGAATAAATCCAAATAAAATCAGTATATAAATCTACCCTTGGCAGAAATGCCACATTTACACCTAATGTCTTCAGGTTCAGAATGAGCTACAAACACAAATAACTATTAATCTGCATCCATTAATAACTATTAATCTGCATATGAAAGTGTAACTACAATGTCCTGAGATCACTCCAGCACATGCATAAATAGGACTGACACCAGCCTGAAGGAACAAAAAAAGGATATATAATTTTTGGTCAGGTTTTGAAAAGTACCTGAATACTAAAAATAGAAATTATTTATTTAATTGAGCTGGACACTTAACTTCAATAATCACTTTTGAAAAGGGCATCTTTCTGCCACTTTTGTACCAATACACAAAAGTGTTCTCCTCACAGAGAGTTATCTTAATTCTTCCTCTAGTTTAGTTTTAAAGGATGAGAGATTTCATGGAGGAATATTTTAAGGAATCAATTCTTGATTACAGTCTGATTTTTTTGCTCTCTTCCTTCAATCATATCATTTAATAGCCTCAGTTGCTAATAACATATGTACTTAAACAACACTCTCCCAGCTGAATATTTGCACCTTTCAAATCTTCCTGGCTGTGGAGTGCAATGGATGAAACCCCTGACCAAAGTGCACTGATTTTTCTTTATCCCATGAAGAGCTCTACAGCTTTGTGTAACCCTTAGCCCAAAGTGCCACCAGCCTGAGCTGCATACCCTGGCTGAGGTCTCCAGCACTAGATCACTGCCCAAGACACTCAGATGCAGTTTTCCTTTTTCCCATAAGAGGGATTCCTCTTATGGCTGATGGCTTTGGCAAAGCAGCACGAGGGGAGTTCATTCTGCCTGTCATTTGCTCTGACATGGCACAGAGGCAGAGCTGAAAACTGGCCTCCCCTCATCTATCTGATCTGTAATCTTTACAAGGATATTAGTAATGGAAAATAACAGTATTGTAGAGACAGGAATTACTCAAAGAATAACTTCCTTATTTATGAGATTTTTATTCATGAATATGTGCTTCCTTTCTCAGATAAAGGATACTCATTCTTTTCTGAATATTCCAATATTATTTTCCAGATATACAGGCCAGTGATACCAACATTTCATTGCTGTTCACAGTTGGTGCTCTGTAATTCTATGTAATTTTAATTAAAAAAGAATTCTGAGACAGTTTCCCCCTGTGTTACCATCAAGCATACAATTAACTGTGTACAATTTCTGTTGGGAACAGTCACACAGTGATTTCAGATTAATAATTTATTATTGCTTCCATATTTGTATCAAAAAAAAAAAAAGGCAGCACAGACTAAGAACAAAGCATCTACTAGAAACAGTATATGAATTTGGAAAGACTTTTTCTTCAGTGTAGATTTTAAACCTGAGAAGCTCATAACTCCATCCTATAGACAGTGAAGATAAATAATCTCTGTATTTTTACACTCGGAAAGTTGTGTCTTGGAAAACCCTCACTAAAAGCACAATCAAGGAGAGCAATACAAGCAATTTCATGTACAACCTTTCATCATCTTTTGGTCCTGAATAAGTGATTGTTCTAGTACTTCCAATATTGAAGATCCAATTTCTGATCTTGACTGTTCTGGCATTTTCTTCAAATCAGAATCAATATCAAAGTAATAGTAGCAGTTGGCTTTTTATAAACAGAAACATCTGTGCTGCTGTTTTTCAGCTGATTCCAAAAGCAGAGTTTTTAGTGTAGCTGTCCCCACCTACTCCTTACAGCACTTCAGAAACAATTCCAGTTCTGCAGAGAGCTCCCTTGAAAGCTTCTAAACTAAGATCCTTCCAAATCAAAGGAATAAACAACACATCTGAGGTTTCTTCAAGCGCTGAAGGAAGCAATCAGAGAAGTTACTTTGAAAATGTCATAATGACAAAAAAAGTGGTTTTGAATCAGAATGTTCAGAACCATTCATCACTGGGAAATTTTCCTATGCTCTCTTGCTATTGGATTTTTTGATTTCGAGGGACTATTATGGCATGTTATGATTTGGGTGGAGGAAGAGACTCGGGCACCCAGTAAATCAGAAAAAAAAGCAATTTAATCAAATGTAAGGGTTTAAATTTACACCTAAGCTGATTTATTTCCTGTCCAACAGAAAATCCCTAACTTTTAAAAACCTATCAACCCATACTAAGTGTTTTGAATTGGTACTCAGGAACAATTCTCCTCGAGAGGAGTAACACTGTTCATATATTCAAAATTTTATTCTGAGTAGATGCCTCTGTTTGCAAATAGGACTGTTTGAGGGTGGAGGGATACCTAAATCCAAACTCAAAACAGAATGACAATATCTAATTTTGTTGTCGGAGAACTTCTAACATTTTAAAACCGTTCCCTGCCTTTGATGTCAGTTTTCAGAGCCTTGCAATTTTTTTTGAATGTAGGATGGGGATTTTTCAGTACTGTTTCAGGCAGTTATTTTTTTCAAATATTCAGTCCTTTTCATGATTTAGGAAACTAAGAAGTACCCATGCACCTTGAATTTCAGGCTCCCCTGAAGTTATCTATAATCTTAATTTAAGGTCTAAATGCTAAATAATTTTCAACTACTTTTTGAACTCAAACCTCAGACCCATCCAAAGACAGCTGTTTGTTCCCCTTTTAGAAATTAGTGGACTGGAAGAAACCAATACTTTTATGTATGAGCAGAAATCTTGTTTACCTTAATATTCTGGATTTCCCTTAGCTAAGAGAACAGAAAGTTGCACTGAGCTTTCAGAAGTGTTCAGCCAAAATGAGCTCACTCTTATGTTTGCAGGCATTACCTAGAAGACACCAAATTCAGCAGGGTCAGAGCAATGCCTCGCTGCATTTGAGCAAATGTTACCATTTTCAGTTCCTTTCTGCTTTTCAGAGTGTTTCAAAAACAGGTTTCCTTACGAACAAGCCCCAAAGGAACACTTGTGCCCACCTGCCCATTTCCTTATCTAAAAGATGTTGCTTGAGAAACACTTGGAGAAAAGATAACCTCACTAAAAAAAAATATTAAAAAAAAAAATTTAAAATATTGCATGTATCTTCTTTGGTGCTTTCTTGAGATAAAATGTGTCTTAATATTTTTTCCAGACATTCGGGACAGTGGGGGACCTAAGCCTGTGATGGTGTATATTCACGGAGGGTCCTACATGGAAGGCACTGGAAATTTATATGATGGCAGTGTTCTAGCAAGTTATGGGAATGTGATAGTCATCACAGTCAACTATCGCCTTGGGGTACTTGGTAAGAAGCTTTCAGCTTTCCACTAATCCCTGCTATCTGCAATGCAATTCATATTATATGTGAGAATGTGCTTTAAAAAAAAAGGCAGAAGAGAGACAAGAAGTATTTTTAAATTTTCTTTGTCAAATATAAGGTTTGTATTCTGGGAATAAAATATAAAGATATTTCTGGTGTTTTCTGGAAGAGCCTGCTGGAAGAGCACGCTGCATGAAGCAAATATTCCGATTGCTGAGCTGTCCAGGCAGAAGGGTTTATCTTTTTTATTTCTTGTTATTTTTTTTAATTTCTTTTTTTTTTTTCCTCTATTTGTTTGTTTCTGTGAATAACACTGATGCTTTAATTCATAGACAGGTAAATTAATTTTTTAAAAACTTTTAAGCTGTAGAGGGTAGGGTTTGCTATTGGATTGAAAGAGACTAAATTTTAAATACCACGATTTTTTCATGCTTTGAAAAAGTGAAGGATGTTATGAAGACATCTTTTTACCTGTTTGTTTTGAGCTTCATTGTGGTTTTGAGAACTGTTATGGGTGTCATTCAAGTACCTCCAGTATTTCTCTTCCATATAATGAACTAGAGAATGAAAGACTTTGCTTTGATTGTTCCAAATTCATGCAATAGAACGTGCTCATGCTGTTGGTAGAGGTGTGTGGTCTCCCCTGGTACCTTGTATTTATGGATAAAAAATTACTCTGCTATTTTCTCAGAATAGTCACATACATGATAAAGTCCACCAGCTCTTGAGACAGCATCACTGTTAGGAGGTTCTTCTAATATTTTACCAAACTATTGCATGCCAAGGCTCCTGAAAACAGGAGCTGGGTCCTGGGATAAAATGGAGATCAGAACAGTAACTTCAGAATACTTACACAGGTATAAAGGTATTCCCTGTAACATCTCTAACAGCAGAGAATTTATTCTGAAGACCAGTCAATTTTATTTTCAAATGTCTGCTACTCTGCTTTACTATTGGGTTATTGGTTTTTGTCATTGCTCTGCTCTTGTGTTTTGAATTTGGTTAGCACAGTCCCCAAATGCATTGGTTCTGCTTTGCTTTTCTGGGTAATTGTCTTCCAACAGTTTCATTTTTGTAAAAAAATTTGACATCCTAATTTCAGGGGGAGGGAATGGATTTTGACTTTAGATTTTGAATTTAGTCTGCTGTTATTGTATTTTACAGGGGACTGAATAACTCCCAGAGATATCATAACTATTATTGTCTGGATTTATTTCCTTGGTACTGGAGGTTTCATTTGTGATGTAGCACTTTAAGAAAGGAAGTTCTGGTATTTTGTATGGTTTTCTTCTTCCTGTTTTCTAATTATGTGATGACTTAAAGTCCTGGACACACATGGTACAGCAGTTAATAATCTGCTACCTGTGCCTCTAATCAGCATTTCAGTTTGGCATCAGTGCCTGTTGTCTCAAACAATATTTCTCTGTATCATATGCCAGTAAAATAGAAAGTATCTATTATCTGAAAGGGCTGTTTATTTTTGTATATTATTTAGTTTGATTCGTAAGTCATTAGTAATTGCAGTGTTTAAAAGGGTTAGTTGCTTGAAAGATGAAAATTAATATACCTTTGTTGATGATAATGGTTTTTGCACTTGTAAATTAACACTGATCACTGAGGTAACCCACAGCTTAGGAGAAATTCATTTTTGTTCATTGTGATTCTTTGGCTTTCATGGTCTTTACTGAGCCTCAAGGGTCAAAGAGCTGATTTTATTTTAAGTGGGACCTATTACAGTAAAACCTCTAAAATTCACAGCAGAATTCAGTGATTGGTATGAATACTTGATAACCACATTCTGCAAACCCTGTAACAGGTTTGCAGGGTTTTCTTAGTAAAACCAGTGCTGTTTATGTAGAAGTCATACACATCTCTTGTATTTGGTGCAATGCCTATCTGTCATAAATAAATAATGATGATGTATCATTAAATAGGTAGTGGAGAAACAGAGCAACAATCAGAAAAGAAAGTCTGAGCAGTTTACATTTTCCCTGCTTTTCCTTGTTTTCTAATCTACAGACACTATCAAAGTGGGACTGTGCAGAGTCATAGTAGATATCAGCTCTCTTTGATATTTTGAAACTCTTGTGCTTCCTTGTTCCAGCAGAATGTTTCCCTTTGCAGTCACATTAAGATGTGGATTTTCAAAAGCATAGGGAAAAAATTCTCAGCTTCCCTTTCCTGATCATATCCCACAAGGTGAGACCTCCAGCTCCAATGACTGGTGCCTGTGGGATAGCTGGGTATCCCTTGACCACTGTGTGAAATACCTGCCTTTGCAGGCAGAAGGAAAATTTAAGGAATTAACCACGTGAGAAGATGTAGGGATAAAAAAAGGTCTTTCTTCTCCTTTTCACATGACCTTTATTGCTCTGGTTTCTTGTCTCAGACTTTTGTGGATAGATGTCTTGATAAAGGTGATCTCTGTGAGTCACCTGCCATAGTTTTACCAAGATGTCAATTTTTCTTAAACAAATAAACTGATAAATCATTATAATTCAATAAATGTTCAGAGCTGAAATAGCAACATCTTCTTCCAGACCAATTGTGATGGGACTGGACATGTGTTTTGATATTAGGTTCCTCACAGTACTCTATTAAGTCCACAGTAGACAGCTTTTGATGCAGTTCAGATTATTTTCTTGTTTATCCTGAGTTGAAAGATCCCTTGTTTTATGGCCTAATCTCCTCAAGGAGCTGGGTTTTTTGGAGATGCAAGATGTACTTCTAAATAAAATGTTAGAAAATGCTTAAAAGTGAACTCCATTTGGTAAAGAGAAAACAATAATAAAAATTAAAGAATGATGGATCAAGTGCATCTAAAATAAAAATAAAAACAAAAGCCAAAACCAAAACAAAATAACAAAATACACTAACCAAATAATCCAACCAAAACCAAAAGCCCTGGTGAGTTCCTTGGTCCAATTTTGCCTTTGAAACAAGTCTGAGGATGAAAGTTAGAAAGTGTTCTTAGATAAAGATGAGGGACCTGCTTGCCCTGGGAAACTGGGGGCTACTGAATAAGAAACCACTGGAAACACACTTATGTCTTCTTTAGACTCCTTCTGAATGCAAGTCTTGTGCAAACAATTCCTCCAAGAAGGAATACTGCAGAAGCAGTCTAATAGCCCTGAAGGACAGTGCAGATATATCTTTATGGCTTCTTTTTGGGAAAGGACAGATATGAAGACAAGTTTGATTTTTAAACTCAGCTGATAAGAGATGTCAGATGTTTGCTCAATATATATCCACCTGGTAAAAAGCAGGAGCATTTCATTTAATTTTCATTAAGAAAATGGAAAAGATTTATGAAAGGAGTCTATTCAGCATCCAGAAAAGATCATGATGGACAGATTTAATACTGCCAGTGCTGTTTTCTGTGTTCTTTCTTATGAAAGGTTTATTTAGAGAAGCAGAATGATTTGGGTCACCATTGGCTACTACTACTTTCAATTTCAGTAGTGGAGAGAAAGGAGAGAGCTGGTTCATGTTAATTGGGAATTTGTTTCTTCATTTTATTAATTTATACTCTTTGTTCGTGGTTATCTTTAAGACACAGGACTTTAATAGAACTTTAATAGAAAAAAAGCATTTGTATTGAAGCTCACAAACTGAACGGGGAAAAGAAATAATGACTTAAAGAAATCTCTAGTTTGAGCACTGCTTTAAATTTCTCATTTTTCCTCTTTAAGAGGCAGTGGTTGTCCCTACAGAAACAGTAAATTGTCATTCCAAGGGTCTGTATCAAAGGTGGTAATAAATAAAAAGGAGAAATTGTCTGTATTTTGTATTTTCTGTTAGGCATTCATAATGTCTGCCTTGGGAAGGCAAACATCCTAAACTTTCGACCAAAATTCATGTCAAAATGGAAGGAAACCTATGAGTGAGATTGTCCTCATTATGCCTTCTTTAATTATATGAAATATTCCCTTTTGAGGGGGGCATAGGCACCTTTACAGTCATATAGTCTTGCATTAATGCTGTCACCTCTAGTCTGAGAATATTGCATGGGATTACTGAATAGAAAACCCTTATCCAGGTGTTCCACTACTTCAATTTTTTTTTCCAGTTGGTACTTTTAATGCTGCAGGTAAAGTCACTGCAGCAGACTGCAAGCTCTGATAACATTACTCAGTACATTATTTCCCAAATAACTGCACTGAAATCAGTGGTGCTCTTCAGTGCAGGGCATCCCCTTGTGACAGAGCCTGGTTGCCCATAATTTAAGTGATGTGTTGAAGAACGAGGGTACTGGAAAGGTACCTCCTGCACAGAACTGCTTCTGAGAAGAGCTGTTCTTATAATTCTGTCCTGTTTTCCAGCCCAAAATTCCATTTTTCAGTAGTGTGTTGTGTAAGCCAGCTGTGCTGGGCTGCAGCATTCATACCAGATAAAACACACATTAGTGACAGAAAACAGAACAAAGCAAAAAGTGCTGCCACAAAACCCCTTTCTTAACTTTTTTTAGTGACTGTTGGAGCTTCATGGATAAATTAGTGCCAGAGAATGATTCTTATCATGCCATAAAACATTTTGTTGCTGTGTGGATACATGAGGAAAATACCTCAGGTTTGAACAACCCTTTGCTGCTGTGCAGAGTGATGCCAACTCTTATTGGCCCAAGGGGTGCCTGAAATACAAGGACAGAGCCCTGCAGGAAGTGCTGGGCAGCCTCTGCCAAGCCCAGAATCTCTGCCCTCATCCATCCTGCTCTCAGCAAGGAGCTGCACATTCCCAACAGGCCAGAAAAATAAAGCACAACCTTTCCTTTATGAGCAAGTTTATGTGCATCAGTACCGTGGCAGTTCCAGAATGCAGCCTGGTGAACCCTTTCATGGGATGAAGAATTATCAGCTGACCATTTGCAGGTCACAGAGATGAGAATATATTATAATGAAAGCTACTTCAGTGCAATTTGGAAGTACCTGCCTGTTTCAGGAGTCTAATTCCATTGGGATTGACTAGAAGGTACTGTCTTATTTAAATACCTTTATCTTTTTAAATAGAATTACATAACATCATTTTTTCCCATTGCTTTCAAACTAGATCTGCTTTTTTACTCTTATTCTGATTTGTCAAATTTGTTAATTTGATTTACCTTAAATTTGATAATGATTTACTTTGTTTTGTCTCCATCACATAGTTTGGATGGGTTTTTTTACTGCCTTGCTCTTTATATTGACAGCACGGTAACACTAATGAAAATATTAAAATGAGGATTAAAAATATTATTCAAAATAATGTATAACATTTAGATATAACACTTTCAAAAATTACTTCATGTGAGATTAAAAAGCTTTAGTCAACTTTATAAAGATATTGTGATGAACTAGTGTTTTGTTTCACTTAAGTATTTATGCAAATATAGCCTATTATGCTCATTTTCTGCAACCTGGAGGGTTGTCTCTCCTGAAAAGAAGCCTTTTCACATCAGTAAATGTAAGCATCTCATGGCATAGTGGCTAGTCAGTGGAAGTAACAGTGCAATAAGAAGGTTTATGTTAATTAGATATCAAAGGAGATAAAAAATGTACAAAGACTCTTTTTCCTACATTGCTTAGACTGTGGGGTTTTCTTTTATAGTTCACAATTTAATATCCAGTAAAAATGGGAAAATGCTTGATCATTAGCTTTGGTGACAAGCACATCCATTATCTTTTTATGAAACCTTAAAGGTACTGTCAGGAGATGGCATTTTATTCCAGCTTTGCTGCACCTCTAAAGGGTCTCTGATGAGCCTCTTTTCTATTATCCATTTCCTAAGATGTTTGAGTAAAAGTGATAGATGAGCAGAAGATTATATATTATTGCCTAATTAAAAGTACATTACATTGAAAGTAAAGATGGAAAATTAATAGCAAAACACATCAAAATGTGCAGTCAAAAATCATTCAAGTTTTCTGAAGTGCAAGAACATGCAAGGAATGTTAATCTACAAATACTTTTAGGGATCCCTGGCAGCTTCATAACAGTTTTCTTTAAATATTGATGAAATTTTTGTATTTTAGGATTGAACAGTAGAGAAGGTATCCAGAAGGTCTGATCTGATCCCACCTTACCCTAGGGCATCACAGAGTCTTGGTATGAAGCCCTCCAAATGAATTTGATTCCAGATAAATAGAAGGAGTTGAGATAGGGAGACTGCTGCTGTTATCTATTCCCCCTGGTGCTGTACTTCACAAGGGCTGATTTACACATCCTTAGAATTCTGAAAATGTATTAGACAATTCTTATTTAATACAGCAGGTAACCTCAGGGCAGGAGGCCCAAGCATGGCTCATCTAGATTTGCAGTGTCCTAATTTCTTAGATCCATTAATAGAATTAGCATTCAAATCTCAGACCTGCTGTCATTAATGATATTTTTTGTTGGTTTTGTTTTTTGTTTTTTGTTTTTTTTTTTGTGAATTAGTGCCAGCCAAAGGGGGAGGTGGGGTATACAGTGGGGGAGCAGAGAAAGGAAGATTTCCACACTTGGGTCTGTACCACCAAAATGACAAAATGGATGTGAGGTAAACAATGGGTTATTGACCAGAGATCTTTAAAGGGTCAACTGCAAAGCACAGCAGGCAAGATATTTATAAAATGGGAACCCTGAATAAATCGTGCACTCTTGTAAGGAACCATTTCTTTTCTATTTGTGCCTTTTCTAGCACAGTCAATTGACATTATCCACCTGCTTGGATAGATGCATATACACACCAGCTTCTCTATTTTTTAGGGCACAAAGACATAATTTTATTTGCCATTGAATAGGTTTCTATCTTTGTACAGGTACATTTTAAATAACATGTTTATTCTGATGTTCTAGACATCTTTTTTGGTAAACAGAAAAATAACAAATAACAAACTGAAAAAATTCCTTTTGGCATAAGAGCAGTTTGTGTCATTTCTGTCAAGAAAAACTACTTTTTGGTAAGATAAATTTCCTTCATCAATATTTGATCATATAATAAAAGTATCCTAGTTTTTTTAAATAGCATATTTATCTTTGAGAGCAGAATAAACTCCAGCATGATAATTGCAAAATAGGAAGGAGAAAGCGCTCACTAAAGACAAGATATAAATACCTTAAAGCCTCAAAAAAAAAAAAAAGTCAAAATCTTTGACCTGATTATCCTACATGATGTTATTTGTAATTTTTATCATCTAGCTATGTGTAACTACCTTCACTTTGCTCCAAGTAATATCTGACCAAATTACTTTTGGTCCATCACTGATCCCCATGCAAGACCTTAAATCTACTGTATTCTTAATGTTTCATCTCTGCAACAGTACTGTACTTTTCACTGTACAGTATCCTAAGCCTTTGGTTTTCTTGTGATGGGATGGGAAACTTCTTGGGGAGCCAGATTTGGTCTCATCCTTTGAGGCAAGCAGAATTTAGGCTGCTCTGCCTTTGCCAGAATGCCAAATTTCCCAGGAAAGGCTCTGCCTGACTGTAAGCCAAGAGGTGGGGATAAATTGGGATTTTAATGCACTTTGATCTCACTGCACAGCATTCCCATACAGAAAAAATCCTCTGAGTTCCCAATATTCTGTTTTTAAACCCAAGCAGGAAGACATTAAGAAATACTCTGCAGCTCAGCAGCCAAGTCAGGTCTGTGCCCAGCCTTGGTGGGTTGGGAAATCTGCACTCCTGAGTTTTATGCAGCTGTAATTCATGCCCAGAAAGAAAAAGTGAATGAAAATTCTTTCAACATTTATGCTAGAAGTAGCAGGACAAGTAGATAGAATATTTCTAAATTTCCAGTTGAAGGCATTTAATTACATATATTAAAATAGTTTCTGAAGCTTAAATTAAGCACTTCTGTATACTGTGGGGCTTTGGAAGCAATAGATACCTTGACAAGGATTTCCATTGCAAATATTGCTCTAATTTTTCACACATTTCAATTGTATAAAATTCCTAATTTTATGTTTTTTTTGTATGCAAATTAGTTTACATATATGGGTACTAGATCAACTATTATTCTGATACTTCCTTGATGTAGCACCTTGATATTTTTGAGTCCATTGAACAAGATCTGTATTTTAAGGCTGCAGCAGCACTTTTTAATGGTTAAAAAGAGTAATGTGAACAATAGATCTAGAGGTACAAAGCTCTCTTGGCAGCAGTACTGGCAAGAGAGAGAGTCCTAATTTTTTTCATCTATTTAATGTGTGATCCATGTGTAAATGCCTGCCTCAGCCAACCTAGAAAATACTACAGTAAAAATGTTGCATTTTGTATTACTTTCTAATGGAGAATATATAGGAGACTGTTGTTTGATTCACTGATTTCTTATTTCCCAAGATGTACTGGCAAATAAATATTATTTTGGCAAAAAGTGCATTTGAATACATTATTACATGAAAAATTGCTATGCAAAAGTCTCTGAAAGGCCAGAGGAAATGTTGTATATTGGTTAATATCCCTTGTTAAGCAAAGTATGAAAATTTCCTTCCAGCAAATAAATACTAGATACTAATGCATTTGTAAAAGTATTTTGAATATACCTTGTGTTGTATATGTTGCAAACTAAAAATATTTTTGAGAAAAGAAAGATCACTTATACACTTTAATTAAGAATTTGAGATATATCCTCCATGTTTCAGGGGATTTATTGTTTGAGAGATAAATCTTACAGACATTTTTTATTGTTCTGCAACAATTTCTCCCTATTTTTTCAACATCCTAATGAAATAGAATGTAAGAGGTTTGAGCAGTCTTTGTATGGAAAACTCACTACACACTCAAGATTTTAAAAATAACTTGCTGTATATTTTTGTCAGCTCTTGGATTTTTTTTTAATCAACTCTCCCTTAATCATTATAATTTGTTCATTTTCTCAAGGCTTTCCACCAGGATTTGGGTTGAGGGATCTTAAATTGCCGTAGAGATGCTGACAAATTTCTTTACTATTTATTTTCCCACTGAAGAATGAATTGTTCAGTACAGAAGCACAAAATATTAAAAAAAAAGGAGGCAGAGCACCATATAGCTCCAAAGAATTCCAAAAAGATTAGGCAAACATATCCCTAAGCTGGTTTGCTTTCTTAGGTTCCAGAGTTTGGTAAGCACTTATTTGTGTCATATCACTGATTCCAACAGGAAACACACAGGGAAATGAATTTCTTCCCAAAATATTTGTTCCCATCTCTACTTTTTTGGTGTAGTTCGTCACACATTAATTAATTGCTTTGCTTCTGTGACTGAAATTTTCCTTTCAGCTCCAGGAAAATGCTGTGTCTGCCCTGGAGATGGGTTTGCATTTCATCTGCGAGGCTTTGCTGAAGGGTGACACCATGGGGTGTCCTCCACTGGGCCCCTGTGTGCTGGGGGGCCAAAGGCCAGCTTTCAGCTGCCCATGAACCCTCTTAATGACCTGTAAAATGCACTCCTGAGCACCCTGGGGATGTTATAATTACTCACTTCGTTATTATGTGCCTCTTGAAAAATGTTCTTTAAATATTTTCCTTTTGTCATGATATAGTTCTTAACAAGGATGGCTAAATTATGGTGGACTGAATGTGAAATGTTCACATTAAAAGGAATATTAACTTTCTTTCCACGATTTTTTTTTCTGATCATTTACCTCTCTTATTGGAAAATATTGAGAGAATTGGGTTTGTTCAGCCTTCAACTCTGAAGCCTTCAGACTGCCTAATTATGGTCTCCCACCACTGAAGGGGTTACAGAAATTGAGAGAGACTTTTCATGAGGGCCTGGAATGAGAGATCAAGGGGGAATGGCCTCAAACTGAGAGTAGGTTTATGTCAGATACCAGAAAAAAATTCTCCCCTGTGAGGGTGGTGAGGCCCTGGCACAGAGAAGCTGTGGATGCCCCTGGATGCCTGGAAGTGTCCATGGACAGGTTGGATGGGACTTGGAGCAGCCTGAGATAGTGGAAGGGGATGGAAATAAATGATATTTAAGTCTCATTCCAACCCAAACCATTCTATAATTCTATTACTGATAATTTTCTCTTTCGATACTTTATGGGCTTGCACAGCCTGTGTGTTCAAAGCTTAAAGCCCCTTTTATCGTTGAGTTTCTCCTGTCATTGTACCTGATAGCTGTATGGATGCACATTGTTTGGCTTTTGATTATCATTAGGTTTTGAATTACTATCAAAAATAACTTAAAATGGAAAGTTACTCACTATTTCATATATTTTCTTTCTGATAACAAAGAAATCACTTGACAACTACCTCGCTAGCACAGAGCATTTCTCACGTGGGTTCCCTCCAGCTAAAGATGTGCTTCAAAAATGTTATTGGTAAATACAAGATATTACCTGCATTTTCCAACAACAAAATTCAGCATCTGTGGAAGTGCTTGAATTTCATCTTTGCAGTTTTTCTAAGTAGATGCTGTAGAAGAAGTGATCGCAATTTCAAATTTAAGATTCCATTCTTAAATGGCTTTAAAACAATGCACACATTTCTTTTCCTTTCCCCCTCATAAGCACATAATGTTGCTATTTTATCCTTTGAAAGTTCTATATAGTTGTTGGCTGGGTTCTTTCTATAAATATTTCATAAGTAGTGTTTTGATCTCTGGTTCAAATTCAGTCATGGAAAGCAGATGTTCTTGTTGATAGGTTTCTTTTGAAAGTGCTGTGTACAAACAAATTTACAAACAGAAGTGTATTCAGTAGGAGTAGTGGAACTGATAATATTGAAAATGTATTATGAAGAATAAATTTTTGGTTTTAACTTTTTTTTTTTCTTGAAACATGCAAAATATGAACAAAAACCATCATTGCTTGGCTATAGTGTATCAAAGATGGAGCTGAGGGTCAGAAAAAAATCTGCTTCATCTTAAAGACATTGAAAAAAGCCCTTCTCTTGCAGAAAATATTGTCTTGCAACCAGATCCAGCTCCATGCTATCACAGAGCAGGTCCTCTTGCAGGGTGGAAGGGAGCAGCTGTCACCAGGAACCATCAGCTTTGCAGGAACCTGATCTATTTTTACCAGGCCCAAGCACAGACAGGAAATGCAATGTTTGTACTAAGGTTTGGCATCTACAGCAGAACTGCTTGGTGCAGTGTCCCTGAAGGAGGTGTAGGTTTTGATTCTGCTGCCTGGAGCACCAAAGAAAACTGGCTCCATGTGTTTGTTTCTCTGTCTTACTCCTATTCTTGTAAGCACCTCCGTGTCTCACCACTCCTGAAGTCTGCAGTGTTCTAGAAAGACTCTGGACAAATTCTGGGTATTGCATTCAGTGTGAGAGCCTTGCTCTGCTTTTATATCGTTCCCTTACAACACTCCAACAAAATAATTTTGAAAAATGAGCCCAGGAGGGTTTATTTCCCATTAATGACTGAATGCTGGCATTTGAATGATGGAAATAGATATATTCCTTTGTGTGACTGTACAGATGAGAGCTTTTGTCATGAGATTGTCCTTTTCATTTACATGAGCTCTTCGTTTTCTGCTGCTAAAACTTTTTAGTCATTTAAAAGCTTTTCCCATCACATTCTCTGTAGCTTCTCAGTGTTTCCTCCCAGGAGATCTCTATGATTTAGGTGAAGATAATCAATCTCACTGAAAGAAACAAAATTACTTGTGGTGATCAATGTGTGCCAACAGCTAGTTTTTGTTAAAGTCATCCTGCAAAGTTAGAGAACCCAGCAGAAACATATTCAGAACCTGCTTCTTAACTTCTCCCTGCCAAGCGAGCAAGATGCAAAAAGCCAAAGGAAATTAAAATAAGCAGGTGAAGGGGTGTGGCTTTCACTGGCTTCAATGTCAGTTTACAGAGAATGAGGAAGAATTAAAAAAAATTAACTCAGACTCTTGGTGGCATCCAGCAAAAGGACAAGTGGCAGTGGGCACCACGTGTAGAGGAAAGTCTAAAATTACAAACCTTGTTCATTCTGAGGGTGGTCAGATGCTGGATCAGGTTGCCCAGAGAGGCTGGGGAGTCTCCAGGGCACGGAGACACTCAAACCCTGAGTAACCTGGTTTACTTGAGGTGGTGAAGTCCCCACAGGTCCCAGCTGCCCTAAGGCTGTGATTCTGTGGTCAAAAGGCAGAGCAGTGGGTCCTGAGTGCTGTGAGGGAGCAGATGAATCCTTCTCTAGACATCTACCTGGTCTTTTAACACCTGATTAACTTTGTAAACCTTCTCTGCACAGTCTGAGCTCGCCTGAAAAGGAACTAGCCCATTATAATTGTCTTAGGCGAAAAAAAACCCAACATTTTTCTGCAAAGCAATAGCCACACTACTACCTATTTTTGGCACCAGCAGATGTATCATCTCCTCACATGAGCTAAGGTTTCAGCCTGTGGCTCATGGGCTCAGGAGGGATTACTTATTCCACCATCCCAATGGAGAAAAGGGGCTCTGGCAGCCTGGCATGGAGAGATAATGATTTGTCTCCTGAAAACTTAACCAGGCTTATGTCCAGAGCAGAGGTGCAGAAACTTTTTCACACCTAAACCTTTCCAGGCCCCTTGGTAAACCCTGCCCTTACTGTAGCATTACCCAGGAATTGAGCAGAGGGGGTGGAAGGAAATGTCACAGGTTAGATCATGCCAAGTCTTATGTTGTAGCTTTCTCTGCTGGAATTTGGGTTTTCAGGAATGGAGCTCTTGATTTTAAGGAATCTTAAGGTTGCCTGCAAGTTATAAGACAATGAGAGACTACATTTTCTCTCCCTTCTTTGTCTTTTTTATCTCTTATGGAAGGATCCAGTGTCAGCTGGATATCAGCTTGTTTTAGTTTGGTGCCATTTATTTAGGTTCAGCTTCCAACCACTGGCATCTTGGGTTTTTTCTTTGTTTTTGTCATGCCAGGGTATTTCTTCTGTGCTGTCACTCATCTCACTGTTCCTTTTCCAGACAATTTGGCAATTCCTGAGGACCTATTTTTTCACATCTCTTGATGCATATTGAAGAACCACATTTTGACAAATACCAATTTCTTAAGTAAAATTTGCCTGGGCTATGGATGAATACATTGCTTAGGGTACATTAGTGGAATTCTAAAACCTTACTTTTTGGAAGCTGATCATACACTAAAAGCAGCAAAAAGGAAAAAACATTAATTGCCAATTACAGCTAATAGCTTGCTGCAATTGACATGAATGAAGCAGATTGAAGGTACTTTTAAAAGTAGCTTCTCAGTAAATCCAAGTAGTGAAATGTTTTGGAATGAAGCAGTTGCAAAAATGAGGTTAAATATCCTGTGCTTAACAACCTGCAAAATCCAGAAATCTGTTTTAGATATATCTTTTGGGATTTCTCTGTAAGAATACAACAATGGATTTGTTTTCCCTTGAGAATGTTTACATATACCTGATATTATTTCCTGCATCTCCTTAAAAAAAATCCTCCCCACCAAAATTTTAATTTCACAAGACTACAAAAAAAATATAATCCAATGCTAGTGACAAACCTTATTATTTCATTAAGTTTTTTCAATATTATTGACTCTTTAAACAGCAGTATTCTAAGGTGAATCAAACAAGTTGAAGTATTTTTTCTGAAAGCTGGAAATGTATTTTGTATATTAAGTCACTCATTTTTCAGAAGGAATATTATAGTAGTTTTAAAGATGGAAGAGTTTTAAGAAAAGCAAAAAGCTTTTTATACTATGATAAGTAAAGAAGATGAGTCACCGAAACAGGGCTTTCTGAACATTTTTTATATTTATATTTCTCAGCACTGTGTAAAGCACAGATGAAAGGTTAAGAGAGTAATAAACAAAGCTGAAATGTGATTTGGATGGGTAAGCTGCACTTTGATCTTCAGACTATAAAACACTGCTACCTGGGTCAGAACTAACACCCAGCAGGACAAACAATCACTTGTTTGCCGTGCTATAAAATTCACAATTCCTTTTTCTATGCCATGCTAGCAAACATTCTGTGTCACTAACGGATGGAAAGAGAAAATGTAGGAGTTTTATAAATTTGTGTAATTTAAAACAACTTTAAACATGTGCTAAAGTTTTCTTTAAAGTTCTCTGATCTTTAACAAATAGCACTATAGGAATGGATTTGCAGCAAATACTGAGCAACTTTAAAGATCTTAAAAATACTAAAAATATATGAAATTATTTAAAACCAGGAATGAAACTCTAGGTTATGTGAAAAAGAACAAAATCAGCGCTGCTCTTATTCCAGTTAGACAAAATTGCATTTTCTACTGTACCAAACTCTTCTGCCTTATGATTCCACAGAAACATTCAATATCCTGAGCTGGAAGGGACCCACAAGAATCATGAAAATCCAACTCCTAATCCTGCTCAGGACAGTCTCAGCTTCCATTTGCTCCTCCTCTTTCATTCCTTCAGAAAGATGTCTACTTCTTTTTAAGTTTCTTGGTTTCTCAGGTGTTTTCCAAGCACAGTTATCTGTGCTCTCAGATGTGAAGCTGTGCCTGTCCTGTCCTGGGACTGCTCAAAAGGAGGTGGATAAATATTTTCCCCTTGGAATTTCAGTGAAGGGAAAAGTGTGATTTCCACTTGACCAATATTTGGCTGATGTATCAATTTTACAATAAATATGAGTAATTCTAAGGACACTTATTGTTATTGATTATCTTAATACAGCCATTTTAGCATTTCATTGGATCACAATAATAATAATTATTTTTTTAAGTAAACAAAACCCAAATATTGAGACCAAATTTTTTTTCCCAATGAAAGCTACCTCGGACTGACCTTTTTATGTATAATATAGTCACACTATTATTACATACTGTGAATAGGGTTATCACAAATGCATAAAAGTGTGACCATATTTTTTAATTATGTCCTTGATTCTAGCAAATTTCAGGCAATAAAAAACTCATTAATTTTAATAGTGTTGGATCAAGCCCCATATTTATAATGTGATGTAATTGTCCACTGCATTCCTGACATCTGGCAATAAAATTCTTGATCATAAAGCACTAGATTATATTTGTTGGTGCAGAATTAGCCATCAGGCAATGGTTAGTCAGGAACAAAAAGCTATTCAGAGAATTCCTTCATCAATGATTAGGAAATTAAGTCAGAATATCCATTTATTTATATTTATTTAAAAGTTACATTCCTCCTGTCACAATGATATCAACGTAAAGCAGATACAAGCTGTTCTTGACACAACAACTCCACTTCAATCTGTTAGAGGTTGAAGGATATGCATATTTATTCCTTTTTTTTTCCTTTCTAGAGATTTCCACCACTGAAAATTTAGCTAGTAGGAAAGAACTGTTATGCCATAAGTTTGAGCTGGCATGTCGTATCACAATGCTGGGATATGCCTTTCTGGCTTGATTTATCTGGTAAAAAAAGAGAATTTTAGTGTCCTTCACTATGATTTCCAAGCAGAAGAGACAATAGTGGAAATACCCAGATTGGTAAAACTCTGGATTACAGAAATGCCACTGCATGCTATTTATCTCTTTGTTAATTATACCTGACTAATTAATTAATGACTTTCTCTTTGATTCATTACGGAGAGATTGATGGAGCTTACGACTCGGAGACTTCCAATACTGTATCTATGTACAGTCCAAATATTTGTTTTCTGGGATGCAAGAGGGAGATGAAGATAATTTATCTCATCCCACACTTTTCATCTCGATGGCATTTGTTTTGTCCCTCAGCCAGGGAACACTGGCCTGGCTGCTGCCTGTGCACAGCTGAGGAGAGCCCAGGAGGGGAACGATTATTGCCCATTTCTCTCTGGTTTTACACCAAAGAGCACGAGGTGGTGTCATTCTCCCTTCCCTCCATCCTCCAGCCACTCCAAGGCACTTTACACCAATGAGTACATAACACTTAAAGCTGTTGTAGTACCACACACCCTCAGAGACTGTTCCAGGGCTTCTTGTCAAGGAGCTCGAGTGCTCTGCGAGTTGTGTGACACACAGGGAAGTCAATAAAGGACTTGTGTCAATCTGAAAGCCAGAATTTACTGTACCTTTCCATCTAGAGTAGTAGTAGAAGAGAGATCAAAGATTTGGCATCATGATCCATTTGGTTTTCAGGAAGCTTAACCTCTTGTTCTTCACATAAAAAAAAACAAACCTAAATCAAGTATCACAGTAAGTCATGCATTCTCCCCCCTCTGCTAAATAGCTCATCAAAGTCTTTAAAAAGTAAATAATGATGGTTGAAAAAAGTGACTTGATAACTTATTTGAGCAGTTTAACCTGTTGTAAGTTTTTATGGGACTGACCTTTGCTTGCTATTTCTTTTCAGACTCTATATTTGCATCTGATTTGTATTAATGAAAATGGAAAAAGTAAATTTGCAATTGACTAGTTTTTCCAGGGAGTCCTGTTGCTGTACAGCTTTTGATATTATTTTCAGAAACTGACTATGCCAGTATTTCTATTTTTGTTTTAGAGAATAATTTAATTGTAATGCATAAGGCTATCTAAAATTTTGTCAGTAAAGTAAGTGGCCAAAAGTGATATGTGTCATTGCATGAGTGATGGAGCAGAGGAAATAAAACAGTAATATTGGAATTATTCTTAAATTTAGCTTAGATTCATTGTTGTTTCTGAACAAACAGAGGGAGGTAAATGTAACAGGGCTGTGTATACATGGCATTCAGTGGCAGATGTGGCTTTGATGTCACTGGTTTTAGTTTGAAAGTGTGGTGTTTCTTTCAATGCCTCATTTTCTTCCTCTCATCTCAACCATATTTAGCTCTCCTTTTTGATTATAGAAGAAGATCTGTATCTGAGAAGAAAGGTTCTTCCACCCCCATCAGCATCAGCTCAGTAAATCTAGGTGTCATCTGCCTAACAGCATAATGAGCAGTAATAACTCATAATGACCATAATGAGCACTAACAGCTGAACATGTCAAATATACTGGAAAAAAGAATAGTTCCCTATGGGACTCCAGCCTCCTCAAAGTGGAGGTACAAAGTGCTCCTGCAGATAGCTGTGAACTACTGAACTGCAGTGCAACCACAGGTTGTTCCAAAAAATCATTTCTAGAGGGAGACAGCTTTCGTTGACATTTTTTGACATTATATTCATGCTAAAGTTGGATTTCTCAGAGGGTTTTGAAACAAAACAGCTGTTTAAGTTTCTAACCAAACCTGAAGGACAAGTTCTTTTCATCAGGGCAAAGCCACAGCGCAGATCTCACACTGGGCACAGGGCAGGACACTGATTTGGCTTCTGGTTAAGGGGGGACCAAATTCTGTGAGAGCAGCTGAGGCATTTAAGGTAAAATTTGACCCAATATATTACTGGGTAACTCTGTATGTATAACACAACCAGGTTTTGGGAATCACTGCAATCAGGTAGGCTGGCTGCCATTCCCACTAGTGTTTGCAGCTACAGATGTCCCAAATTATTTTACTAGATTTATCTTATACAAAAGTTCGTTGATTTTGCAATTCTCATATTTTAGGCCTCTAGGAGTATTCTGACATTCTGTACAAGGTTTTTTTTTGTTGGGCTTTTGGATTTTTTGGGGTTTTTTTTTTTGCTTGATTTTGCTGATGTACCACAGGAAAATATTTTTATACTTACTTGGAAAAATAAACTGTTACAGATATCATTGTGCTTCCCTTGATACTGGCTGATGCTCTATGCAGGAAATTGTATCAGTAGCACTATTTTCTTGTAAAATGAGCTTTTAAACCTCTGTAAAAATCAGCTATGTTTTGATCCATTCTATTCTAATCTTTATGTGTGAAAATTTATATATGAGACTATGAAAATAAAATGAAGCACAGGGGTTTCAATTGCATGATAAACACTGAGAAAAACTGTAGGAAACAATGGGATGTGTTATCAAGTGTATCTTCAAGCAGATTTTGGGCATCAAAAATGTTACTGAAATAAGGCTGTTGCCTAAAATTGATGCAATGTTCTTTAGCTGAAGTACTCATCAAGTTTTTAAGTGCATGCATATTTTTCTCAGTAAGTGGTCCAGTTTGTTTCACCTCAGTTAATTGCAGTCATGGGGATACGTTTGCCACATCACACGATGAGAGTCTAAGAGCATCAATATTTATCAAGCAACAGGGAAAAATAAGGAAATATAAGGAAATATAAAGAATTGTTGCTTTACTAATCAGCAAGGAAAGTGAGCCCAAATGTCATAATCTCCTAAGAAGTCAGTGTGACGTGATACTAAAAATAGTCAGCTAAATACACCCTGAGCAACTGACTGCACTGGGTTTGGAAAACATCTTTCATGAAACTTGTGTAGGTGGAGATTTTTTTCAAGGAATGCCAGTTTATTGTTTCTGTAATGGGAAAAAATTATGGCTTATCTCAAAACCTTTTTATTTTGTTTGTTTAGCTCGCATGTAAAAGAAGAAATCTGAAACTTCTCCAGATGCTGTGAGAAAGTTCTCTAAATACTGAGAATTATTTTCTATAGAATAATCACTGTATGTGCAATTTTATACTTAATTAGATCAGTCACAGAACGGCTCCTGTAAGGAAGGCAGTGTGACTCCTCTGTGTTGACCACAGAAAATGAAAAGATAAAATAATCTTTAGGAGATGGGGACTATTAAAGAAAAAAATATATTCAGGCTTTCAGTCAGTCAGACAGGGATGTATTTTAGAATTGTATTTAATTTGTAACTGAACTTATTATTTTTAAAAGAAGTATAGATTGATCCATAATATAAATAAGGTACTTTAAGTAAAAAAATCTGTATTTAGAGGATCCAAATGTTTGCTATGTTTTTTTTTAACCCCTTCACAAGTAGCCATCTGCTTCAGAGCAGTTTTTCACACTGTCTTGAGTCTGACCAGGAAAGGATTTCTTATAATAGTGTCCTATTTCTAAAGCATACACAGACTAGGAATGCATAAAAGTGAAAAGGGTTTAAGGGATTAGTAAAAATGGATGAAGTCGATTCTTAGCTGCTACCAAGTTTTGCTTTGTGCCTTTAAATGATTACTTGAAATGTAAAAAATCTATCCTAGTGACCAGTCTCTGAAATATCAGTTCTTTACAAGTCATTGCCAATGGACAAGTGTCAGTAGGAAAGAAATCCCCAGCAGTCAGAGTTTTTTTATTTTTGCCTAGAATTCTTAGGTTAGTAATGCCCAGTTCAGACTTCACTTCTTCTCTAGGTCATAATTAGAATATATAGATCTGAAATGTAAATTTTTTTTCACCTTCTGTCTGTTGTAAACCAGATATAAATCATATAAATTTATCTCCACTTTCCTCCCAGGAACTTAAGGGAGAAAAAAGACTTCTAATTGCTATTAAATTGTCCTGGCAACACCAAATCTAATGATATCACTTGGCCTGTGAAGCACCATGAAAAAATCTTGGTGAATCAGCTAGAAAATCCTTTCTTGCTTACCTGAATGGAAAACTTCCAATTCTGGGCAAGATTTTGCTTCTAAATAGAAAGGAAATAAAATAATACAAAATAAAATTCTCTGTGGAGTCAGATGCAAAGCAGAATGCTCTGTAATCCAGGTGATGCAGAAATCCAATGGAAACCAGGATGAGTGAGGCCTTAAAAATAAGGGAGAGCAGCAGCCTATTAGGAAAGAATAACTGGTACAGAATCAGCCATATTCAGATATTATCCTTGGTCCAATCTACTTTTGCAGATATTATTTGACTTCCTGTCCTTTTTTTTTAAATCCACCTTTCTGAGGCAAAAAAGAGACAATTAGGGATTCTGTTAAAGACAAATTTTACAGGATAAAATCTTCTGCTGACCCTGTTCACTGTGAGGCAATAACCATAATTTCTGTTTGTAAGCTGTTTTTATAAACTGGGAGGATTTGGGGTGAAAGAGTGTTGGTTTTGGGTTTGTGTTTGTTTTGTGTTGCTTTTGCCTCTGGCTTTTCTTGTGTTCCATGACAGTATTCAGCTATGCAGGCTAAAAGGATAACTTTCCTTCTGACTCATAAAAATGCTTAAGTAAATTACTCTTTTTGGGTTTTATGATGGTACAGAATATACCAAGTGGCTGTATTTTTTTCCTTGGGATTTTTTTGGAGTTTTTCTGGTTTGTTTGTTTACTTGCAGTGTTTTTGGTTTTGTTTTTGGGGTTTTCTTGGGTTTTTGTTTTGTTTTGTTCTGTTATTCTGTTTTCCTTTGTTGTTGGTTATTTTTTTCTTCGGGGGAAATTCCTAATAGATGTTTTTTTCACTTCCCTTCTGCATTTGTTCCTCTTTGATGTTAGTTTTTAGTAATTTGTATAAGAACAGCATATGTAGAATGGTAGGAGGAATTTTAATGCCATTCCATGGTAATAATTAAGAAAAAAATGGGAATATATTTCCTTGTGTATGTCATTTATAACAGCTTGGGCAATTTTCTACTGTTCTGCTGACTGATTACCTTTGGGGATATGAACTCTGTACATGCCCTAGTCAGGCTCCCAACTTCCTTTTTGAGTTTTTGATTCTGTCTCGCCACTTAGCCTCTCTCTTGAGCCATATTAAATGTCTCCAGCAGTGAAACCTTGACTGAAGTGTTATTACCACTGAAATATAATTGTGCATGACAGTGGGTTACAACCACCCACTGCGGCTCACAAGGCTGAGCTGACAAAGAATGAAGTTTTCTGGCAACAGGCATCTGCCAGTTTGTGTCATGATATTGTGAATGCTGGCCACTGGAGTCACCTGAAAAAGCCTGGCAGCTGATAGAAAGGCAGACCTTGAGCTCCTTGACATTACTGGGGATTCAAAAAGAAATAAGGCTGCTTGAGTCATGGCCTTGATGAGGAGGGTTTCCCTTTTTGTACAGCAGAGTCTCCAAGAGAGCCTGAGCTGCTCAGAAGAGTGTTGTGTTTGGGAAAGCCGCTGTATTCCAGCACTCTTGGCATACATCTAAACTCTAAAGAATTTCAGCACTCCTATTTTATGCTGAAGTAGCCACATCTTGAGCTTTTTGTTTCCCTCCCAGATTTGCTTTCTGAGGGAGGAAACTCCTTTTTCTGGCAGGAGGTCTGGGGGCAGCTCTCTGGGCAGTTTCTGTCGGAGGCAGAGCCTGTCCCAGCCCTTCCCTGTTCCCAGACCTCTCCCTGCTGCTGGGTGTGCCTGGCTGGCTGCTCAGGAACCATGGCCACCCTCACTTCCATCTCCCTCACTGCTTTCTGCATGTTTCTGTTTGTAGGTATCCTCTTAGACCTGGAAAGGTGCTCCAGCCCACCCCACTCACGGCTGCTCCCTGGGCTGGCTCCTTGTGGGATTTCTGTGGCTTCCACAGAGACCAGGCAATTCTTAGATAACCACTGAGTGAATGAATTCTGATCCTGTTTTCCATCACAATGAAATGGAATTTATTACCTTACCCCATTGTTGTTTCTCTAAAAATCCCTGTAATAACAGTGAATAATTCTCTGGATTGAAGTCTCCCAAGAGAAAAAGAAACCTTTTTTAACAGTCCTTTTTGGTTTTGAGAGGAGAGCCTTCATAAGCACTTGCAGGCACCTGACTTGGAACTTTGTCCTACCAGAGTGAGCTGGTACAAAATGCTTCATACCCCAGCTGCTGATACCATCTTTCCTCCCCATTTTCTGCAAAAAAAAGTCAAATCTTTCAGATCCAGAACTGTCAAACTAAATGACCTGATCACAAGCCTCACTTTCCTGACCTGTAGGACCATCTCATTGTACATTCACCCCCCTCTGATAATATGTTCCCATATCCAGTTTTTATTATTTTGAGAGTTCTGTCTCTGCTTTAACTGAAGGAGATACAAAAATTTTCTCACAGAAGACTGGACTTTTTCAAGATGCTGCACAGCTTTTCATCCTTTTTCTGATCAGGAAATTTTACTGCACTTACTGTCTCAAATTACTGCATGGTACGAAAGGCCTAAAGCAAAAATGGACTTTCCTATAGATATATATAGCTAGGAAATATCACAGAAATTGTGCTAAAAATCACAAAATTATTATTCACTTCCTTAAAGTATATTAAGATCATGGACACTTATTTTTCCCCCTATAGATTAGTACTGCTCCCTCACAAATGCCCAAAATCAATCCTTAGATGCTCAATCATGGCTTGTGAATAGCTCAATCTAAGCTGCATTTTTTTTTTTGTCAAAAAAATATATAGTCCCAAAATTACATCTGAAAGGCATAATTTCTGAAAGAAATGTAACTAGCACTTCAGAAAATGGTAAAAAATAAATATATATTTGCATGAAGGTGAGGTGTAACCAAGGTGATTTCATAATTTTCTATGTATATTTATTTAATATAAAAATATTGATTACAAGAACATATAAATTTTGATGAACTTTTGGGTAGCCAAGGTTACCTTCCTTTTTCTCCATCTACTCATCATGAAACATCTCCAGCAAGAAGTCTTGAATACAGAACATAGAATACAGTTTTTTTTTAAATCCCTGTAATTTTTTTTCATTTCCTTCAGAATGATTTCTAAGAATGATTCAGCCACACAATCCAACCTATGGAGGCAATAAATGGTTCCATATCAAACACAAAAGGAAGAACTTTCTTTGTAATGCAAGAGAAGGAGTAAGAGTTGGTTTCGTTTTGCTTCCTATCCACTTAGTGTTTAAAAAAGATTGTAACATAATTTATTCTTCTGTAGAATAGAAAATTGTTACTTATAATAAATTTTTATAAAGCTGTCATCATTCATTACTATTTATAAAGTGGCTTGAGATCCCCAGAGAGCTGTATCCTGTAAGTGAATTTTCCCTCCCTCTACAACCAAAAAGTATTAATAATTATTAATACTATTTTAAAATTCCCTTGATCACCTGAATTGGAATAGTATATATTATTTTTCATTAAAAAAAATCAAGAGTTTTCATCTTTGCATTCTAAAGGCTGGCTAAAGCAACAGTGCTCGCAATTTCATTTTTTGGGGTATATCCACAAATTCAAAATTGAAAAAAAATTATTTCTCCTTCTACAATCTTTATTATGCCAAATAACAATAATCTAGGATTTAACCACTGCAGCTGTTACAGAAACTTAGCCTTCATTATACAGTGACTTGCTTTTTAAATACTGCCATTTAGACAGGCATTCAGGGTATTCCACTTTCCTTTCTCCTTCTTGCTGTTTTTTAAAACAGGGAATGTTTTTTGTCAGGGGTTATCCTACTGTAAATGCACAACTTTAATTTCCAAGGGCATCTTCCTTCCTGACTCCTGTGGTAATCCTCAACCTGCACACTATTGGTTTTCATTTCCTTTTAAATGTCAGTTTTAAACCCCAAAATATTGAGTCCAAATTAATATTTTGTATGGGCTCCTTATTCATCCTAAGGACTAAATTGTCTAGAATAGATCATTTATGTAGTGCTGGACATTTCTCTACAACAATAGCTCTGGAAAAAGAAACTTTCCCATCTTGCTTGGTCCCTGCTCTGATAGCAATTTAGAAATGGTTATGGTAAGGTTAAAAAAGGCCTTTTGACAAAACTCTGGCTGGCACTTTGGGAACAAACAAGTGTGGTCTGTAAAACACTAATTGTTAGAGGTCAGGTTGACTTAATGCTTTTTCTCTATCAGCTTGAATACACTGATGAAAGGTCTCGAGTTACTAACCCTGGAGATTGGTTATTTAGTCTGAGACTGGTTCCTGATCAAGAAATCACAGTAAAACCTTCCATGAAAGTGTCTTCTCTCCTGGAAGTGAACTGATTTTGAGTGACTTGGTTTAAAGGGAAAATGTAATTATGAACAACAACAAAAAAATCAACGGCCAAATATGCATCCATTTTGTTTTAGTATGGACACTTGGGCAGTTGGAAATAGAAAAGACAACTGGGTGAATGCCACAGGCAGTGGGTTGTGCATTCTCACACCTAGCCAGGATCTATGCATGGTAATTAAGAGATTTGCAAGGTTTTATTCTGATTAGTATTGATATCAACACTTCACAATTTAACTTGAAAATTCAGGAAGATTTAGTCTAGTGATACCTAAATATTGCATGAATATTTATTGGCTTTAAAGCTTGCTTTCTACAGAAAAAAAAGATTTCCTCAGTGTCCTGCAAGGATTTTTCTGTGCTTCCTACAAGATGTAGTACAGATTTTATTTTAATCAAATTGTCCCTGAAATTTCAAATTATTCTTCTGTCATTGGAGACCTGTTGTTAATATACTATCAGAAGTGCATAACAGGAAAATAAATCCTTAGCTGTTACATTTAGAATAATTTTCTAACATTTAGAAATAAAATAATCTGAAGTTTTCATGTCAGAGACTAGAAGATGCTAACCTGAGTGCAGTATTTAGCTGTGCAGTGGGCTGGAATTTGGAGATGAAAGGATGGGTATTGTGGAGCCAGTTGGCTCCTGTGTCTGGATGTGAGTAGTTTCAAACATTTTTTAATAATTCAGTGCATTAATCTGTCTTAAAAAAAAAAAAAAAAAAAAAAAAAAGAGGTTTTCCCAGTTCTGTTCCATGGAGTTGCTATTGAAAGGGAACTATGGAAAACTTGCCCCAGTAGCCGTTTTATTTGTTGCTGTGGTCACTTGTGGGAGGTTTTTCTTCTGGAATTTTTGTTTGTTTGATACCAGCATGAACGGGGCTGTTGTAGTGTTTTAAACAAGCACTTTAGCTCTGTGGACTCCACATCTCAGCCTAAGGCAAAGAGAAGCTCTGGTGGACAAGAGCCAAAAGGAAAAATAGATGGAGAAATTAACAGAAGGTGAGTATCATAATAACTGTATCATCTTTGACACAGTACAATTACAATAAATTATTAATACATAGTGTTTAAAGGAAAAGAAGTTAGAACGTAAGGTATAGGTCAATCTGATCTATACTAGGAAGGTAGACTGCCAAATTTAATTTTTAAAATGACAAAGAACATTTGAGTGTGGGTCAAGAATTCCCATAAACCCCCGCTTTTAATTGTGAATCCACAATGAAGAAGAACATCTTTGTCTTTCAGTTGTGAAAATACAAGCATTAGCTATTAAATTAATGACTGGAAGTGGCATTTGGTGCCATGGTTTGCTTGACATGGTGGTGTTTGGTCAACAGCTGGACTTGATAGTATTTGAGGTTTTTCCAACTTAAGTGATTCTGTGAAATTTGTTGCAGTTCATTGGTCTGACAGCTAATAGATGCACACACTGGCAATTTGCTCAGTAGATTATCATTTACTGGAATTTTTTAAATTTAGAATGTGATCATCCATTGCATTTAATCTGCTTGCGTCATGAATGACAAATTTCTTTCCTCAAGGGCAATCCCTTATTATCATAAAATGCTTTTACCTAAATTGTGACATGAAGAGAACACCCAAAATTGTAAAAAATTTAAATTCTAGAGTTTGGCTAAGTATTTATTGTCATTCTTACAAAAATGCACTTCTTTAACTCATCACATTTCCCTCCAAATACAGAACGGACTTTCTAACTGCTTTGACTCTTCAGGTCTCTCTTTACACGACACATAACATGGGAAATCTTTTATTTTACTTCTCAGAATAATATTACAGGGAAATACAGTGCAACTGGTTTATTTTAAGCCTTGGGAAAGTATTCTGTCAGGGAAGAGTTTACAACATTCACATCACACAAGAGTGTCCGCTGATTTTGCATGTTCAGCTGGAGAAAACCAAGTGGAGATTCTTGGAGATGTTGCCTCACCATTCTTTCAGCTGAAGTCAAGAGTGGCAAGTGGTTAAATCTCACCTTTGTTGCCTCAGTTAACTTGGTCTTGCAACACACAGATTTCAGGCTGGTGGCTTTGCTACTATAAAAAAAATGAGTTAAAAATTAGAAACAGAGTCTTCCTAGATGAAAATTAAAAACTGAAGAAAGTTCTGCAGGTACTTACAAATGCAGCAATGAGGAAGTGGTTTGTATGGAATAACAGGATATTTGCATGCACAGGCAACACACCTTACCTGGACCTGCTGGCATAGCAGGTGCCCACTGGGAAGTAAAAAACCTCATTTTGTGGTGGTGCTTTACTATAAACTACCTGGCTCTTAGAAGAGGAACAGCCAGTTTGCCCTCATTAGTTCAGATGACACCACCAGCTTTAAAATGGCATGAATCAGAATGTGTTTTACTTCCAACAGGGTGCTTTAAGCTACAGAAGGAAATATTCTGTTTCTTCACAAAGAAAGCATTTAGAAAACAAATGGAAAAGAAATGATATTCTCACTTTGTGTTTATCTTGGACTCTAGCTTGAATAAGCTGGAAGGGATGTGCTTTGTGAAAACGGTGTATTAGAGAAGATAAAATCATTTGAAGAAATGTCATCTGGGACTTCAGTGTAGAAGAAAAAGCTCTGCCACAATCCTCTCTTTCCTTCCTAGAGATGTTTTCTATGACGTGAAAGGGGAAGCAGAGCCATCCCCAAAGGCCATGGAAAGCAAAAGGAAATATTTTCTTAATGAAAAGGGCAGTGCTTTTCTTAGATTCTCTTTCACTGGCCTGATTTTATGTGAACCAACTCTGAGTACCAGATAGAAAAAGTAGCATCTCAGAAAGGTTTTATTTGATGTGAAATATTTGCCTCTTCTTTAACAACAAAGTCCTGCAAATGTTAAATCTTTTGGTAAAATCGTACTTAATTCAACATTATATAACACAGTAAAATCATTCTGAAAGTGGAAAGTATGAAATATATAAGCTTCCTTTGGCTAAAACAAGAAAAGCGACTCCTTGTCCCTCAACGGGGGGTATGTGCTGTCTCAGAGAATTTTTTTCTAGCAACTGTGGACATGTTGCAGAATCAGAGAACACGAACAAAAAATGTTCTGTACTCTGATCTCAATTTTCACATTTATATATATATTAACAATAGAACTTTCAGCTTTTAACACACATAATGATTAATTTCAACAATATAACACTTAATATATGGTTGCATCTGTTGAAGCTTAGTTTAAATGTTATTTTTTATGAGTAGCACTACATTCAGTGTCTCAAAATCTATAGGAACTAGACTCATTAATAGCCAAGGAGAAAGCATAAGAAGCAGATGCAAACTGATATTTTGGTTTCTTCTAAGAACATGAGCTGAGCTTTATCAGCATGTTTAAACAAGCCAAAGCCTTGTTTTGATAAGCATTATTATATTTTCATAAACGTGTCTAATTTAATTATGCTAACATCAGGAAATCATGTAACCATTGTAACTGAATCAGTGCTGGAAATCAGCTGTTACTATGCTAGGACTTAAGACAGAAGAAACTTAAAAATCCAAACTGGGGACAAGAGTTTAAATTCTAACTTTTTGGTCCACTATGATTGAGGCCACTTTTACTTGGAAAATTCTCAGAATCAAAGAGCACTTTGGGTCTACATCCCTTTCTTGGCCTTATTGCTGTCACACTAATGTGTCATCACAGCATTTTGAGAGGCAGGATATTCTACAAAAGCTTTATGTAGTTTGTTCTTGACTACACAACAAATAACAATCAAGTCCAAGTATATATATATATACATATATATATATACCCTCTGCCAAGAGGGTACAACCAAAGTTTCATCTCATGGCCTCTTTGAACAGACACATCTTGCCACAAATACCACCAGAAATCCTCAGGTCACTTTCAGATACACTTTCTTGAGGCTGTGCAAACTCATTTATCTAAAGTGCTGTGAAGCTCATTTATCTAAATGAAGGAGTTTCTTTAAGCATGACAGTGGTAGAGGAGGGATGGCTTGAAGTCTTTGTTTGTTTTATTTTATTCTCATCCCTCCTATTGTCTTGTAACCTTGGTTAAGTCCATTAACCTCTTTATGTCTCTGTGTCATTTCCCGTGTATTGTCCTTTTAGTCTGAGTCACTTGAGCAGGGCTGTGCACCCAGGACAGGCTCACCAGGGCCCTTAATGCCTCTGCAGGAGGAATTGCAAATAATTGAGGTAACCTATCAACACCCAATAAGCCAACACAGATCTACCCAACCATCCATGTCATTTAATTTTCAATCTAGTTAATGTTTTAATTATTTTACTCCCCCTCTTCTGCTTAGTGTTGTCACTGTGGACGTGGGAATGTTCAGCTTTGTTTCTGCACCAAACCTCACCTCGCTGCTCCGGTGAGGTTTGGACAGGGCAGGGGTGGGGTGGGACTGGATGGCAACAAGGTGACATTGCCAGGGTGAAGAATATTCCCTAGAGAAAGGCTTCACATTTCTGACAGTTGAACTGTGGGAGTTTCTCCATGTTGGGTATTTGCCACCGTGCCTCTCAAAGATGTCAAAAATCATCAGGGCTCTACTGGGTCCCCAAATTCTGCTACGGAGCATGTGGCCATTTGAAACAGAAATTCCAATTGTACAACTTCCCCTGCTCCATTCTGTCCTAAGTGGTCATTTCCACCTCCTCTAACAATCCATCAGAGTAAGTAAGTTGTTGTACTTCACAATTTTTATCAGATTTTTCATGGATAAAGGAGTTCTTTTCATGCTTTTCTGAATTAAGACATGCATCTTAATTAAGATTGAGAATTAGTGCTTTCTGTGTCTTTTTAGGTTTAATTTTCCATTTTTCAAACTTTTATGCTACTATTCCTTGATATTAATATTCATAACACAACGTTCTATTTTAATTACCTCCTCCTTTCACTATCTCACCTCTGTATGCATGGCTTTAAACATGTAAATAAAAATTCATTATAGAAAATCCAAAGCAAACAAATTAAGAAATGAATTGTTGGATTTCTTTTTATTTCTGTATGTTCTTTATTAGATGGCTTGTTGTTCTAATATTTCCTGATGGGTTTCCTCTCCTTTGGCTTGGATATGTGCTGTTTCCTTTAAATAAATCATCTTTTTATTAAGTTAGTGAGGAAACTGCCCATATCTTACAGCACTGGATAAGGATAAGAGATTTGTCTCACTGTCTCAGTATCATAACATGATCTTTCTGATTTTATTAATAGTTCATAAAGCCCAAATTTATTTGCAGAGGAAGGCCCAGATATCTTCTTGGGGTCATTTCACAGACAGAGGTCCAGGGTATGCCTTTAAATCCACTCTTATCATATCTTTCCTTGAGATTTTTATTTCTACAAAACTTTGTAAATCCCTACTTGAGATTTCCAGTGTTTATGTGCATGTTTGCACTTTTCAGTATAAATTAGTACCTCCCTAGTCAAAGCAACATCTTCAATGATGAATTACAGCTTAAAGGCTTTGTGTGCTTTCTTTGTTGAATGAGAATGGGTTCCTGCCTGCATCTCCCTGCCTAGAAACACTTAGGTAAATTGTAGTTAATTAATTTAATGTAGACTAATATTATACCCAGATTAATTGATTGGTTATATTTGGAATTGATTATTTCTCCCCATTTACAGCCTGGAAGGTTTGGTGGAAAAGATCTAGCAACTTTTGAATGGTTAAAAGTATTTCAGTTTTCAAATCCCTGTTTCCCATACCCAGACATTCATATTTTGAAGGGCAGGTTCACTGGTACAATCCATTTAGCCACAGTTAGAAAGTGACTGAGGTCACAGAGTAAGTACAGAAGATTGGAGTTCATTTCTGTCTCATTTACTCTCCTCTTGCCACAAATACATCTCATGTAATGGCTTTACCCAGAAGCAAGAGTTTTAAAACTTTTTAGAATTTCTGACCTCTGTGCTTTTTTTCTCCTAAGATAGTATAAAATATTTATGTCAACTGCCAATATGAAAAGAGTGTGGGTCATTCCTAGTTCTGTTCACACAAAGTTGAGAACCACTGTTCCAAACAGAAACACAACTGTTCATCTTTATATCATATTACAAATAAGTCCCCCTGAGTTAGGCTGCTTCATTCTTTATCCCAGCTCAGATCCATTCCTAAAGACAAAAAGGACTTTCCAACCTGTTTTGTCCTTCTCTAAAATGTACCCAGAGCCCATGAGCTCCTTGAGGCTCAGTTGCAGTGGCCCTTGGTGCAGAGCCCCCAAGTACTCGGGGTGAGCTGTTGGGGTTGCAGGGCAGTGCCAGGACAGCTCCTTGTCCCCCTGAGAGCCCTGCAGCTTGCTTCCAGGATTTTGGCCTTCTACTGCAGCATGTGTTAAATTTTAGCAAACAAATAGGAGGTCTTCAAGCTGCTTACTGTTTAAATATTTCATCATTTTTTCCCCTCATAAATATAGATGTAGTCTAAGTGTGGAGAAAATAGAAAAATCAGCAGGTGTAATATTCTGCCCAAGTCAGTGGAACTGCTTTATGACACCTGGGCTTCCTTTGTAACCTTTATTACATTATGGTACTCTACAGCATGCTATTAAAGTAAATCTGGTCTCTGGTTGCAGGTTCATCCTGCTTTTTCAGAGATCTTTTTTGTACTTTCTTGACTAAATTGAAATATAACAAAGAGCTTTTAGGAAACCACACTACTAATAAAGTACATGGTAGTTCATGAAAAAATGATCTACTCTCCTGCCAGCAGATTATAGTTTGAATGGAAAAACAGGAGTAAGCCTGAAGGAGAATTCTGTCTGAGCTTTTAAGACCTTGCACTTCAAAACTGAAGTATTGGCATGTCAGCATTTTAACCCTGATGTCCATGGATTGCCATAACCCACTGCAGGTGGAGTGTTAACTTTGCTTGGTTGTTCCTTTTTTAATTCCAGTTTCAAGGAGGCAATCAGCTTGCAACTAATGTAAAATATTTATTGCACTGAGGTTTGAATCATTCCACTTTATTAATAAAAATCTCTTGTGGTGCTCTAGCTGTATAATATGTCAATACTTAGAAGCCAAGCTTAATTTCTCTAAAGGTTGTCGAGAGAAATTAAATACAAATGCTTCTCAGTATCTCTCTCTACACTAGCATTAGCACAATTTTAACTTTGTAATAGTTGTCTTGAATGTTCTCAATATCTAAATTGTATTTAATATATTTTGATAGTATGTTTAATATATATGGATCACTGAGGTTCTGTGGTGATGGTTTTAGACCTCCTCTATGAAAGCTGTTCCACTGAATTTTTGCTTGTTTATACTGGAAAAATATTTTTCCATCATGCTCCTATATGGCAACAAGTTGGTTCAAAATGTAGCAAAAAATACTTGGGTTATTCTGCATTTTCATCTTTATTATGGTAACTGCTCAAATATTTAGCTCAATTTTAACAATCTCTTCCTCCTTCACATACTTCATAATTTTCTCCCATCTTAATCAAATCTGCCAGCCCTTGATTTTATATTATTTAATTTCTATTGCTAGTTTGCTTGGGGCTCTATTTATATTTTATATCTATTGCTATTGATCCATTTTCCCCACATTTGCTGTAATAATGTCCTTTAACATTGCCTAAATGGCTGCATTTGCTTTTGCTTTGAAACACATTGTTTTGGGTTTGTCATCAGTTTTTAGAAAGTTGAGTTTTGCCATTCTTGGTGTCTTATTTTGAGCATAGAGGAAAATACTCTTAAGCAGTTGACAATTAAAATTCATAGTTTTCCATTTGAATTGAGCATCTACTAAGATAGTCTCTTTATTTTTTCCCTGCTTAGCTCTTTCTCCAAAGCGATTTGATTCATAATATTTTAATCTTTATGCAATTAGTGGTTTTAATGAAAAAGGCCAGGTGAATTGCACTTACTCAGGAGCAGTAATCTTTTCCAGAAAGGTCTGAATGTAGCTCAGGTTGAGAAAGAAAGGAAATGAAGGAAGGAGATGGGAACATTTCCAATCAAATGTGTTTTCCTCAGGACTCTAACCTGCCACTACAGCCTTAATACATATTTTTGAGGTAGGAGACCTTCTCCTGTAATTTCCAAAGTTCCACTTTCTTTCCAGCAGTGGATTTCCAGACCTTGACCTCTCAGATGTACCTCTCCCACGATTGTACAATTGTCTCTGTGCACATCACAGTCAGGTGTTGATGTGCCCCTTCATCCCACCCCTTGGGGCTTTTGATGCTGTGTAGAAGATGATAACAGGGACCTTATCACTCGTTCAGCTGTAGTGTGTACCCACGAGCATTCCAGATCTTATTTAGTCTTTTTTTTAAAACAGTTCTCCCATGGAAAAATACAATGGGATCACAGAGTGTTATGGGATCTTCTGACTGTCTCCTTCTTCTCTGGACTCCTTCCAAATAGATTTGGCACTGAAGTGGCAGCCTCAAAACAATTGGATTTCTATAATTTGGGCTCATGATAGCCAGGAAAACAAGTGCAATATTTGCCCAAGAAGGAGTCCAGGAGTGCCTATTTTATGGGATGCCAAAGAATCCCCATGGAGTAGTTTTTTCATAAATGATGACCTATGAAAAAACTTTCAGCACAACTGATGTTATCTTAGATGACATCAGTCACTCACAGGAAGACCTCTAAGAACCCAAGTTTCATTAGTTATTACAATCACAGAAATACTTGACAAAGAATATTATTATGCCTCCCTGTTGCCCCACAGCCCTCTCTAAAGACTGTTTTTAGCATCTCTTTTGCAATTATATCCTTCCCACTGAGTTTCAGTGGTGTCAGCCCGTTTGCAGTTGTGTTCATGAAGAGGCAATTCCCATGGTGCTCCTTCATTTCTCAGGCATCTCACAGGGAGATTGTCTTTCCACATTCCAGTGTCCTGGATATATTCTGCTCTCAAGATCTCATTTATACCAAAATTAATGCTCCTTTTGCTCTTTAAAAAAAAATATTTTTTATTTTCCCATATTTTTTTTCAGAGAAGCTTCTGGCTGCAGTGAACCCCCTCACTTTCCCCTGAGTCCTTGTCCTTGCAGCTCTCACTCACTGCTCTGGTGCTGCCATTTGGGAGTCCAGGTGTGTTTAGGATGTGCTGGTGTTGTGTATGTGTCCTATATATTTCCACCTCTTCCACAATGAGGATGTGAAAAGTTTATTGGCCCCAACTCCTTCTCAGGAGCCACGGTAATAAGTAAAATATTTTGACTTTGCTGTTTTGTTTTGTTGGGGTTTTTTTGGTGTGTTTTTGTCTTTTTACTTTTACTGTTACAGATGTTATTTAGGTTGAAAGTAGGAGGTTTTGGGAGCTTTAGGGGTGCTTTTGGGAAAGCATCATGTAAATTCCTTTAGAGTTAAATTCAGTGAGAGTCATGCTGGGCTGGCACAGAAACCAGGACAAGTATAACTGTGTTAGTACAGCTCTGTCTGAGTTAAGTAGCTTTGCTGAACAGCAGGGCAGAGGAGGCTGATCAGAGGACTGTGCTAATTCAGTTAAATCCTTTTCCATTTTGGAGATGTCACATTTAGAGCTCGTATATTTCTGTGTAGTGCTCTATTTTCTCATGCAAACATACCCTGATAAATCATTCAATTCTAAGGTCAGTGACCCATTCATGGATGAAACCACATTTTTTTCCCCAGCTAAAGCACCCAAATAGCATTGTACAGAACAAAATACAAAGTGGTGAACCCAGGCCCAAGGGCACCACTTTTAGCTGATGTCTATTATGTGTGTATATGTGTGAAGGTACGTATCATGCAATGACAGGCTTTTAGAGGCTTCTAATCTACATTTTTTTTAGCCCAGAAATATATGAATAGGAGCCTGACTTCATTTTCTGAATCCAAAAAGCACATATCTTTATCCTATGCTTTTAAGCATCCTTTCATTTGTGCTCATTTGCAGCCTGTTTCAATTTTTCAAGAGTTGTATGCATACATTTCGGAGTAGAATGGTGGCTTTTATTTTTGCCTGGACTATTTTCTTCTCCACATTCCAGAACAACTGCTCATGTGGCAGGAGGGCACAGATATATCTTCATGGATCTAGATAATCTGTGGTTATGAAAGCTATTCAAAATGTTTCTCAATTATTTTCTTTTTCTATATTGTTTCCTGTACAATCCTTTTTTGTACACCTGGGAAAGTGTTGAAGCCTTTATGTTTCACCCTCAATATGAGAAATCTTCCAATGAATAGTGAGTTCATTTTGAGGGAGGAATGGTTCTTACTGCAGCTTCTGTTCAAATCCCAAATGCAGGTGTATGATCATGGCAAGGATTTGTGTTTGGCTCTCTGCTTGTGTGCTTTTGATGTTTTAACAGCTGAAAATCAGATTGCTTTCAATTTTCACTTTCTGAATCCTACATAAGCAAAGGGATTTATTTTTCTTGATTGCTTAATTAAATAGGATGTTCACTGTGGAAACCAAAATATTCCAAATTCTTAACAGCTTAGAAAGCTTTTAGAAAACTTGAGATTTGATGTGAATAGAGTCAAACAGAGGAAACTTACTTTCTTTAACAAAATTCAATTTGGAGGGCCTTTAAGAACTAATTAACTAAATTAATTGATATTGGTTTCACTGTTTCACTGAAGCAGATGATGATAACAGTTCTGTCTTGCAGTCCTGCCACTCTTATTTCTGCAATGCCTGAAGAGCTTGTGGGATTTTTTTAACAACAGAGATAATAAAACAAAACGAGTATTCGAAGCAATTTACTTACTTTACAGCATGTCACTGCCAAACTTGCACAAATCACAGAAAACCTGTCTGCATTTGTCTACCCCAGATTCAGCAGCACAGATGTAAATTCTAAAATTATTCTGAGGGTGGTTTGGTAGGGACACAAGTTATTACTGAGAGGTGCTTCTGCAGGAGTAATTCTTGAAGGTACATTTGGAAGATTAAATGCTAAAAAAATAAATTATACTGCAGCAATTCTGCAGACATGGAGAGACAGATTTACTGATGACTGCACAAGATAATGCTTTGAGAGTGTTAAAGGGAGGAAAGCTTTGAATGGTTATTTTGTGAAGTAAGATCTGTTCAATGCATTCCTTGGGGGGTGGTGCAGGGATCCACTTCCCTTAGTAAGGTGCTCCAGTTTGAATTAGAACTGACTGAAGCCACTATTTTTAAATGTATTAACACATACACACACGCACACACACACATACAGACACATATAAATATATAAATCAGAAAACAACCTGTTAACACTCAGAGAACTAAAGCAATACCATTTCCTCCTACATCTCTTTATCTCAATTTTATGCATAAGATTGGTAAAATATCTGTATTTTTTTTCTTATGACAACAGTATTTCCTGGATGTTTTGAATTGCTTTTGTTATTAGCTGTCTAGATTTCTTCCATTCTTTCTCTTTTCTCTCATTCTTTCTCCCTATTATTCAGTCAACTGTACCTTTTTTCTCCATTGTCTCTTCCCTCATACTCTTCTTTTTGAGCTCTTGGCTACAAATACAAGATTCAAAGGGCAAATCTATTAAAAGAAATGGCAGTACCTTTATAGCTCTCTCAGAAAAGAAGGAAGAGATGTTTCCCCTCCTCCCACTTGAGTAATTTCACCTGGGAAGCTGACAGTTCATTTGCACAAATATACCTTCCACCTCCCCGACTGATGGAGGCAGTGGTGCCAGAAGAATTTCAGCCTGTATCCCGCTCAACATGAGAATTGCAGAAGCCCTTTATTCCTTCAAAATAATGTCCATTAAATAAGCAAACAGACAAATAAATGCCTTTAGTTAGGTGACTGCCTTTTCTGCTTGCTGCTTCATGTAGTGGACAGGAGCCTAGAGTAAATTTCCAGCTGAAGAAAAGACTTGTCTTTAGTTTTTCCAAGGTGCTCCCAGCAAACGCATCTACCTTGCAGAAATAATTTTGTTCTGCTGGGTTTTCCTTTTATTTACTGGTGGCCAGTGCTAAAGCCTTGGGCAACCTCTAGGTTTTAGTTTTTTTCCCTTTTTGAACACCTCCTACAGCTTTTTCTGTTGTTCCTGTTGGGCCTTTGATGATTTGTGCATTGCCACTCCAGCTGGGAAGTTCCAGAGACTCTGAAGCGACGCCTGCTTTTTCCTATGGGGTGGTTTAAAAAATTGCCAATTAAAAATTACTTCAATCAAAAATATTTTATTTCACACATCAGCCAAAAAAAAAAAAAACAAAACAGATGATAAAGGTGGAGCAGAAAAATAATTAATTATAGGGGCTTTTTCTCTTGCAAATTCTGACCATGTAATAGGTTAGACCGAACTGACCATGCTAAAAATTACTCACATTATAAACATGATAATCTTGCCAGCACCAAAGTTTCTGTTCCAGCCTGACTTTATGTTTTGCTGGGGTTTCTAAGAAGCCTCAGCATTGTCATTTTTGCATACCTGCTCTGCTATACTTGTGGTCTGCCATTAATCTATGACACCATGACATCATGGATATACTTTAAATTACTTTTACCAGAGCTGAATCCCAAGGATTTGCCTTGAACAGAGGCAATATTTACCTTAGGTGCTGTTTCTAGCCTTTTTACTGCAAAAATTTGGTTTAATTTTGAACACAACTTGCTCTATCAGTTCAGTGTAGTAGACTGAATGTTTCATGAGTCTCTGCACTGATACTGACGATGTATTTTGCAGTAAGATTCTGCACCTCGTTACATGCCAGTCTGGCTGCTCACTATTTCACAGCAATCAGTTTTTAGAGTTGGTAAATCTTCATGCAGAAAGAGGAAAATATAGTCAACATTCCAGTAATTGTGGTTTCTCACTGCATAAGGGGATTTACAAATAGTGCAACAATGTTGAAGGTAAAATTATTTTTAGATGCTCTGCTGTGAGTTCAAGCAAGCCCTGGCCGAAAATCTATCAGCTAGAAGGTCAGGCAGTGGTTTATGAATGTAATAGAGCTTCAGTTGTAAAAATCTGCTGCAGGAATCAGAGGCAGAGATGGAGGGATGCATCGAAGAGCTGCACTAAAAATGCAATTCAGCCTGCAGCTATTATTCTTAAAGAGGGAGACATAGCCCAGCCCTGACATCCAGACTATTACACCTAGCAAAACTGGTTTGTTTTTGAAGCATTTATTAATTAAGTCAGAAATAACTGAGAGGGGAAAAAGGAAGATATTTTCTGCAGGAAATTAAAGTAGCAATTTAAGCGAGGTCTAAGCACTCTATTTGTTTCCAATTAATGAAATTTAATTTGAGAGATAGAATGAGATTCCAATCCATGATTCTTTATAGTATGTTGTCTGGAAACAGAATTCATTTTAATTAGTCATAAAAATTATTTTAAATCTTGCAGTCAAACCTCCCCATAAATTTGGGAATCTATTCAGAAAACAAGGATGGCATTAATTTTTAAAACACTCTGCTGCATGTTTTTAGTAATGTTAATGATAAAAACATACATGGATCATAAGCTTTTTAAGATCCTCCTAATAGCTACAGCAGTTGTAAAACTATTCCCATTGTTGTTACATCATGGAAATGTTAAATTTAAATCTTCTTTTCAGCAACTTTTGCAGGTACCTTCCAGTTTTTCTATCACTTTCTGCCTCAGAAAAGTTCTTGGGCCTAACACAATAATTTAAAATAATCCTTTAGGGAGAAGCAATATTAATTACCTGTTTGCATCTGCCCATTACACAATTAAGTCTGTGATTAACAGGAGGACACTTTTTAAACCCCAGGGACTCTGTCAGGCACCAGGGGCCATCAAAGAGTTTCTCAACCTGTGTGCTCAGTCCCTGGAGCTCAGATTCACCTCGTTTTTCACGTCAGCCTTCAGTGACACAAAAATCAACCATCCCAAAAATCGTTTCCAAGGTTTAGCCTTCCCATATGGCACAACATGGCATTACCAAGTGCACCACGGGAGAGCTCTAATGGCTCCTGATGCACAACATCCCAATTAAGTCCCACAATGAAAGCAGCAATTTCGGCTTGTTTAATAACAGACTTTGCCCAAGCAAGTCTTTGCTTCAAAGGATCTTTTAATAAATGTGAAGTAAAGCTTGAAAGGAGGAAAAAGCTAAACAGAACTATAGTTGCTTTGTTACAGATGGTTAAAGTGGAGAATTGTTGGCTTAAAAACGGAGCTTTTAGTAATTGAAGAGTCTCTCCAGAGACACCCCGTGGTGCTGCACACACACACACACATGAACCAGCCCTGGGATGGGCACATTTGTCTAATTCACATTCCTTGCTTGTTTTTAAAAAGCATTCTTGAAACAACAACAAGAACAATAAAGTGGTTTTTATTTATAGCTCATTGTCCTCTACTGCATCTCAGAACTCTTCAGATCTGGGGAGATTTTGTTCCATGGCAGAGGGCAGTGGCAAGCAAGCTGAAAGTAAAAACTTTCTGTGGAAAATCAAGCAGAGTTTTATTCAGAAATTAGAATTCTTGCTGTCATCTCACAACTAAGACCTACTTATTCTTCTGAATAGACAAGCCTACTCTGCACAGTAGTTCCCCTCTTAAAATCTGCATTTGCAATTAACTGCAGAATTGACATAAGGTGGTAGCAGGTCTAATTTTTCTTACTAAAGTACTTTTTGATAGTGATTTTTTGTATGCACATACACGTTCCTAAGAGATAACTCTGCTCCTCTTTCCATGAGATCATTCCTTAATTACTTCACACAGCTGAATAACAGATGCATAGGAACAATAGATCAAGAAAAGACATTAAAGATATTCTCCATAAAATAGTTCCTTTCTAATGGGTGGTACTGGGGAGCTCATGGAATGTGGCAGTATTAAGAGCTAATTTACATTTGGCATAATTTAGAGGCCAGAACAGCAGCCAGATTTGTGTCTGGGCAATATGACAAGATGTGCCCACCTACCTTAGCAGCCACCTTTCCTCAGCTGTGTGTACATAACCAGGTCCACAATATACATTTCTATTTCTGTGGACATTGTGAGAGAGACTTCTCAGCTTCTGCCTTCTTTTGAGAGAGCTGAGAAATTCCAGGGCAAACCAGCAGCACAAACAAGGAAGGCAGAAGGAAATTTGCAATAGCAGCATGGTGATTACTGGAAGGATGTCCTAGTGTGGGAAAGCACATTTTTATTTTCTCAGTACAATGTTGATTTCAGTTGCTAATAACATGGAAAAAATAGTGCTTCTTTTTTACCACAGTCCATCTGAACAGCTGAAGACATAATTCCATATTAACTGAGCTCCACAGCATCTGTGGAAGGTATTGATATAATGTGCATATACCTACAGTGAAACATCATAGGTCAAAGCTAAATGATTAAAAATTGGTGTTCACAAACTATATGAGGACCTCAGAAAGAATTAAATGAACTCTGTGCAGTTCTTTGCCATAGTATCAGGTGGCAGTGTTAAAGGCCAAAAAGCATCCCAGAAAAAGATGCTGGAAAAGTGGTGATTGATCACTACAGCTGTAGCAGGTATAGGATTAGCAGAGAGAGAGAAAAAGGGTCATTTAAGAAGAGCACCTCTAGCTCTACCCTTACAAGGGCATTGCTGGTGTTAAAACTACCTGAATATTTTCTGTAAAATGCATCTCCCGAGAAAATGTAAATCTGGTTTGGGAATATGTGTAAGACCAGGCTCCTTTGCTGATTTTTTGTAAACTCTGGATACATCTGTTAAATGGTTAAAAGATTACATTTAATTAAGCTTAAATTGGGACCTGTATTAGTTTCATCTTCAGCTGCAAATTAGTATCACTTCTTGCCCTTGTGCTCCAATATAGAATGGTAGATCCTTTCTGCTTGAGTGTTTTATAGTTTGGATTGTGATAAAATTTCTTATAGTCAATAATTGGTGGGTAAACTGGGGAAGGCCACACGATTCATGGGATAACTATAACTTCTGAAAATGGGAAAAAAACTCTATCAGACTGCATGCAGACAACCCAGTTTACCAATACGAGATGCTGATATAAATGATTATGCTTGAGGCAATTTCCAGTCCCAGCTGTTCTGAAGTGGGCTCAGCACAAGGGGAAATCCTGATTCTCACCCTGCCCATGAGTTAAATCACAGGTGCTCTGATGCTGGGCTGTGGTCTGGGAAGGGTTATTCTTCTGCTTCCTGAATTTCTGCTATTATAATTCCAGGTTTGCTGTTCTGTATGGGATAAAATATAAACATTTAAAAGAGACTTTATAACATTTGGATTCTTTATGTGCTCTGCAGCACTTGAAAATGTTTTTCTCTTCTGTATTTCAGTGTTTAAAAAATCAGGATGGTACATGAGAGAAACAAACACTGTTCAATTCCTTTCCTATCCTGAATTAGCTGCATTGACTCAAGAGAGTGTTGCTTTTCAAAAACTTCTGTATTTTAAAGAAGTGTTTAAAGGCTGAACTTTTATGAATGCCTACACTTAAAAGGACTTTTCTATTTTAAGGCGTTTGTGTGATGGAGTTGTAGTGGAACTATTGACATAATGGTGATATTAAAAATTACATCAAAATGCTAATAGTGATAGGTTAAAATTACTTCAGCACAGCAGGGTCTGGCACAGAGCTCCCCCTGCTAATGGTTATGATGGTACCCCCTGCTAAAGGATTTCCACTAACAAGCCATGGATGTGCCTCTTTCTCCCCCAGCAGTGGTCCTCTAGTAAGTTATTTGAGAAGGAATAGAAAATATCTCTCAACATAGGAATTATCACTGAAAATATTCAATAAAAAAAGGTGTAATTGTGAGTTTGCAATGGCAGCATGTAGAAATGAAACCCTTGCACTAAGTGTGGGATAAGAAACAGCAAAGGAAGAAAAATAACATATAGACAGAGCTTTGCCAGGACAATCATGCTGGCTATCAGTGAGATGAATTGTTTTTATTGTTTTTTTTTTTTTTCTTATTTTAGCACCTGTTTTCTACTTAAATCTACTTCTATTTAAAAGAGCAATGAAGCTGATGAAGGGTCTGGAGCAAAAGTCTAATCAGGAGCAGCTGGGGGGGGGGGGCTCAGCCTGGAGAAAAGGAGGCTCAGGAGGGACTTTCTCAATCTCAAAAACTCTGTGTAACAGGAGGTTGTTACCAAGTAGGGGTCAGGCTCTGCTCCCAAGGGACAGGACCAGAGGAAACAGCCTCCAATTGCACCAAGGGGAGTTTTAGATGGGCTATCAGGAAAAATTTCTTCACCAAAAATGTTGTTAAGCAGAGGAACAAGCTTCCCAGAGACGTGGTGGAGTCACCAGCCTTGGAGGTATTTACAAGATGTGTGAAGGTGGCACTTGGGGACATGGTTTAGTTGTGGAACCCAAGTGATCTCAAACATCTTTCCCACCCAGATAATTCTATGATTCTACATATCTTTGGTCTATCCAGAAATTTTCCTCTGTTGACTTGAGGCTTTTAATCCCCATTCTCTATTGTTCTCACTGCTGTTTACATTATTTATGTTTCCTTTGCTCAGGAAAGGAATCAGACAACACCGCTTAATAGAGTAAATATTGTTACCACACTGGTAAATGTATAAGGTGTATCTCAGCACTATTATGGATGAGGAAGGCAGGATATGCAATAAAAATTTTACAGCAGGGAACTTGTGTTTACTGACCTGTATAAGCTTCAGGGATTTCATTCTACAAGTGAGGCAGTAGATTTGTTTTGTGGTGCACGGACCGCTCAAACTCGGAATCAATACAAGAGGGGTGGTGTGGCACTCTGGCACGGACTGGATGGAGCCATCCCAGGCAATCAGATTTACATTCATAAAAGTTCTTGTTCTGTGTTTTAATGTCTGATGGCAGTGAAAAATACAGGGGACTGCTCAGCCTCTGAAAATGGAGTGATCTCTCACGTTTCAGCCGCTACACGCGACGTGTGCAGCAAGAGCTCTTATTCCAAGTGCATGCTTTGGAAACTTGAGAGCCCCAAGGCACTGAGCAGCACAAGAGCCACTGGTGGATTTGCATATCCATCTCCATTACCAGGGAGCCAAGGGCTAGATTCTGTCAGACAGAGCAAGGTGTGAGTCATATTCCCACTAAACAGATTGCTCAAGGAGCATGTCATCTTTGAGAACTGGTCTTATAGCTCTCAGTTATGCCATTAAATGTCCACAGTAGTCCACAGCTGTAGCATCACTCCTTGGAATATCCAGTTTCAAAAAGAAATTGGAGGTAAGGGCTTTATCCACCTGCAGTGAAGCAGAGCAGGATTTGATCTGTAATCTCTGGGTGAATACACTCACTGCATCTTCACCATCTTCTCTCCTAGCAAAGGCTAGTGAGCTGAGCTGGCTGCTCTGGAGAGTCCAGAGAAGTTATTTTTGCAAAGGGATTCTTGCAGTCTCACAGAAATCTTTGCCCTGCTCACCTCAACCCTCATTTGGCATAGGCAAAGCTGATTTTCCAGGGCTAAGCATTGCTTTGTTGCTCATTTTTCATGTGTACTATAAAGTTCTCAATTTACCTAGAGAGCATAAAGATGTCTGGCAAAGATCCTCACAACTGTCTACAATGACACTTGTCTCACCATTAATTAAACTACCCTGTCATGCTGAAATCTGGGGCTTCTGGGGCAACCAGATCCTGTAGTTACCAACCCTGGCTAAGCTAAAATGGAGTAGATGAAACTTTCCACACCCTTGCTCCTTTTTTTGTTCTGCTGGCTTGCATTTATGGAATAGAAACATCCAAGGAGGCCAAGATTGATGACCTATAAAGCACTGAGACATTGGCAAGAAAATTTATAGGACAGTTTGTCAATTATATGAAGTTAAACAACACAACAAACTGAGTAGAGATGAACACAACACGGCTCCTGACACAAAAAGGAAATGGTGTGAAGAAAATCTTGTGTCTTGCTCTCCCAGGATTCAAAATGGTCTTGACATTTTTTTGCCTGCGTGAGTTGTGTTGTGGCCTTTGCAGCCAAGAAGAGGCTCAGCATCTGCTCCAAAGGCTGGATCCCTCCTGGAAACACTGTCCCAGCTCTGGCAGAAGGGAACCAGCCCTCATCTCCTGCACAGATGCTGGCTCTGGGGCTGGCTCTGCAGTAGCTCAGGAGGATGGACCTCTCCCATCCCAGTCCAGTGTGCTGCAGATGCCAACAGATTCCAGTTTTTTTCAGTTGGGTTTCCTGTTTTCCCTTCCCTGAGCACCCTGCTTCACTCATATTGGCTGAGATGTGTTCAGGAGCCTGCTCTGAGGCAAATGAATTCTTCATTTTGAATCTTCAGCAGTATGTTCTTTTTGAGGGCATACACATATTTAACATGGATAATATTGTGAGTTTGCTTTTCTACAAAGTTATGTACTCACCAGTCTGTTAAATGAAAGCAAAGGGGTATCAGATAACTTCATGACAAAGTTCTGGTTACATCAAGTTATTACAGAAAAGATAAGAAAAGCTTTATTAAAGACATTAATTGATATAAAGATTTTGTACTTATTATCTCATGGCACTGTTATTGTGGCTACACAATGCTAAAGAGGCTCCTCTCAAAGAGGGTGTGTTGTTTTTAAGACACATAACTTGAAAGATGAAAAAGATTTAGTATCACATTTGTTCCAAAGTGATGGGCTTTTATGCTTTGAAAATTTTTTCTCCAGAGAGACAAGAAAATGAAATGAGAGATTATGTGGAAGGGATGGGGGAGAGAAAGAATGGGATCCACTTGGAACAAGAGGAAATGAGATAAAAAGTTTATCAAGAGGGTGCCTCAGATCAGATGTGATCATGACCATGTGCATTCCTAAATTCCTACATTTTCATTAGAAAGTCGGAACTGCTTTAACATCAGATAAAGTTTTCTAAAGAATGCAAACACATCTAGTCTTGCAAATAATTTGAGTTTGTGGTGCAAATGGTGTATGTGAAATATGAACATGGATTTTATATGAATGTAATTTTAAAGAAAGGGTTGAATAAAAATAGAATTACTGCAAATAATCAAACACCATCCAGATCCCAATATTTTGGAAGTTGTGGCAAATGGCTTTGTAATAGAAACATGGACTGGCTGGGGAAGTCACGAGTCCCTGTGGATTCATGTGAGCCAAATCTTCTTAAATCTGTTACCATACACTGGGTACTGAAGGAAGCATGCCTCCACTTACAAGTTTCAGCTCTACTTTAAAAAGTGGTAAATGCTGTACATGTTCAGATATGAGTCCTAAAAGCTGCGTAGCTATTTAATAACTGACTTTTGGCATTTCATCTTTGGAATTTTGTGGTGGATACTGAGAAACTAAGTGGTGCCCATGTTATCTGCTAGGACAATTTTTTTTGTGTAAAATGTGTACTACTTAAAATGTACTGAGACTCACATGAGGAAGTGTTGCAAGCATTAGGATTCCCAAACAAATCTCATATGTATTAATTAAGATCTCTTCTTAAAGTGGTCTGGATTGAAGAGAGGGAGCATCTACCTGTATTTTCCTCCTGCATGAGATAGCAGTAGTGACAATTGTAACTCCACATGAGGGAAAAACCAGTTCTTTTCAATTCAATTCAAACCAATTGAGAGTAGAATTCTTTTGATTTTATGGCTAATATTGCATTCTCATGCATTCAGCTCACCGATCCAAATGACTATATACCTATTTATGTAAGAGGAGAAAAGCATACATACAGGGAGGCTTTCCTATCTTTGGAAATTGCTCCCACCAGTGTGTACTGAATTTGGACTTAAAACTGATGTACCATTTACTTCAGGGAAGATTAAAGCACTGAGTTCAGAGAACCTGGTATCTTCCTCAGAGCTTGCATAACTAAGCTGATAAAGAGAAGTTGTTTTTTATCACAGAATTGTGTGTCTGCAAGGGGATAGTTGCTCTGACAAATTTTACCCTGGCCTCCATGAAAGCAATAACAATTCCCAGGTGCACTCTCGGTCTCGAAGGTAGAATATATGGGATGCTCCAAAGGTGGTGGGTGTATAAATTACTGGGTATGCTGCAGGATCAAATGGAACGAGTATTAGTTAGTTAATATTAGTTAACATGCAAGTAGCAATATGAGTGGAATAATTAGATTAGTTTCTTTTACACTGGAAGGATTAGTCTTCTGGGAAGCTTGTAACTGCAGCAAGGTTATCTTATGCTATCTCTGGATTAATGTACAGGTGTTTACTTAAAAAAAAGCTTCAGATACAAAGAAAAATGGAAAAGGCTTCACTTAGAAAAACAAGCCCAAATTAAGATCAAGTTTTGTGACTCAAATGAAAGTTATCTTAAATAACATAGCAGAACGACATTAGTCTACAAGAAATAATTGTTTGGGCCATTACAGCCACCAATACTCTCTCCTGCCCCTGCCCAGCTCTAAATCGAGCAGTTTATCTTAATTATCAGCCAACATAGAATTGACTGGACTGAAACCAAATCCCCATTAACCTCTCCTGTAATGTGTCTTCCAACACGGACCCACAGCTCCTCAGACCACACAGAAACCTGCTTGCAAAGCAAACAACCCTCCCCATACTTTGATAAGCTGTAATTCAGCAGCTGGAGGAATTTACCTCCCCTCAGTGCACAGTTACAACAGGTTGTGGGGAAGCAGCAATGCTCAGAGAGCACTGAGATCATTTATTCGTATATTTGGTACTTACACCACACCTTTTTTTTATTTGAATCATGATTCATCCAGGACTTAAAAATCTCCAAAACACATGACAGGTTTTTTTTCCCCCCTTCTAAGACAGAAATCTTAACAACACTGTTAATCTTCTGGGGACTTTTTAAATTTAAGCTGCCAAAGATAAAAATTAATGAGGTGTGAAGAAATGCAGTCTTTTGCATCTGTCTATCAACAACTTAAATATGGGAAAGGAAAATAATCTACTTGAATAGCATCTGATTGTGTGCTTTCTTTTGATTCCTATCTTTGGTTCTGAGAGGCACTTAGTGCACAGAAAAAGAGAGCACTTAATATCTGGCAAGACCAGCCCGTGTGTCCTAGTGGCTCACTGAGCACTAATTCTCAAGGACAAAATCAGAAAGAAATGTTGCTACTAACATTTCTTTGAAAGTTCCAGCAGAAAGCAGATGCAGTGGAGTAGGGTGGCATCCAGGGACAGGTTCCATGGCCTGAGATGCAAATGCTGACAACACATGTAGGACCTGACACTGGAGCTGTTTGCTCTGCTTTGTATCTCAGTTAAACCTGGTTTTATTTGCTGCTACAGATTAAGGGTTCAACCTGAATCAGCAAACAGCTGTATATTGGTCTGAACTGTAAAAGGTCTTTGACTATTCCCACTGTTGCTCTCCAAATGGTGAAATTCTGTAGGCATAAAACTTTCTTTTTAGAGATATTATTTTCCTTTGAATATTTATTGTTAAGATGCTGTAAAGAGCATTCTGGATATTCATTCTTTTGCCTCCAGAGCTTTGTAATAATCCTGAACCATGTTGGAGCTACTGTTTTGGGGTTTCTTTTTAATTCTGTATTAATACATAAAGCACATTATTCATCCTTACATTGCACCAAACCCCTCCATTTTAATTAATTTCTTTAAGGACTTCATTCTGTACCCACTGACATTAATTAAGACATTCCATTGGCTTTTAGCTATCAGTCACTGCATTTGCCTGGGGCCAGAATCACCTGGGGGAAGAGTTACAGATTTACCCACTGAAGTGTCTGAAGGCAGCCAGATGAGTCTGGACTTGCACCTGCCTGGCAGACACAGCTGCTGGGCCCAGGGCTGCCAGGAGGGCTCATCTGAGGAGCATCTTTTAAAAGGTGCTTAACAGGTGGCCAGAGGCTGCTCAGGAGTTGCAGGGCTGTGGTTCCTCAGCCCTTCCAGTCTGTGGGGTTCACGTTGAGGGCTGCACCATAAATATTTGGTGACTGTACCCCACCTGCTTCTCCTGTCTCTGACCTTGCAGAGATCTGCTCTGCTCTCCTGAGCTCTCGTGGCTGCAGGGGAGGATGCTCAGGACCTGTGTTCAGGTAGGAAATATCTCATTTGAACCTGGCAGAAGGTGTGGAAGAGGAGCCTGGTATAAAGTTAAAGCCTTTACCTGAGAAAGATCAGACTAAGTTTTATTCTGAGCTTACTGCAGTTACTGTAGGCTAAAAAGCCATTGGACCAAACAAAAAATGTAAACCTGGTGATGGAGAGCAGAGCTTGAGAGTCACTGGTGGAGATGGAGCAGTTTGGCACAGAAGAGCTGGAGTTACTGCCTGCAGGGTAAGTAATCAGTGTTTCTCCTTCATTGATTTTTTTTTGGTGGATGTGGTGAAGGTTCAGCTGAGCCTTTTGTAGCTCTGACTCCACATCAATGTGTGTTGTGAGAGTTTTTTTGTCCTGCCTCAGCATGGGCACGGTGTTATTGTGGAGGGCTGTGGTTAGTTTTACAGTGTCCCTCCCTTTCTCAGGGGCAGATGGAATGTTTGCCTTGCCAAGCTAAGAAACTGGAGGCTTCATGTGCATGTTTGAGTGTGTGTGTAAATAAGTCAGTTTTGAGAACTGAGCAAAGCCATCTGTCCTCTTAGGGAATCTAATAAAGGGAGTAAGCATTTCAAATACTCTCTTAATTTTACCTGTAGAAAAAAAAAACCCAAAAAACTCCAATAAAGTAGTATTTATCCTAGGCAGCAGAAATAATTGTTTTATCTCTTTGACCAGCTCTTTTCTGCCACATAACACAGCTTATAGTTTCTATTAGTTTTTAATTACTTTTATTGCATAACTGTGCAAATCCACATTTTTAAACAGGCTTGTAACTTTATTGAAGTGAGCTCAATTGGAGTTGCTTAAGTGTATATAGATTGCAAATATTTTTTATATGTGTATTTAGAAAGTGATGCCTATTTTGGAAAACACTGAGAACTGAGAATACTGCATGTGGTGGATGTGCAGCTACCTGTTTTTTAAAAATTGAAATTATTCTGTGCTAATTGTTTGCATCCTGTGCTCATTAACAAAGTAGCTGTTTTTAAAAGCAAGGCCAGATGAATTGAGCAAGAGGGCAGAATAAAGTTGAAGTCTGCACTATTTTTGTCCAACCGTCATTAATCAAATGCATTTGGAAACAAATAGTGCCCTGATTTACTTAAGCAGTATTATGCTGATGTAATTGCATCAAATCTTGAGGAGGTTCTCTCATTTACAGCAGTGTGAGTAAAAAGGAAAAGCAGGTCTTGGATCTACCTAGCAAAATGCAGTTGGTTTGCCAGGAAGGCTGGATAATATCACACAGGCACTCTGCCTCTAGCTGCTGTGCTTACCACCAGCAGCTCAAAGAGAATTATTTAATCCTTGTTTGCATAATAACTTCTGATAAATAATTCAAGAACGTATGGCCTAAAGTTTTTTTAAGGCAGTGCCTGAGGGAGAAACATGATTCTGTTCCAGTTTTAACAAGGAACCAGGAACCCCAGCAGAGTTGTTAGAGCCGTATTCAGGCTCCTTGGACATGTTTTGGTGTAAAAGGTACAGTGAAATGCAAAAGAGGATTTCAAGATATTTCATGAGGAATTGTCACAAGAGGAAACACACCTCTGTGCAAGCAAATATTGTGTGTTTGTAGTGGGAGAAGTAGCAGCAGGCTGGAAGGTCCCTCTTTAGTAACAGAACTTTATGATGTAATCCATTAAATCAAATATCTAGAGAGTGGTGTTCTGAAAACTGAATTTTTAAAATTTTTTTTTTGTTATTTTTTATACCTTATACAACGAGGTGCTTAATCCTGGCTTGCTGTCAGTAAGTGCTTTAAATTGGCTTCTCTCTTTTTTACCTCTTTCTGGTTATCTTTACAACATTGACGTGATCCTGATTAAGGAATGAAAATGTTATCATCTTTGGCTAGTTCTTGCCTTCATATTGTGAATTTGGGGGAAATTATTTATTTATGGGACCAAACCAATTCTGTTAACAAACATAATAACTTGAATTTATCTCTGTCAGATGGAGTGTGATACCCTTATTACTTGCATCTGTTTACTGCAGTGAGGTTTGCTCTGAGTTAATATGTTGCTGAATGTGAATGAGGAGGCCAAGTCTGGTCCTTACAGCATTGGCCTGTAAGGGGAAAAAAGTAATTATTATCCCCAGCAGCCCAGGGGATATCATGGTTGTTTGAAAACTATTTTTTCTCAGTCAGTTGTGGTTTTTGACATCAATACATACAGTGCCCATAGAAACCTCATATTTAATAATTTCAATTACATGGATTTTGTGCAAAGTCTTGTTTGCTTCTGACCTTTCTCTGACCTGATTTTTGTTTGGTTTGTATTTTAGCAGAGTTTTATTTGACCATACTCTTCCATCAACCCTGTGTTTGCTTCTCTGTATAAAAGATAACAATAATCAGTAAACTTGATGTTCACCTTCATAACAGATGGATCCATAAAAGTTCACCTGCAGCAATTTACTTGAAGTTTTCAGCTCCTTTGCAAGTGCAACAGTGTGGTCATTTCCATACTATTGTTCTCTGTAGGCAATTCTGATCTCTGTTTTGGTTATCTCAAAGATTTTTGTAAAGATGGATGTTAATGGAACATCATAATGAGCAAATTATTACTTTTATACTCATGGTATGTATCTTTTATAGAAATTAGTGCTAGATGTACTTTTGATTGACTTTCTATCCAATGTTAATTTTAATATAATACAGAAAAAGTGAGTTACCACTGAAGTTTTATGGTTTGGTAGAAAGAGCAGGAACCTTGGGAATGTGCTGTTTGTTTTTATCTGATGCTGATAAATGCCCTGGATGTTTTGAGAGTTTTTTAGTCTTTGTTAGGGTGCCTGATTTTCATAAACTTTGAATGGACATGAGCAGTTTGGCAAGAAATTAGTTGTCCTTGCAGAAGGCTCAGAAATGAAAAAAGTGCAAATCTGGCAGCAGGACAAAGGGAAATGTGACTGTAGTGATTGTTCAAACGTTTTACCAGGCTCTTCCAGGCAGGCTGCTAAATGCAAGTGCAGATGACAGCTGTGTATCTCCAGGTGAGGTTGATTCTGTTTGAAAATCTGGTTTTGTTCTATGTAGGCAGTTTGGCTGTTTGAATTCCAAAAAGGAGAAACCTTATGTGTGCCATGCTTTATGTTCAGCTTTTTCCTCTGTGTTTATCTGCAGAATTCCCATTGAGACTCTTCTGTTACAGTGTTCCCTGGAAAATCCTTTGGTATCTCATGCTGTGCTCATTTCAAATCTGAGGTGTAACAATACCAGTTTAATCTCTCCATCTGTTGATGGCAGAAGATCAATGCTGTAAAATTGTGTGTTAATATAAACCTCTGGTGTGTTTTGCTTGGCATTTGCATTATTTCTATCTTTCTGATTATGAAAGGGAGTCTGCCATAGGGTCTGGCAGTAGGTAATTTTACAGTCCTGTTCTTTCTGCAACATCCCACAGCCTTGATCAGTAAGAAAATTTACCTGTAGCTCGTGTTAAGGATTAGGGAAATACCACTGAGTTGGGGAACTAGATAGCTCCTAGCTCCTTAATAAATTAGTGTACATGGGGGGAAAAAAGCATATTGGCTGCTTAGGTATTATAGAAAACATGTTTTATTCTGGAGAAAATCCTTCCTTGCTTACTTGGAAACTAGACTGTGTCTTAAAGAGTTTGTATGTTGAGAACCAACACTTTGTGTATAGCTAAATTGGTAGCCATGGCTTTCCCCATACACTTTGCTCACAGTTTTGAGACCCATTTTTGTAGAGGTAACAAACAGACCCAACAACAGGAAAGCACATGAGATGGCTGAGAGAGTAATACAGGAGCTGGTTGTCTTTGCTGGTTTTGTTGTTTGGGGCAGAGGGGATAAGTTTGTTTGGGATTTTTTTTTGTTGTTTTGGTTTTTTTTTAAATGTAGCCCTTAACATCAAAGTGTACTCCAGTTCTATTAGATTCAAAGACTTGCAGTTCCCTTGTCCATTACACAAGTGTTGAGCTTATCTGAGGTATCATTTTAACTAATGTTTTAATGACTTCAGTGACTTTTATCTCCTGGTTCTCATTTGTGTTCATTTTACTCTGAATTAGCAATAGGCTAAGAATGGGCCCACAGCTCAATTACACTCTGGCTCAAGTGGCATCTGGAACTCCTGTCTGATGTTTGTCATCCAAAGCCATGTTCATGTCCAAAAAAATTATCTCACATTAGAAAGGAAGTCTTCATTTTAATAGAAATTCCAAGAGCAATTAGGGGTAGTTGGCTTTAATCATACAGTTACAGTTGTATGATAAGCATTTATAATTCTTCCATGAATAGCTGCAAGGCACAGGTTATTGTGAAGCCCTGTTGTGCCACACGCTGTCGAGGGAATGATGTTGTCTACAGGTTCCAGCTGCTGTAGCTGGAAAACAGACTTCTTCTCAGTGTCAGCTTTAAGCAAAAAAGAAAGCCTTCCCCATGTGATAGAAAATACTGGAGTACCAAGAGTTAAACTCTTGTGGTAAGCTTACAAATCAAACATTGATTGCAATTTGAAAGTCAGATTATATTGTATCGTTTGCATCCGCAGTATTTCCAGAATTGGCAAATGACAATTTGCCCAGTTGTTTTTTATTTCAAATGAATATTCTCTACTCTCATTTCTGTGAGCTTTCTACCCAGGAGGTTATGCAATGGAAATGCTGCCTCTTCCCTGCTGAAACCCCGGGTGTAATGTGTGTCTCACCCTTCAGAAATGATGTTTGTATATATGTATATAGCTTAAGACAGCTAAGCTTGTCTAAATAAATAAACAAAAGAATGTTTTTAACATCTTCCATAGAAATTCTGCATTACAGGCAGCTGCAACCTGTTCATAGCCCATAGGGATGGTTTTAGTCAGAGAAAACAAACACTCCTAAGCAAACATTATAAAGTATATATATTTGAAACTCTGTCTGATACCACAAAAGTTTTGTTACTGTATTTGCACCTTTTATTACTCTAAAGAAAATGAGAAATAAACTCAATTTAACATAAACATTAAAGAAATTGGGGAACACTAAAGTCTGGTTTTATGATATTTTGTCTTTTTTTCTTTTCTTCTCACTTCCTGCACTGCTTTACTTGATTTGATCTTGTTTAAGTTCATCTGGGACTGCAGCTGATTATAGAGAAGAACTTGTTGCTTATTTTCTGGTTAGCTACATAAGTTTATGTGAAATGTTTTGGTCACTTCCCTGTTTTAGAATAAATAGACTCTGTTGTCTGAAGGAGGGTATAAATTTGATCAACTTACCATGTGCAAAGGTGAATTTAACAAAGAGAGGCATTCAGACAATTTTAATTGTCCCTGCTTGTTGCAATATAGCAACTTCTTTAAGTAGCTATTGTGAGCTGGGAGAAAGGTTTGCCATTTCTGGGCCTGGCACTGCCCTGCATCACCACTGTTCAGCTCAACAGCCTCTAACCAGTGCCTAGAGAAGGAAAAACCTCAGAGTTAACACTGTTTATCATGTTGTGTACAGCTGTAATGAAGATCTTGTCTTCTGATCACTTATGCAAGTGAGTAATTTTTTTCACACCAATGAACCCCGTGACTTCAGGGAGAGTGCACACAGTGGTTTGCCAGCTTGGGGCTGCTGTGTGTAAATGATGGCTGCTGGATGTTTCATAATTATGTATTTTTAATTTAATATGGCATATAAAAAAATAAATTATATTTCTCTAGAGCCAAAGAATAATGTGATACATAACATTACTTGGATGAAGGGGCAGGGGTTGCAGGAAGAGCTGTCATCGTATTTTCTGAGTGGCACCAATTTGTGTGGCTAACATTTTAGTAATAAAACCCAAAATGTAAATCTGTAGCCTGCTGTGAAGGGATATTCTACAGTTTCAGTGAACACTGTGGGATTTACTCATAAATATTCATTAAACAGAGCTCTGCTGAAAGTGAAACTTAAGTACTTAAGGTAATGGAATAAAAGTAGTTGAGAAGCTCTTTTAAGCATGTTCAGAAACAGGATAGCAAAGAGAAAAGTTAAGTAGCATGAAGTTTGACTTGCTTTTTGGGGCTGAAAGATGTTAAAAGCACTACAGAGTTAATGGCAGTGAAATACCTTGTCCTACTGTTAGTGAAGCCACATTAGCTTTTGATGGAAATACTGGGGAAATTCTGCCTCCTTGGACCTGTGCTCAGTTACATCCTTCAATGGCATTATTGTGCCAGGATTTTTGCTTCTTTACATCAAGAATACAATATATGTGATTGTATATAATACATGATCATTGTGAAGGTCATCAGCAAGGTTGTCCACACTCAAAACATCAAGGTTTTGTTTCTTTTTAATATTTTTTTTAATTAAGACCTCCAGAAAGAGTATAACTTTTGTATTTGTATATTTAAGCAGATGGCACTTCTGGAAATTTTGACAGGATCCTGAGATAGCCATAGCTTTGTATGTAAGTGCCAGCTCTATTTCCTTAAAATAAGGAGGCTACTGCTGTGTTACTGATCTCCAGAGACTGGCTTTCTTAGAAAGGGGGGATTTTTGAAAAAAGGAGAGCTTTGCAGGAGGAGACAAATTCAAATAAAAGAAGGGCAAGTTTCTTCCCTGTGTCCTAGAATGAGGAGATTTTTCCTTCCACTTTTCCTTTCTCACATCTGGCAGTTTTCAGTGGCTCCATGTGTTGCAAAAATTTAGTTTCCCAGGTGAACACCCTCCTATTTGTCCCCCAGGAGCTGACACTGGTTCTGCTCCCTGCTTGTTTTGGGCATCTCGGTGCCCTGAGTTTTTGGTGCCTCAGGCTGTTGGTGCCTGCTGTGCTTTTCCTGCATTTTGTGTTCCAGAATGTCTCCAAGCTGAGAAATCCCCTATTCATTTGAGTGCAATAACCTGAAAGAAGCTGGAAAGGGCAGGTTTTTAACGCAATTTGACATTGAACTTTCTCAGAGCTGACTCTCCTCAAATGTGCCTCTTGAGGAGCACACAGAGTAGGTGTCAGAGCAAGTACACAGGGACACTTGGAAAAGCCTGGGCTGATGGGCATTGAGGATCTTCTCCTGCCAAATCAACCTCGTGGATACTCTCACCCTGCTTGGAAAAGCAGAGTGTGAAGGAGCTGAATCTTGAAGAAAATATTTTTGGACAAATGCGTGGTGTGTCCATGGTTGAACTGAGAAATTTTCCCCTGCTTATCTCAAGTGAAAAGCTGTCTGCTGAAAGAACAGGTGGAGTCAGTGTTTTCCCTAACATCCCATCGAGTTGGCATTGCTGCAGGGTTGCATTTAATCCTTTCCTGATGTCTTCATAGCTGGTTTAGTCTGTGTTCAGATAAAGGATGCACATATTGTGTCATACTGTCTGGAGATAAGAAAGGAAATGCTCATCTTCCATATAGTGAAAAAAATTCTATATATATTAGACCATTACTGCTCATCTTTGACACAAACTATGAGTTAATAATATGTATTTTCATACCATGTAACTCTAATTATTTAAGATGTTTCACTGGCTAAAAACTCTAGGTAAATCTAATTAAATGTTGCCAGGCAAAGTGATTCTTACTCTTCTTTTAACAGAAGAAAAAAATTACTATGGACTATATTTCAGCAGAACTTCTGTTACTGAATTTGCTCTATTATAAAAATAAGTGCCAGAGAAGACATTAAAAAAAAAAATAAAAAAGGAAAACAACCCCCTATTTAAATCTCATTGATTCTTTTGCTGCCCAAGCAAAAAAGGTGAGGGCTGCCAATCAGGGGAGGCACAGCACTTCCCTGATGGCAGCTCTTGATATTATCAAAATATCTTTCTTGCAACCAGATGGCAGCTGGCTTGGAGGTGTCACAGAGAAAGAGACTTTATGAATTGACGTGTTTTCCCTCTTATTCCACACAGTATCTCCATTATAAAACTGAAGTTTCATTTTTGCAAAGTTTCTCCAAGCTTTTTGTTCTCTCTCAGTCCCTCAGTATTCCGTGCAAACTCATGTTGCTAAATAGAAATGACAAATTTCTCTTTCTTTAAATTCTCTTTTTCTCTCTGTATGTATCTCCTGCAAAAAATACAAAGTGGGGCTGGGGGAACCCGTGAGGATCTGTACTCCTGAGACAAAGACTGACAGATGCAGTATTTTCAATCCTTAATTACTAATCTATGCTGTGTCAGTTTCTAATGCCCTTTGGAATTTTGATGTCATAGTTTTGAAACAATCACAGATGTTGTAATTATGAGAATAAACTGATGCAGGTAGTTCATCCTTTTCCTGTCCCTCAAGATGAGAGCATTATTGATTTTTGAAGTCTTCATTTGAGAGTATTTCTGAATTTTGAAGTCCTCCTCAGTGATCTGTTTACCAGAGGAGCTGCCGTTTCAACTTGCTTGTTGACTGTAACATCCTAACTAAAGTTTCTAAATTGCCATTTTCAGCTGAAGATGTATCACAAGATTGAACAAACGACCTTTACAGGGTAATAACATCCTTTAGCCATCAGGAATTAGTGTGCTGCATCCATCACTCCTGCAGGCCTTGAGGTGTGTGCCTGGATGTGTGGTGCCATTCCTGTAATAATGTTACAGCCTGGAGAGAGACTCTTCAGTGTAGCTACCACTGAAATTGGTGCTCTTGTTTCAGCATTAGTATCACCACTGTGTTATGTAGGTGATCAAAAAACAAAATGGATTTTTGAACTATTATTGACCTAATTGTTACTATTTTTTTTTGCCAAAGTTCATGCTTACCCTGGTTGCTACCCTGTGAATAATCTTTTTCTTAGATTAAGCAAGATAGCTAAAGGCTTGAGAACTCTGAGTCTTTGCACAAATAATTAAAACACTCTATAAACTGCTGTATGTAACAGGATATTCTGGTGCTCTAAAAATTTACCTCTAAATTAGAAAGAGCAATATGTACTCATTGTTTCTAAGAACAATTAGGCGTTTTTAATAACACACTCGCAAAACTTTACATGCTGTAACTAATAAAATGGAATTTAGTTTGCAAAGTACTTGTAAATGAAAAACAAGGCTTTTATTTACAGCAATTTACAATGTATACAGTAACAGAAAACAAAAAATATCATTGATTCACAATGAGAACTTCAAAGTGTCTGGCGTAGGCTTCTAATTTTCAAGTCAAGAGTATTTAGCATTCACAAATTAAAATGGTAGTTTATGTAGATTGATCCTTTAAGTTAATTAAGGTACACAGCCCCAGGATGATATTGGCAGCCTTGTGGCTGTCAGTTGTTCCTTAGTGGAGGTGTAATCCTGGCAAGGAATACTGAAATGGATGTTATGCCTCACCTGGAAAGCACCGTTAAAATCTGGACTGATTTTGAGGGGAAGGGAAGTGACAGAATGCTTCAAGGTCTGACCATTGGGAGAGAAACTAGAAATACTCCAATGGTGTTTGTCATAAATGACCAGCTGAAACCAATTTGAAGGAACTGATCCATTCTGGGACTTGGTTCAGATGGTGACAGCACATCCTCTGTCACCAAGGGCAGCACAAAAGGGTGAGATCACACTTCTGAAGACAGAGAGGAAATAAGGAGAGCTGCCCTCTCAGTACCTGCAGGGTGCCCATCCCATTGTCCTCGGGGTGAAAGCCACACATGGGTAGGACAACCATTCCCTCTGTTTTTCCACTGCAGTTATACAGCCCAGTTTATAAAAATTCTTAAATATAACCATTAGCTTTGTAATAACCGTGCTTCTGCACTCTTGGGTGTGCTGCAGGAGTTTTTATAAGCTTCAGCTATGTAGGTTTCTAGAACTCAGTCCCTCTTAGAGATCCCTGTTGTACCAGGCACCTCTGTTACCATCCCCACAGCTGTCTGGCTGGAGTCTCAATTTAAATCAAAACTTTTGAGGTGTTTCAGTGAGTTTACATCAAATTTCGTAGCCCACGACTTGTATATCATAGGATTTGAGCTCCTGCATTTCTGAAAGGAAAAAGTTGGTTCTTTCACTTTGCAGTGATTCTTTTTTTCTCAGTAATTTATGCAATCTTTGAGCCTGAAGGAAGAGAGACTAAGAATAATGTACACCTATGGATTCATCACAGTCTGAGCAGTCAGAAGCAGTCAGAAACATCAAAGTACAGTCTTATTTACATTTAAAGCTAATTTGAGGACAGTTAAGCTGCTGGTGACATTCCTGGTGTGTTTACTTGAATCTGAAATGTAGATGTTCCTCAGTTTGAGAACACACTGTGACTGTGTGGGCATCGGCAGCATTGTGATTTGCTTTCAAGCAAAAGGAAAAAATGAACAAAGAAAGAGTGAGTCACCTTAAAAACAGGGGAAAAACATGGACAAGTATCTCTAGCAACAGACAAAAGTCAGGGAGGGTATGCCACTGACAGTCATATTATACTTTGATTTCCACAAGAGAATAAGAATGTCATTGGAAAGTTGGACCATCCATTGCAAGGAGCTGGAAACTTTTGGCTGAAAGAAGGCTAAACTTAGAGCTCTGTGGCTTCTTACAAAAGTGTAAAACATTTGTGTTTTGCTCAATGTTGTTCCAGTTGTGTTTTGTTTGGAAACCAGAGGTGGGAGGAAAAGACCTTGTGCATCTCACTGATTTTAGGAATGTTATTTAGAGTGTTTGTAGTAAGGAACCTGCCAGAGCTCTCAAACCCTGACTCAAAAATGATGTTGACCTGAAGTCAGCCCCCAGGTGAGACTGTCTGATGCTGCAATATGGGAGGGCTCTGGGAGGAGAACCTGCCCAGGAGATGCTGCATTTGCAGCCCCTTTTCATTCCTAATGTTGCCATTCACCAGTGTGGAAGCTAGAACTGTTGCAACTATTAACTGTACTTCTTACAGCCACCCTGTGAAATTGTTCTGAAAAATAGAAAAATATACAGAACTAATAACTAGAAATCTTTTAGTAGTCTGGGGAAAAAAAAAACATCAATACAGGAGTTATTTTTGATTCTTTCAAATTTATTTGTGGGGATGCAGCTCAGACGTCATCCCAATAGAAATCTAATGCTTGTGTTCAGAAGGAAATACTAATTAGCAAGGTGGGATAACTCTCTGCACCTCTCCTCCTCCTTTTAGTATCAGGAGGATGAAATGGAGTAGCTCTTAATGCGTTCTCATCCAATTACATTTGGCTAAAATTATTCATTGATCACTAATCACTGGCAGTTGTTTACACAAAACAGTGCTGTATGCAGCATGCAGCATATTGAGGATTATTGCTATAATAGGAGCTAATCAATGAAAACCACTTGTGACTCTCTTAATGAGGTGTTAGTGAAAGGTTTTTTTTTTTGTTTACTGCAGCAATAGATTTTTCAAACCAGACAGAGCTCTTTGCATCCAGCAGGAAGCTCGTTTTCAGCATTAGATCACAGGCACCATTTTTCTCTTTCTCTCTAATAATATTAAAGTTGAAAAATGATTATTCCGGCCCCCCTTTATTAAACAAGCTATTACAAAGCAAGTGAAGGATTTCTGCACCTTCAATTTTCCACCTAATAACAGTAAAGTATTTTCATTGTTGCCTTGACAATATTAATGCTATTTTTTTCCCCAATGCCTAAAGCAAGGAGTCTCACCATTTTCTTTGCCAGGTTGAAACAAATTGTGGCTTTAAACTTTAATATTAAAGACAGGTTTCTTTACTGGTTTTCACTATGACTGGTTAATTCACAAGCTTGGTATTCACCAGTAGATGAGATGTAGAAGTTAACTAAACGTTCACAATAGTCTTTGGATTATTCTTAATAACACCAACATTTTGCCCTGAGACATAACCTAAATTCTAGAACTCCTTGGTAGCCTAAAACATATGTTGGATATTGGGCATTTAGGCAGAGTTAATGTCATTGGCCTACATCTTTGTCAGTTTGTCATGCCATGATTCTGCCTTAGAGCTTCAGAAACATGCTGGCATTTTTGGAGGTGCCGTGTTCTCAAAGATCTACTGATTTATTAGAGAACAGTGCATTCAGCACCCCTGAAAATAGATGGGTAAAGTTTTGACTTCAGAGACTGTTCCTTTTTGCAGTCAGGAATGGGATGCAGAAATAGCCCTCCCTAGGCATGTGCTCTGCATGTCAGGCTGCAGCTCGCTCAGTTCCACCTCCAAACATGAGAAATCTAAGATGGAGTGCTCTTCACTGGAAGATCCTTTAGTTAATTCTTTTTAATTATTTATGCTGAAAATATTCCAAGTGCAACAGGAAGCTAAAATTTCTTATATTATGCAGATTCAATGAGACTTTAGGGACAGCCATTAATATTTGCACGCTGGATAGTTTGGTTTGCTGCTTCAATTATCTGAAGCTTGATCACTGTGTGTAATCATAATCTGTTCATAAAACTAGCCAGGCCTGTCAGCACAGTGCCTGAAATTAAGCTTCTTCTGATTGTGCAGAGCTTATGAAAAATTGAATGGCAGTTCATTTTCACAAAACATGACAAACATAAAAGAAATTATGAATTAATTTTAAACCCAGCTTAGCAGAGTCTTATCAATTTGATGGAACCCTTTGTCTTAGAGAAGTCTGGCATTAGAGCTGATAGGCTTAATTAGTATCAAGCATCTCAAAATGACTGTGACTGACAGGTTAGATCATTCGGTGTCCTCCCCCAACCTCCCTGTGAATTGCAGTCTGAAATCTAACAGTTTTCATTAGGGAAGCTGGCTAACATAACTTCCACACCTTTACATCAAATTAAACACATGACAATGCTTCATCTGCAACAAAGACTGGCACAACCCACCAAATCAAAGATAAATAAAGACACATTTCCTGCTGTGGAGTCTCTTTAGATGCAAGATTAGTGTCTTGCTGTGGGAAAATACTTTGGTTTGAATGTATAAATAATGTTTTCAATTAGCACTTTTAAAAATTAACCCATCTGACACAAGAAATCAAATAGGCTTCAAAAATGTTCCTGGACATCTCCAGTAAACAGTTTGGAGGCCATATAAATTGGAGTGTTTAATTCAAAAATTCTGCCTCCTGTCAGAAGGATTTGAAAGCAGTAGGTACCTCACCCAGGTATTCTTCAAATAATTGTCTTCCTGGATTATGCTGAGGTAGGGGTGTCCCTAGTGTGAAAATAAGGATTTGAGTCCCAAATATTTGGCTCAAAGTTATTAACAGATAGTATCTGTTTCCTAGGGAAAGGGGAGAAAAAGTAGAATGATAATAATGCTTAGGGATGTTAGAAGTGTCTAGATTCTCCTTTTCTCTTATTGAAGCAAAGCCTTGTAATTAATTACACCAATTTTCTTCAACATAATTCCTGGACTGTGGTGATGTAACAGGAGCATAATAAGACCCATAAAATAATAAAATAAGTTTTAAATTATTGCATTTCTCCTATCCCTATGTATTTTTTAGCAATATCTAGAGAAGAATTTAGCTATCCAGAAAATATTCCATAAAGTTGTTCTCATGGAAAAGCTATTGAAGCTTAGTTGAGTTGGGACTATAAAATCTTAAATCTAACTATGTGGCAGTCAAACTATATTTGAGTTTTGGATATTGATCAGATCATCACAGTGATGCTGAACCCTTGGTCTGTGGTATGTTTTGAATCCTTCAATAAAAACATTTCACTTCTTTGTTGATATTTTCTGGACTTTCAGTCAGTTTCAGCTATGCTTCATCTTTGCTCCTACTGGCATGGAACTCCCATTGGAGTTACTGGGATAATTTGCTGAGGAAGGAGGACAAGTTTAGACCTATTTCCTGTATTTCTTTTTCATGTGCAAAGAGAGAGAATGAAATTGCCCTCAAGTATCTGAAAGGAGAAATAAGGTAATATTTTTTTTTCCCCAGCTCTCCAAAATGAATTTTTTATACTTTTTTTCCTTTTTTTTTTTTTTTTTTTTTTTTCGTTTTTCATGAGTCTCCTGGCTCTCAGAGTCTTGGATTGCCTTAAGTTCACTGATTGCACTTATATAAATGGAAATGGTTTATACACCTGCAGGAGCCAGGACTTTGAACAATGTGATCATGTTTGGGATTATGTTGAGGAGATATCTCAAAATTTTTTCTGCTATCCTGAGCTTTCCATAAACCTTTCTGTGACTTTCATCACATTTCTTTTGTGTGAACTTTGGATATTCCTGTTGCTCCTAATGTGGCCTTTACCACTCTGCCAGGGCATTAATACACCTCAAATAAGCAACTTTTCTGCATTCCAAGTTGATTTTTTATCCTCCTTCATATCTGTTTTGACCATTCTGGGCTGTATCTAGTTTTCATCTTACTACTAAAGTGAATAAATGTAAACTGAGGAGAACAACCTATTTAGAAAAACTGGATTCTTTCAGAACAAAAACATTTTTATGCTGGTAGCTCTGCTCTCCCCAAAGAAAACTTGGCTTAACTCTAAGCTCAGTTGTCACTGCTAGTCTTCATTTCTCATAATTTCCAGAGTTACTGTACTGTAAAAATAATTTCTGAAATATCATTACAGATTAAGACAAAGTTTTTTCTTTTTATATCACATAGCTTAGAGAGCCTTGGTATGTCTAAGAGACATGTTTGTGTCAGGAGAAAAATGGGTTTTTTTTACTTCTATTTCAGATTTAATAGTGACTAAAAGCATTTATTTATTATGCAGCTACCAGCACACAGAGCCTTTCCTACATACATTGCTGATAATGAGAAAACTGCTTTTTAAAAATCTTTTATTTTTTTAATGAAATTACAAGAAATGCAGCTAATGAGGCACAACTTGGCAAGTCAGTAGTGAGTGCTAGTTCAGCCCATGTGCTGCTCTCTGGTGAAGAGTTGTCCTCATCCCATGCCTTTGGTTTCCTGCAGCAGGGCAGGGATGGGTCCTGAGTGTGTTCTCATACCCTGAATCTGTGAGAATTTGCTACTCTGCAAATTTCAGAGTTTCTTTTTTTTTTTTTGCCTTTGTATATGAAAAACTGCTAGGATCATATGTTAGCACTAACTTCTTTATTTCTCTCAGGCCTGTAATATAAAGAAGTTGAAATTTGCACAGCTATGATTCAGGAATAGTTCTTTTATCATGGAAAATTTCATACCTGCTTGCACAAGCTCCCCTGTCTGAATTTGGTGGAGATGTTTCCTTTTCTTTGGCAGGCAATGATTGGATTTGACTGTATTTGTAGCTTTCATCAGAAATGCTTTCCTAAAAGCAGTTTGTTTTTTTGCTGCATCTCAGCAGTGTAAATGACATGCTTCAGAGGATTGGATTTGACTGTATTTGTAGCTTTCATCAGAAATGCTTTCCTAAAAGCAGTTTGTTTTTTTGCTGCATCTCAGCAGTGTAAATGACATGCTTCAGAGCAGTAGTGGCACTCCAAAGTGGTCAGCCTGATGTTTATTAGAATTTTTATATGATCTTGAGTGGCATGTGATTAAAGGGATGATTTTGAAGTTTCACACTGCAGCTCTGTTAATGCACTTGTCATTTTTCAAGTGGTACTACTGCAGGAGTCATGGAGTGGTTCTTTATGCCCCCAATCCAGCAAACCTCTAATGAGAAGCCTTTTCCCCTCTAACTATTGCTATATGCAGTTCAACTTTTTAAGGGAAAATAGAGAACTTGATGACAACTTAATGTTCAGCCATCAAAACTGGTGTCTCCAGTGCTGTCTTGAGTTTCCTTTCTGCCTCTTAGCCCTCCTGGATGTCAGGCAGGAGATGTGCTAATCTCAACATCCCCTCAGATTATTTACTTGGTTTTCTGAGTCATACACACCTAAGTGTGCTAAAGTCATACTCCTAAAAATGTCTGCCAGTCTTGGCCTCGGTGGGAATGTTTTCTTCCAATCTCTAAATTGTCAATTTGTCCTGGAAGTGGAGCTTCTGTGCTAAGCAACAGGGAGTAGGAGAGGGCAGGACAATTGTACAGAGCAGGAGACTTGAAGCACCTGGCAAATATTTGGCTGTGCAGCTCTTCCCACAGGAACATAATCAGCTCCCTTCTCCCACCATCTGGAAGAGGGAGCATTTTTGCCAGCAGAGGAACCTGCTCTGCAGTCCCCATCCTGCCTGCCTTCTGTTCTTTTCTCCACAGAGAGTTTTCTCCCTTTTTTTACTTCACAGGCTGATCCAGAATCCCACGTGAGAAAGTAAATGGAGGTGGCAGTATTGTGGGATGATATTTCTTCATTTTGTCAAAAATACAGAAGAAAAAATAAAAAAGGAAAGAAATTACTTTCTGCTCAAGCTTTTTCAAGGTTTGAGAGTGTTTAATGTACTGACCTGTGGACAATAATGGTCAACATTAACTTTGAAATGAAGCTGTGCTTTTTGCTGTTCCACACCATATTTGAACAGCTTCCAAAAGATGTGATAGAGTTCCATGGATAGAGATGAAGCAGAATGGGGTGCAGTAGCTTGGGGATTATTTTGTTTTGTTTTTCCATCAGCCTTTGGCCATAATCTCTCTGCAGATTCTGGTTCTGTTTGAAGCTGTGCTTGCTTGTGTATCAGAGAGGTGGTTCATGGGTGTAACACAGGCATTAGTGAGCTGCATCAATGCATCTTGAATTCTGCTGAGCTGCTGCTGTCAGAGATCTGAAAAGTGCCTTGTCTCTTAGCTCAGAGTTGATTTGAGCTGTTAGTCCCACAGTATTAATTTTGTGGCATGTAATTGGTGTTTTATTAAGTTTGGGTTTTTTTAAAATGTATTTCAAGAGATGGAAGTAAATTTCTAGTTGTTATTGATGGATTATGGTAGGCACACTTAAAAGTTTCATATTCTGCCCCTCAGGTTAGGTGGGTTCTTGATGTAACCAGCAGATTCTGGTTATTGTTCTGATGAAAGTGTGTTACAAGGTGTGTGTTTACAAAGTGTGTGTAAATGCACGACCCCAGGTTGTGTTTGTTGCAGGGGCAGGGCTGCAGGATCTGTTCATGACTGCCAGACATCTCCTCCCTTCTTCTTACACAGCTGGGAGCTGGAAAAGGTCGTGAAGATCAACAGGAAGATGTTAAATGTGCTCATGGTTTATTTAGCCTGTGTGAAATTTGTGCTCTTGGTCCCTTTTCAGCACCCAGCCTGGTTTAGTGAATGTCAGGGCTGAAGATGAGAACGGGAACCTCAGAGTTAATGTTACAGCAGCCCCTGAGAAGTCAGGTCAGGAGCAAACCCCTTGCTAATACCAGGGCCAGTTAAACGAGGTCTGAAGGATGTGATGCACTGTAGCAAACTAAGAGGGAAAAATGAAGTTATTTAACAGCATTTAATTAAAATGCTTCCCATAATAACAATGCATGCATCTTTAATGATCTTAAAAACTGTTTCCGTTGCTTGATCTTCATTTTGAATATCAGTTCTAGCAGAATTTTCATCTACAGGACTGAGTATATTTGATAATCAACAACTGCTCATATGCACGAAGTTGGTGTTAAAATATTAATATTAACAAATCAAACAGTCTTTTCTTAAAAAAAGCACTTGCTCCAGAGCAAAACTCAATTCAAGCAATGCGATTCCTCCTTGTCCTTTTATCCATAAATAATGGATTTTTAAAAATGGAAGGACAACTTTGTGAATTGTTAAGGGTAAGACATATTTAAAGATTCAAACCACAAATAAAGTATTATTTAAAGTAGTTAATCAGATGTTTGTTCTGAGGATTTTTCTTTCTAGCCTTCACTCTTTCATTGCTCTCAATGTGCCATTTAGTTCTTAGGGAAGATTATTTCATTTTCAGAGTGTAGGGAAGAGCTAAATCGCTTCTGATTGAGCATCTACCAAAGAAATGCTGGGCAAGTCAGACACTTCTTATTTGTATTAGTTCCACTTCATAGGGAGGACAGATGTGGACCTCTGAGAGGGGACTGGAAATCAGAAAAAAAAATAAAACGAGCAGATGCTCAAATTGTCGAGCTAAAGTGGGTAAATCTTGAAAGTGTAGCACTTGCAATCCCAAAGTCAACACAATCTGCCAGAGAAGTTGCTGGCTTAAGTGTTCATTTGTCTTGTACCAAAAGAAAATAAAGGAGGATGGAATGCAGTTAGTTATTATTTTATTATTCTGGAGTTTGAGATAGTTCAAGCACCAATCCAAGTCACAATGTCCTGAAGTTCTTTCTTACTGGCTCTGAACATAGGTTTTATAAACCAAGTCTTTCTGTACATGTGATTTGGGGTTGTTGTGTTATTTTTAACCTCCCTTGCTGCTAAGATGTTGGAGTGATGAAGCTGGGACACATTTGAGTGCTCCGTGGGAAGCAGAGCCGAGGCCAGTTTTACAATCATCGCCCTGAAAATCAAACACACAACGTTCCTCTGGACCTGCTTCCCTCCCACGAGCTGCTCAGCACCTCCTTTAAGCCATGCAGCACATCTCCTGCTCCATCTCTCCTCACAAAAGAGGAAAATTACTGCAGGATCAGTGCCAGCCCAGGCAGGGGCTGCTGCTGCTGCCCTGCAGTCGTGGCCACCCTCCTGCTGCAGGGCATCCCACCCTGCTGATCTGTGCCCATGTCCTGGCAGCCTCAGTCACTGGATTTACCTGATCAGAAACAGAAAATTGCTGTTCAGCTTTTCTTTTTTCTCTTTTAACAACAATTGTTTCAAAATATTTTGCTAGCAAAGCGATGCTGGTTAAGCAATATTTGCCTGATGCAAAGCCTTTAAAATACTTAAACTTTCTTTAAGGAAAAAAATATTTTGAGGCACTGTCCTTGGGTTATTAGCTTGGGCTTGTAAGTTTTATATCTTAATTATATAATAGAAGTTTTAGATGCAAAAATAATAACTTACACTTAGTTATAATTTTAAGTAACTAATGGACTGGGGATAGATAACTTGGAGTTCAGTTTCCATCTTCTTCCATAGTTTTGAAAACCTCTGACTGGTGTGTTCCAGAACTCATGAATTTGTCTTCATTGAAATAAGTGTCAGAAAATTTCGTAAGGAAGTTTCTGATGCAGAAATCTGAAGCAGGGCAACAAGAGGGGATGGCGGAGCTGGCAGAAATTGCCAGAGTGGATTTCAAAGCCTGCATGGCAGGTTTACAAATAGGAGAGGTGATGGTGATGGCATTAATAATGTTTTGCATTACTGCATCAATTACCTGATTCACTGTGCCAGTGAAGAGCAGCATCTAATAAATTCCATCTCTTCCTCTTGAAGCATATTAGCCATCCCTTTGCTAGAGGTTTTAATTTGCAGAGAGATGAAATGCTGTTTGACCCAAGGGCTTGTTGAATACAAACCAATGACAAACATAATCTAACTGAAGTTTTCAAAAAGTCTTTTCAGCAAAACCCTTCAATGAAATCATTTGATATCTCCAGTTTAATTCACAGGATGCAAAAAAATCTATGTTCACATTTTATAATCTACAGCTAAGCAGCTAAGATTTTCTTTTCTCTCCCTCTTGGATTCAGGTTGATATAGGAAATACAAAGTGTTCACTTCAAAATATGAATGTTAAATAAAGCTAATTTTCCAAAAGGAACCGCTGGTCCTTTGGCAACTACCAAACCTCTCAATGCCCAGCATGGCTTGGATATCTCTGAGCCACAGCATCAGGAGTGTCAGCCCAGGAAGCTGCTTCAGGTGGTGGCACCTAAAATTTTGAGCAGGTCATGGGGATCTGCACCTTTTGACTGTGCTGCCTCTTGGCGATCGCTGTAGCACGTTCTGTGTGACCAGAGGTTCAGAGCTGTCCTTGCTGGCCGTGATCCATCCTGTCCTGGAGGACACAACCACCCAGTTCCACCAGCCCAGAGGATCCCACCCTGAGGAGAAGTGCAGGGGCACCCCGGTGTTCCTCCTGCTCTTGGCTGTGACTACTTGCACAAACCCTGTGGTGGCTTTAATGAAGTTTACAGCACATTTTACACAGAGCTTGCTGTAGGTGGCAACGGGAAGATTTGCTGAGCTCACAGGTTTGTGAAGTGTGGCACTGACACAGCTTAAGGCTCCATCAGTTCTAGTTCTGCCATTAAGCATTGCCCCAGTCTGCAAAATGAATATGGATGACTTCCGAGAAGGTTATGCTAATTAGTCTGGTTGAAGTCATTCCATAGCTCAGATTGCGTAAATTAATATTTTTAACTCTCATTTTAATGGGAGGAACAATTGAAAGCAGCTCTAAAATCAGAACATTGTAAAAAGCTATTGCTGGCCTGTAAAGGTAGCTCTAGGTGATGATGATGCTAATAAAGAGGGGATAACATGTTTTTCTAAATATCTTTCTCAAAAAAATATGCAAATTAAATCTAATACATAATTTCAGGATTTAATTTCTATGCATTTATTCTACACCTCTACAAGTAAACAATTCAAATTTTCTACCATATTTATAAATCACAATGTTATGAACACTAATTTTTTTTAAAAACACTGTTGAGTCTTTTTAATGTTGAAATTAGGTCTTTCAGAGTGATAGGTGCAGACCAAATTAATTTTAAGTTTTCTTTTTCTGTTTCAGTGTAGATGATCTGCTCAGCTGAGCTAACTCTATCTGCGTGTTAGAAACCACCATGAGTGTGTTTGCTTCTGAGATATTTATATACCTTGCTTTTTCTGCAGTAACATGTCAAAGACCCAGGTCAACTTTGCTTGCTCCACAGAGATGCTGTTATGACTTTTGTAGAATGCTGTGCTTATGTGTTTTTGTTAGAGGATTTTGGAATACCTAGTCATCGCTTCTGGGGTGGGAAAAAAAAGCCATAAGCCCTCCCCGCTCCCACTTGGGGAAGCTCCTTAAACACTGAAATTTCTAAGATTGTTCTTAAAGAAAGAAAAATACTTCTCCTTTTACATAAATCTAAAAAATTTTGGAGGGCACAGCATTGTTTAAAAGTATTGAAATGGAACAAAGAGAAGTAGCTTAAATTGAAATTTCCAATTGTGTGCAATGCCCCATGATTTCACTCATCAAAACACTGAGACCTAAATATGCATCAAGACCCCACTGTCACACAGAACCTCAGGTCTAAGACAGCAGGTGTGCCAGGACATATTTGAATATCATTGGAGATGAGTGCAGCACATTTAGACATACTTCTACATTATTTATGAGTGATGGGACTAATGATGGAACAACTGAAGTTTCATGTAAAGTTCTGGGAAAAGAATTTTGCAATTTATGAATTATTTTGGCCAATTTGTGCTACAGCATCATGGCTGAATTGCCACCTAAGGGAGCTCTATTAAGGGTTCAGGTATGTGTGCCTTAACCCACATGTCCTTGTGAATTCCCAGAAAGAGGTTTTGAGAAGAATTCAAAATCTTGGTAAGACAAAATGTCATTTGTATATAACATTATCCAATTATTGCCACAAAAGTGGCTGAGGAGCTGGACAGGGACATCTCCAAAGAGCCGTAGGAGGGGAAGCAGGGGCAGAAGAGTTTAGAACAAGCAATGGACTTCATGAATTCATTATTGTATTTTAAAAGTTCATTGCTGTTGAATCACTTTGCTGTTTAATTTACAGTAGCAGCTGCTGTAAAAACACCAATTAAAGCCCAGTGCTCCTGCCTGGGAGGGGCAGGTACATCTCTGTTGCTCTGAGGATGCCTGTGCCACGCTGCTGCTGCCACCCAGACCGCTTGCCCTTCTCACACGTGTGCTGTAGATAGAGATGGGCACCCTCCAAGGGATCAGACAGAACTCTGACAGAGGTTTTCAGCCTCTGGCACACTGTCCCCAACAGGCAGCTTTAAGCCTTTGAAGACCTGGTGTGAATTATTTTATAGGAATGGTTGAAAGAATTTTTTTGGGTTGAACCTCTCAGAGGCAAGCACACACGCCATGCAGGAAGGCTCCTGCTGTCTCAAACAAAGTGGTAGCCCCATGTGAACTTAGATTTTTGTTTTCTTATCTCAGGCTTTTGGCATGTTTTGCCCTGGCTTAAAATATTGTTTTAAGGGCAGTGACTTTTCTGTGTTTTCTGTGTTAATGTTTGTGTGGAAAAATGTCTGTTGGGTTAACAGACAACCTGCATAGGCTGACACACAAGTGTTTACTCTGTACAAGGAAATCCAGCAGGTTTTTGTTTTTTTTTTAAAGCACAAATTTTCTCAGTTTTGTTTTGGCTTTGGTAAATGACTGGAATTCTTAATTAAGCTTGGGTTTATATTGAGAGATTATTTCCAGTAATGCATCTCAGATAAGCAGGTGACAGCAAACCACAGACAAATCCATCATGAATTCTGGCATTATCAATCACGTCTAGCTAATGCCAAAATCTCCAAAGACAAGCATTTAACTCTATTCAATGTGTTACTGTGTGTCAATTGTTGAGAGTTTTTTTTAATGATCTCGGATGTGTCATGCTCCACTTTAGAATTCTCTAGTGTTTCCACTGATAAATGCTGAGGCATAACTGTCATTTGCATGAACAGAAGCTGTAATTATAAATGTACTTATGGTCTGTGCTGAAGTCAGGAATGCAAAGAAGGGTATTTGCTAATGTAGAAATATAAATAATGGTTACTAATGTTCACTGTTTAGTATGGAAATTATATTTCTAATCATTTGAGATGCATTTTGTGGGTTTTTTTTTAAACACTATTAGGAGGCTTGATGTCTAGTAGTTTTTATTTTTCAGTTGGTGATAATATAAACAAGTTCGGCAAGAGTTGTGTGTCCATTTATGAAATTACAAAAGAAGTGTGAGAATTAACTTGGCTAATTTAAGACTGATGAAGACCTTTTGAGAGGCATCTGTACCTCCTTAGAACTATATCCTCAATTTTTTTTTTTATTTATCATCTTTGGATGAACTCATAGTTTAGGAAAGATTCTGTTGCTCTCAAAACACGAAGCAGTTTTGGACCTAATCAAAAGTTGCTGTTTGCTGGCAGGGAGGCACTGGGTTTCTGCTCAGTTTATATTCACTTGGAAAGGAAATACTTAAATTCTTCTCAGCTACCAAAGCACAGAGGCACCTGGGTGGCTGCAGGAGCTGCTGAGATGCTCTGAGCTGTCTCCTCTGCCACCTGCCCAAAGAGCTGCTGTGCTGTGATGCTGCCCCAGAGGAAGGTGTGGGGCTGCATTTTGCTGGCATTATTCAGGGATTTACCAGACTGGAGCAGCCCTTTAGCTGCTCCAGAGGCTTCAGAAACACCCCCAGGCCACACAGACTCAAAAGTGCATCTCTTAATTCCTGGAGAAACAGGAGTGCTGATGGTTCTGGTCATGATCCAGAAAGATACCAAGAACCAAGATATTTACCAAAACTTTGCAATCCAATTTCTATGTCTTCCCTCACAATCATCTCATTAATGTCCTTTCACTGAAGACAGATCATTCCATATAACCTCTAATTAATGCTAGCAAGATAAGATGATTTTCCAATGAAAAACATTTTCTTTGAGTTAAATTTGATTAAATGAATGGTGATACTATTTGTCTGATGATTTTTATTTTTAGCATTAATTTATATTATCTTGTTCTATATCAACTGTGCTTTGGCAGTATGTGAGTTTGTCATCTCTGAATCACAGCAGATGCATTTAGGGGGGCTCCTTTTTGAAATGTTTGATTTCTTAGATGTAGTAGATGAACAGTAATAAAATAGTTTCAGTGTGTTACACGTAGGATCTATTTTATGGCCAGTAATTTAGACTCTGTAGACTAAAGCTCTGTAAGTTACTATAAAAAAAAGACAAACCAAAAGGACTTTTTTAATTTTTTAAGTAATTACAATAAAAAAAAATCATGTAAAATTTTTTTAACATATTTTAGCAAAAATTATTCACCGGCATTTTTTAAAGTAAGTTAAAAATTGCTTTTTAATGACAATCAATGTCATTTAAATTGCTTCAAATGCTGAGGACGGAATTTGTTCACTTTTGCTCAGATTATCTCACCCAACCACTTAGCACAAATTTATTAACTGTAAATTTATCTTTGGATAGAGTCTATATTAAATATGCTATTCATAAACAGAGGAGATTGAGGGTCATTTTAGTTAGGAATAAGGAACTGAATTCCCAAAATAAAAAGTACTGCCAGAATCCTATTTCCAGCTCCTTGCAAACTTTGCTGAGAAGTTGTTGCTAAGGAACACCATGAAGTGTGCAGCTGCTCCAGAGCAGCTCCTCCTTCACCCTTCCTGGCATCTTCAAAATATAAAAGATGATTCTGGGTTTTACAGATATTTTTAATAGCTGTCTGTGTCCTTACTGGCTTTTTAAAGGAATGGACACAGAAATTCTGGATGTTGTACAGGTGAATGAATTACAGCTCCTTTGGAAACACAGGGGGTTGTATTGTCACTTTTATTTAAAAATCAGGTTTTGTCACTCAGATTGTTGGAACAATTCCTCTGAACCATAAAAAAAAAAAAAATTACATTTCCAGCTTCCAAAATCCATTCTTATAGGTTTGATGCACGAGCTGGAAGAATTGATTGACACCAAGATCGGTAGGCAAAGATTGAGCTAATAGAATCAGATTAATGGGAACATATGGTAATTACAACTGTGAAAAAACAACTTAGAATTTATAATGTTGCCTTGGGGCACATAATCAGATGTGTTATCAATGAATAATTAGAGTTGATAAAAATCATCTGGTATGTATAGGATTGCTGTTCATAGTTACAGATGTGTGTTAAATGAAAGATTTATTGGAAGTTTCCTGCCTAAAATATGCGTGACGTGTAAACACATTGTTTGTGATAACAAAAAAATCAAATCAATTCCTGCAGAATGCTTCATGGCAGAAGATCAAAGTTTATGTATGCTTGTCATTAATATTCCATAAAAGATTAATTTCATGCCCTTTATTGCATCATATTAGTAATTTTCCCTAATATGTGTGTTAAATTAATATTCCTGTAACAGCTGGCAAAATACTGGTATGCTAAAAATGAAAGTAAAATAAAATATCTTCATGGATACGAAAACCTCTGCATTTTGCAACAGATTAAAAAAAGTACTAAATGAAAAAATAGAAATAGGAAATACCTACCACATAAAATTACAAATGCAGTTCCTGAGGAAAAGTGGTTCTGAAAAGCCAATGTTTTGGGAAGTTCAGATCTCTTTGCCTCCAATGTCCCCATTCCTCCAGTATAAAGTAGAGGCTCACAGCCCATTCAGAAGTGCAGGGGAAGACACAGAATTGTTTGTGTGTATATTCATATAAAGCCAGCTTTACCCTGAAATGGTGAGAGAGAAAATCTAGGGAAAAGGGAAGCAATGGCAATGACTGCAGAGTTCCCCATTTTAACAACAGATAAATTGCTGTTAGTTATTCTCCAAATTTATTTGGGAAGAAAAGGTCATTTATTTGTTTTCTTTTGATGTTCCTTTGACTGGAAAGTAAAAAATAACTTGTCTTAGGTATCCCTGTGCAAAAACATGGTATTGAGTGTTTGTGCAAGGGCTATCCATAAGAAAGTCTGGAATTGGAGTCTTGTTTGAGTTTACTATATATATATATATAGAATCAGGTGTTGAGCAAGGTACTGTAGCTAAACTCCTGAGAAAATCTTTTACTGAAGTGAGCAGTAAAGGCTTTAATGTCATTATTTTAATGCAGCTGGGACTGGAACTGGACTCTTGCAGCTTTCAGAAAGAGATGCAAATTATCCTAAGCCTACCTTCAGCATCATTTAGAGTCCCATAATCTTAAGGAATACAAATCTTTAGCTGCCAAATATATCTTAGCAGTTAATTATATGCAAAATTCTGGGAATGTGAGACCCAGAATTCAGTCCTTCAAGACTGCTGTACCTCAGGTTTTTGTAACTTTGTCTTAGGACTTTGTCAGCACGAGGTCCTAAAGCTTGAATCCTCCCCTGCCAGGCTCTGGATGTTCTCTGGCATGGCAACGTCACTGTCCCATCATGGGACTATCCTCTAGCAGTTACTGAGGTTTTATTGGTCCTCAAGTGATCAAATAGAAAGATGCAGAATTCAAGGATGCACAAACAGAATCAGGGATAGTTCCTGTATGAAATCTCCTAAATTTTCAAGTGCAAATGAACAGTCATGGGAAAAAGCAAAAAAAGAGGAAACATTGAATTTAAAACTCAACTGAACTCATGCTCTTCTTGTAACTCAACACAGTCCTGTTTTCCTGTGAGGGTGTGCACAAATTCTGGTAGTGGATATCATTTGTCAGAAGCAAATGTGTTCTAGTAAAGGGATCAACAAAATTAAAATAATAAATGACTTGAATAAACAACTGTGCTATTTAGAGCTCTCCACTACCTTGCATTAAATGCATAGTTTCTTTTATTTTAAAATTTAAGATCTCAACCAAGGTGAAACACACAAGTCCTTCATTTTTCATGCTCCCATCATATCTTCCTGCTGTAAATTTAATTCTGTTCTCAGAGTCTGCAATGAAACGTGTCTGGAAAAAAATATTCCTTGAGACAGTTGAAAACCCTTTTTTGTTTCTACCTGTTGTGATATCCACATCAAAAAAAAAAGGAAATTTTTTGCTTCCATAGAAATTTGAATTCTACCTTTAATGACAATTTTTGTGATGTTCAAAATCCTATGATACTCTTGGTGATAATGTGGTTGTTTACTCCATTGGCTACTTGATTAAGCCTCATTTTAATTATAGTTACAGCGATATTCACCTCTTCAAAATAATGTCATTACGATTTAAACCAGGAATTAGTAAACAACTCACAGCTGTTGTGCAAAATGTTTGTATAATAATGCACATTCATGACTATTTCATACAATAATGCTTATTAATCTGATTTTTGCAGAGAAACAACTAAATGATACTTTATAAGTTGATGCTTGGCAAATAATGCAGTTTGTTTTTCATGGCTGGTGTCAGTGATGTGTGAATCTCCCTACATTTACTTCGTCACTAAATGTCACAAAAAGCAACTTTGCAGAATCTTTAAATATCATTGAGGCAAATTTTTTTTTATTTTGTGCCTGGTAAGAAAGGGCTAAGGAACCAAGCTGACAAACAGTAGGGTGGGTCCCCAAGGGGTTCTTTTCTCTTCCCAAACATAGCAGAAGCTCCCAGATGATTCCCATGGAAATTTGTCTTGGTTTCAAACAGTGGAGATGCCAGTAGTTGGAAGCAATCTATCCTTAGAGCCATACCATGAAACAGATTTTCTTTCTGAATGTGTAAATTTAAAGATGCAACCTGATCCATCCTCTTTTGAGAAGGTTACACCAGATATGCAAATCTAAATCATTCTTTTGTACCAAAATTTCATCTCTGCTGTTTAAACTGTCTGTGAAAGAGATGGAATTTTTTTGTTCCCCTTTCATATTTTCAGCCACATCTTGCAAATTTAGATGTTGCTGCTCTGGGTCCTCTTGGTGTGATCCCATGTTAACAATAAATATTTTGGAGTTTGCTTAGAGGATGTTTTCCAAACAAATAACCCTTTGGTATCTTGCGTATGTGCAGGTGGTTTTTTTTTGCTGAAAGTATACAAATTTATGGCTTGTACTGAAATTATATTCTGCTGTTTCTTTCTCTGAGACTTAAACTGTATTTCTTCATCTTGGTTCTGAAAGTGTAAAGTGTGATTGAGAGAAAATAATTTCTGAAGTCAGAATATGAAATTAAAACTTCCCTTCTCACCTGCAAGGTATGATTGACTTTTGAATTGAAATAGCTTTGCTCAATGTCCTCTTTCAAGTGCTCATAGGTAGTTTTATAATTTTGATTACTTGAAAATCAATAAAGTGAAGCAGCCTAAAGTCAATGGTTCTTCTGTTCTGTTCTTTCTTGAAAAAGAAAAAAGTTTAGGTTTACTGAGCACTTTACCTTTCTTCCACAAGTTCCCAGAGGACATGTGGATCCAATTAGGTTCTCACAGTGTGTTTTCTCTCAAGTGGCAGCTGAGAAACATTTAGAATCCTCAACTTAAAAGAATTGTTGATCTGGCATAAAGTTATACAGCTGAGATGATGGGTTTTATTATATTTTTCCAGGGGAGTTTGATGTGAACACCAGCACCTTCAAGATATTTTTCAGTGCTGTATCAGCCTTGAGGGAGAACAGGACCATTATATAAATGAATTTAATTTAGGTATAACTAGATTTTGTGGTGTGGTCAATAAGCAAAAGCTGTTATGCAGATCATGAAGACTTCTTTGATAATAGTTTTGGTACTAATTTCATTTAGGGTAACTCCAATGAACTTTAAAAGGAAGAAAGCTTTTCCTTAAGATGTTTCTGCTTAATGCTCACCTAACTAGCAGAACTGGGGATCCTGTCTTAGAAGGAATCATATTTTTTTTTTTAATCACAATAATTTGAAAGAAATATTTTGCATTTCATGCTGAGGATATAGGTCAGACTTCACTGAAGTCCATAAAATTCTATAAATTTTCAATGGTTATAGAAGAAAAGGAACTTCAGCTTGAATAGTTAGGTTTATATAAAAGCCTCTAAAGTGGTAAGCAAGCAGAAAGGAGGAGTAATATGCCTAAATTGGAGCATCATTTAGGTTTTTTTAAGAAGTTTTTTGGGCACCATGAGCTCTCAAGTTTGGTCACCATATGGATTGTACATCCTGTACCTCTGAACAGCATGAGGCAAATCCCTACCCACCTAGCTCAGTTTATTGATTTGGGTTTGCAGGCTGGCACAAATTCAAATCTGACTAAGAAATCCTTTCATGACTGACTTTATGCTCCTGATGCACTCCAGGGTGTGTTGTGTTGCTACATAACAGCTCCTGATGGCACTCCTGTAGAATTTTTCTGTTGCTTTTTTAGGGTAATAATTTGTCTAGAGCAGCCTGTAGGTTCCCCAGTTTGTTTGTGGTTTGTGTGACTTAGATGGTGGCTTCTTATCCCTTATTCCAGCTGTAAAGAAAAAGGATTTTATCCATACCATGTAGAGAGGGAAACTGCATTTGGTGACATCTGTCTGGTCTTTGGTAGTGTCTCTGTGTCATGGAAAAAATTACTTGTTCTCATCTAGGTATTAACCATTTGAAATGTAGGGAACTCAGAACTTTGGGCCTGTAAGCCAAAGCTTAGAATTAAACACAGGATTTTATTTAAAACCTTGGAAAAGACTTCCAAGCTTAGGTGCTAGAAGCAAGAATGTGGATTTATAGTTTACAGCAGAGACATATTCAGCAAGGTAGAAGAAAGTTTAGTGTTTTAGTGTGAAATACTTTAAGTTTGTGTGTCATAGCATAATTAGCTAAGAGAGCTTACACTGTAGCATGAGTCCGTAAGAAGAAATATTTAAGGATTGGGTCAAAAAACATAAATATCCTTATTGGCAGTGTTTTATTAGTTAATAAATCTTTAAAAAGTCTTGTAACTAAAAGTCTTGTGACCTGAGCCATGTAGTGAAGATGTGAGCTGAACTCACCCTTCCTTCCTATGTAGAAGAAAAATAAATCCCATCAGCTAAAACAACTCAGAAATCCCACCTCCAACTTATGCAAAACTCATTCACAAATCCTCACACCATTTAAGCTTTAGCTGGTGGCTTTTGGTGCAGGATTTGTTTTGCTCAGCTTTGTTAACCTCTCTTGTAGCTCTGTGTGCAGCCATACACACGGGCTTCCATCAGGTCTAGGAAGGTGCATGCCCTTGTCAAATGCTTAACAAGCTTTTCTTTTTCACTTTACTGATGGAAGTGTTATAAATCTGGGATTGGATCAAAAAGTTACTAGTCAAGATCGTTCATGTTATAGTTTTTCAAGAATTTCTAGCATTGTTCTTCTCTTTTGCCCTAATCTTCCTATTTAAAAGATTGGAAACTCTAAATAAAATTAGGTGCCATTTTTGCCCCCTGAATTTTAATTGAAATATCTCAACAACTTGTAATCATAACATTCTACCTGAAGTACTGCAAGGCAGTGTTATAAAAGAGAAAAGTTGTGCTTAGTTCTGGTGTTTGATAATTTTTATGAAAACTCACCAACAAGACTGGTGAATGTAGACTGGAATTAGAAGATTGCTTAAAATTGAAGAATATAAACTATTAAACTTTTTTCTTCTTTCCTTCAACCCATTAAAGTTGGCAAGGTCAATGAAATTCATTCATGTTTCCATCCTTGAAAAATTTGTACACAGTACAATGAGTCCATTTAGTAATTGAATAGCCAAGCTATGCACATTATTGCTTATACTCTTACTTCATAAACTCTCCTTTCCATTTTCATAATTACTTCTTTTTCAGCTCTCCTTTTGCCTTCCAATTTTCTAGTCTCTTCTTTGTATATACATAGCTTGAAATAAGTGCATTCTTTGTGTTGCAGTTATGCTGCTGCTCTGTAAAGAGGGAATAATACTTTTAATATATCATGTGCTGCTGCATCTTTCCAGCAATCATTTGGAAAGGAAAAATTCTCATCTGTAGTTACAGAGTATCATTATGGACAGTTTGGACTTGCAGTATGTACCTTCCTCCCTAGTGAAAAAAGTGTCTTGTCTGATTTTTCTATGCTTTTTTTTTTTTCCAAAAGTGAGGCAATTACAATGAATAATTGTAAAGCTTAATAGAAAAAGAGACTCTCCAGGCTCAATGGATTAATAGTACTTTTCTTTTTTTCTTGGGTTTTTATTTTTAATATGTAAATAAGTAGGAGACTTCTTACAGATGCTTTTGGTAGCTTTTGGTGTCACCAAGGAAAAATCAATATTTTTATGATGTGTGACCTATATACAGTGAAAAGGTGACAAAAGGTGGAAAGCTTGAGTTGTGTGACAGTTGTACCTTAAAGATCGAATGAATAATTCCCATAAAAAGTGTTTATGGGTAGTTAGCCAATTTGAAACTTAGTCAAATATTAAAACAACAAAAAAAAAACCAAAACTATTTCTATTTCCATATAAAACATCAAGCAATTATACCCCACAAATATGTACTGTCTGCAGCATCACTGCAACAAAGTCCAAAGTATCAGGGTCATCAGCACCCCTCCTTAGAGAAGCCAGACTATCACATATAAACCTGTTATTCTTTAAGTATATTCTTTGGCTTGTGTAGCATTTTTCTGAAGTCTGTTGTAGTATCTTTTGGTCAGTAGATGGTGCAGCAGGTTACAAACATGTTGATTTTCCTAGGTGACATAATTTTGACCTGTACTTGAGTCAATAATGTAAAGTTATTTTTATGATAGGTTTAATTTATATTAGTAAATTCAGATTAAATTCCTTAGGCTTTAAGTGTGATAAGTTATTTTTAAATTTCATAAATAATGCCTAAGAGTAGCATAAATTAGCAAATTCATAGCATCATAAGTAAATGTAGATAAAGTGAATGGGAATGTCCAATAAAGTGGATAGATGCAACTTTACTGATATACAGAAAATGGATTTGTTACATTTCTCTAGAGAACCATTTGTCTAGAAGAAACTCAGATTAGAAACCATTGCTACTGGCATGAATTGTATCGAGCTCTGCAGGGACTTCTACCAAAATGGCTGCAGTTTATTTCCTCCAGTATGCACAGCCCTGTCAGTCACAAACACTGGTGAGCCTTGGAAGGAAAGGAATTTAATTCATCTGCTACCTAGCACCCACCCAAGCCATCCTATGACTCCATGCTGAAGAGCACTGTAGAGAGATGCTGCTGCCTGACTGAATCTTAAATTACATGAAAAGGCCCTTCTGGTGTACTCAAGCATGAACTCAAGAACTTGCAAGTCAGTTCGGTGTTTAAGAATCAAACACATCATTTAGAATCTACTGAAGTTCAGCGTCTCTGCCTCGTTAATTAAAGCTTTGTTCTCCACCAGCCACATCTGTACCCAGCCAGCTTTTCATCTCCTGAGTGCAGGGGAACGGTGCTGCCTGTAAGATGTGTGATGTACTTAGGGGAGCCGGAATTTTCTACATTTGAGCTGTCACAGGCTGTGATGTGACACCAGAACAGTTTTCTGCTGTACACACCACTCAGGGGTGTGGAGGCATTTGTTTCCTCTCCGTGGAGAGGCAGGCACGGAGATAGAACACGACTTGGCAGGGGGCTCTCTTTTTTTTTGTAATAGTTTTGGCTCAGAGGAAGCTTTTTTTGCTAGATAAATTTGCATGACAGACATTTAGGCCAAGAAAAATAGTTGTTTCTGTGTAACATCAAAAATACCAGTGGATGCAATGGAGCCAAGAGTTCACTGTGCCACGTGCTGCACATTCCAGGTAGTCAATGTAAAGCACAAAGCTCTGAAAATCCCCTGAAAGTATCATGGGGTCCTGACTTGCCTTCTTTAAATAGTGTAGGAATAAGGCAATACAGCAAACCCACCTGCTTTGTGCTGCACATATTTCTGAACTGTTTCCTGTAACACAATACAGTAACAAATTCTCCTCTGACAGATTTCTGAATTGCTTATTAGTTAAAAGGTTTATGGTTAGCGAAACACACAATTAAAAAATTGAATCTGCATGAGCTAAGGCTCAGCTTCCTCCATTTTTCTAGTTTTCTGAATGAAAATTTATGAACTTATTGCTGAATTATTGTCTTTTCCCTTCACCTAATCAATTTTGTGCCAAAAGACTATTGCAAAAATCACCAGATCCAGTTTGTATTGAAATGAACCTCAATTTTCTAATTAATTCCTGTGAAATTGCATCACTTCTAAATTACTAAAATATGAGGTCTATTACTGCCTTCCCCCTTTTAAGGAAAAGAAAATTACAGGTAACTTTACATCTCTTTTTGTGATGTGGTAGAATAATCAAAATTTAAAGCTCCAAGGTCAAATGTCCTTTCCTGGCTCAGTTACTGCTCAGTTTGATGGCAGTAGAGGAACACAGATGCTTGAGCTGCAAAATTGCTGGGGTTTCATTATATAACTACAGCATATTAACAGGAAGCCATTAAATACAATTTATGTGTGAATAGCCCAATTGGTAGGCACATTGGCTCCATTGTGTGAGGGATTAAATAAATGTAATACTTTCCTATTAGTATTCACTGAATAGCTTTTATTTTTTATTAAGTTTTGGTTAAAACCGTGCATGGTTAAGTTGTCAGAGTCACACGTCTGTTTTCTTTAAAAAATGAGTCTATACTGGAAAAAAAAAAAGTGCTGTAAAGTTTATAGTGCTGTTAGTAAAATTTTAGCTTTTTTTTCTTTTACTTTTGCCCCTACTCCGTGTATTTGCATTCTGCTGAGCAGTTTGCATGTTTGCAATTTTGACCTAATAAATTGTGTGGCTGTTGAGGAATATGAGTCTTTGGTAAGTACTTTCACAAATCCCTAAATGTGCACTTTGAAATCATGGAAATATCTCAGTTTCCAAGTAGAGAGAAGCATGAATAAAAATTGTTTCATGAGTTTCAGATTTTCTCAGCAAAATGCTAGAGGGTCATCACTGGTATCACATTACATGTCATAGCTGTTTTAGGAGTCTGATTCTAAATTACTTTTTTTTCAGTTTATGCCCATTTTTTCTGCCTTTGTCCCATTTCCTACTCTATAATTTACACCAACATGTGTCATCTCTCTTTCTGATCCAGGACCTTTGCTAAATATACTTACATGAGTATACTAAGCAATCTCTGAACTGTGCTTTTTTCTTTTGTGGGTTGGCAGGGGCATTCTCTGTAGCATTAACTGAATGACTTTCCTTGGCAAGGTGTCTGTAGCAGTTATTAATCTTGTTTTGTTGTCACTGTCATCTCAGGATCCTGACATAAATTACTGTATTTTCATTCCCTTGGAGGAAAGCATGGGAATATATTGTAACAAATACATTTTTTGAAATAGTCTTTCCCACTTTAAAAAAATGTTCAGATTTCTAGCAGAAGGTTAGCCCAATCAAAGAAAATATTGATTTTTAAACCCAGCAGTGCTGTGTTTTGGACACTGTGGGTAAGAGCTGCCACTCACCAGTGGAGGCACAGAGAGCTGGCACAGGTCATCACCACGCAGCTTTGCTGAAGCATCCTCCCCTGACTGCTCATGGTTTTGCTTCTCATGGTTTTGTGGGGGAAGTTTCAAGCTGAAACTTCTCCTCTGGGCTTGGCTGAATTGCTGCTCCTGGTCTCACACCAGATCCTGATGCAGGTCCAGGTCTAGCAGACGTTGAAGATTGTTATCATCCTTCTGCCTGGAAGATGACTCTCCCATCTCAACATCTAATAACAATTCCTTGTTAGCACTTTAGTGGAGCTCAAGCTGGAAATGTGAAGTAGCATTCTCACAGAGAGCAGTACTAAAAAAAATATTGTGTTCATTCTCCTTCAGCTCTGGAAATAACAGTGTAGGCACATAATGCAACATTGCTTAAAATAAGTGTAAAAATCTTGAGAGGCTTCATATCTATAATCAAATCTGCAGGCTGTTTCTTCATAATTATCTGGTATTTTACTAATTTCTGATGCTGTATATTCCACGTCTGAATATATATGTTCTTGAGCCATCTTGCATAGATAATAGAATTTGATATGAATAGATTTCTTTTTACATTTACAGTCTTCTTAGAAAATTCTACTAATAGTTGATACATGCACCACTTTACATTTTAAAGACTATTTCAATGAATAAGCCCTTTTGAAGGATCAGAAAATTGGCACATGTGCTTTTCCTCATGTTATATTTCCTTGTAGGGCATGGAAGGAATGGAACTAGGAAAACAAAGATAATCACTAGGGAGGAAAATAAAATAACCAGAAGAACAGTCTCACAATCCTCAATGTCTTTATCATTTTCAGTATTTCATATCCTCTCTATCACAAAATAGCCAAAAGGTTGACTCAAAGCCACGTTTATATTGATTGATTGGTGGTCACTTGAGAACTTTTGTGAAGGTAAAACTATGGTGAGGTTTCTTGATGCACAAGGGCCATCATGTCTCTGACAAAAGATTTACAGTTTGTGGGTATTTTTCCTTTGTTTGTGGGTTTATTTTGCTAAGTGTGGTCAAAGTTTGCTCTCAGCAAATGAGCCATGGGACATTCCATAGTTCTGTGTTCCTATTTAAAGATCTCCACTATGAGGCAGGAATAAAATTTTGGAACGTGACCACACATTGCTGTCTGCCTGTGTCAAAGAAACCCTCTTAATTTGTCTGAGCCAGTAATCCTTAAATCATTTTGGTCCTTCCTTTCTTCCTAACAAGCACAAAGGGAAAAGACCACAGAAATTCCAAATGGCAGGGGGAAAAAAAGAGCATTGAGCACATATTACATTAACTCCAACACTTGATGGGTCTTCAAGATGTAATATTTTGGCAATATTTTATTGTCTAATGACTGCCAAAACATTTTGTCCTCTTCATGGTCACTGCCAATAAAAACAACAGAAGTTCAGTAAAATATTCTTCACATTCTTTAATTGGTCTAAGTAGCAAAATCCTGATAGCTTTGATTGCTTCCACTTTCTTTTTGTTGCTGTGGTTTCTGTTGGAGTCTGGTCAGTAAGGGAAGTGATGATGTGGAAAGGATGCCTTCTGAACCTCAGCCAGGCACATTACCCAAAATATTTTGATCTTCCAATAAGCCTTAAAATAAAGCCAAGATTCAAATGAGTAACTTCGCATTGCCTTCATGAAAATTAGCACATGCATTCTGCAGGTTTCGTTCCAAGTGGATTCTTCAGCATTCTCCTGGCACAGAGTTCCTGAAATTATCCCTGGTACCATCTATCCTTGGAATCAAGTAAAGGTTTTAAGGTCCCTTTTTGCACTAATCAACTCAATTAGCAATTTTATTATTCAAAATTATCTTTATTCTTGATTCCCTATGTACAAAAAAAAAATTGTGGCTGAAGCAAAATTTACATATTTTTATGTTTTTATCAAAATTTAAGCATTTCAGTGAGGAGGGGGAAAAAGAAGGATGATTCCATTTTGTTGAAAGAATTTCTAGTATCTGCTGAAAAAGAAAAGTAGATCAAACAGACTTTTTGTTTCTCTTCTAAAGGATGATAAATTGTATAAATCAGTTCTTACCTTTGCAGACTGCTTAAAAACAGCCCTCCCACTTCAATCTGTCTGACGAGGTATTTAATACTGTAATTCAGATTTTTTTTTTAATGTAGATTTTTTTTTCATGGTGTATTTATCTTCCCAAAGTTGTAATTAGATCTGCTTTAACAAGGAAATCTATTACAGTAGATATATGAGGAAATCCATGCAAACTTGTAAAGGATCCATTTTATATTAGCATCCATGCCATATTCTGGCATAAATGCTAATTAGAATGCTTCAGCTGATTTTAAGTGACCGTGAATATGCTGCACACTAGAGTGTCTTTCACCTTAATTTTTAGTGGTCAAATTAAATTTGTTGACTGTTTAAGCACTGCTCCCTCATCCAATCACTGCTTGAACCTGATTCTAAGGGGCAGAAAAAACAGCTGCAGAAATCTGGGTAGGAAAATGGATTCAGATGTGGTGACTTGGAAGACTTATTTTGTGCAGGGAGTTGGAGTTCCATTGAAATGATAAAAAGGTTGGTAATTTATGCAATAGCTTTAATTATTGAAAACAAGAGCCAGATTCTCTGCTGCCTGAGCATCTAACTGTGCAGGAGCTTGGATTTTCATAAGGCACCTAACCGAGTTAGGGACCTAATTCCCTATAAAATCAATGTCTGTAACCTGTTCAGCTGCCTTTTAAGCATCCCAATTCCTTCCTGTTTACCTCTGAGGCTGCTCTTGGGGTCCAAATCCTGTAATGCAGTTAAGAAAACTGTGGAAGGTGTCTGTTCATGTTGGTAAAGGACTTGGATTGTTGTTTCAGATCAGCTGGAAGCTTCCATTGTGCCAAAGCAAACAGATCAGTCACAGTTTCCTGATTTTTATGTGCTACACAACACAAAAGATGGTGTCTACTTGGTGCTGCAAAAAGGAGCCCAGATCGATAAAAATTGTATCAATTTAATCAATAGTAATGTTTTCTCTGACTAAAACATGCTCATAAGTGTTGTTTTGAAAGAACTGGCCGTAGCAAAGTCTCCACCTTTTAAGAGCCTGGGTCTTGTTGGCCTCCTGGATATTTAAGTATCTATTTCATCTTTTGCCTGCCTGTTTAAACATCCCATGGACTGTTCCTGGAAAAACCTCTACAGAAAGAAGCTGTTTCTGGGAACAGGGTTACAGAGCTGGTAACGTGGCTTGTGACACTAATTAGTCTCATTCCCAGAAGAATTATCTCCAGAAGAATTTCCGAGAAGGGACTGACAGTGTGGTGTGTGTTGGTATATGGCTAAGTCCTGCTGGTGTTTTGTTACCCCTCCCATAATGCAAAGTTAAGGCTGTGACAAATGGCAGTCATGAAGTTGTATTTTTTTCCTAACCATAATTAGCTAAAGCATAGCTCTGTTGCCTTCATTTCAGCCCTTTATCATATTTTGTGCTTTTGTTACAGGAAAAACACCATGAAGCAGAGCACTGATGGGTTTAGTTGGCTGTCTCTGCATTACTTCTGTGCATGCAGAATTAGGAGCTATTAAATAGGCCATGGACGTTTGCGTGTCTAATTTACAAAAATATCCACTTGTACATGGGAGGACTGGTCTTGTGACAACTCTAATGAGTCCATGATGGATGGAAATATCTTAAGATAATTAGCAGAAGAATCTAAGCAAATAAAATGTAAAGAATAAATATCAAAAGATCAGGAAAGCAAAAACAGCATGGCTAAGGAATGCAACAGTCACGAATGATGTTCCAAAATATAATTCTTAGTTTGTTGGAAAAAAAATCCAGAAGATGGTCTGGATTTTGTCAGAGGTAATGCTCCTTAGTTAAAAAGTCTCAAGAATGTTGCTGCTAGTGGCAATTGTAAATTGTGTGTTCTTGTCTGCATACTTGGACAAACTACCTTGGATATCCAAACCCAATTTTGCCTTATTCAAAAGGCATCTCTTGTAGGATGGTGTGCAATTTAAGCTCATAGTCTTCATTTGAAGGTTCTGTTGATCCACCCATGCTAACATAGGTTTATTTCCAAAACATCTGTTGTTCACCTGCTCTTCCCTAAGGACTTCTGAAGATGTGGCCATTTGGATCAGCTGTGGATATGATTTATCTGTTTGCTTATTGGCAAGATATAAAATTAACAAATCCAGATAGACTGGATACAGTTTACACAGCCCAGAGCCAACTCCACTCCCCTCCTGCAAGCAAATTTTCTAGGCTATCTTAACATGTTTAGATGACTGGGATAAAATTCAGTGCCAAATGTGTTTTGCAAGTACCTCTGTATTTAAACTGTGAGTCTAGGTATTCAAAAGTCAAGGAAAAGTACCAGAGTCCAATATTGTTGTGAAGGCACAGATTTCAGGGGCATGGGATAATGAATCAGGGTTCCAGGGTATTAAATCTGGTGTTACCATTAGTTTGCTGAATGGTATTTGGTTGAGTAACTCATAATTTAATTTTGCCTCAGCGTGCCTGAGAATTTAGGCTGAAAGGTTCATTGTATGCAAAGATAAATAGATCCCTCAGCATCTCTATATTTGTGTCCCTCACCTGAGGGTCTCTGTTACCAACCTTGGCAGAGCAAATCATGATCACAGAGGTTTCCCCCCTTGCAAGGACACAACTTAAGTGGTGAGCTGACAGCCAAATTTTTGAGCAGGTAGTGATGGCACTGAAACTTTTTAAAAGAATGGAGCTGCCCTTCAGTTCTCGGCCATTTGCTGTGGAAAGTAATGAAATAAAACAGTAAAAATGGCTGTGGAGAATCAGCCTGGGCTGTCTGCAGCCTTTGCATTTAAATTGCCACGAGGCCTTCTGCAGTCTCCCCAGTTATCACTTCTGCACATGTTCAGCCTCTGCTGCCTGCCAGCAGCACTTCAGTAAGTTGTGCACAGGATTTTCTCCTGAATCAATCCATTCTAAGCTGGTAGTAGAGCTACTGATGTATTTTAATGAATTCTGTTTCACATTTTCCCATTTATACTGCAGTTTATATACTGTCCTTAGAGATTTTGGTATTCATCTTATCTGGCTTTAGAAGAGTGCTGGAGAATCTGGTAAATGGCAGCTGCTGTGTTTTTAAATTTTGCTGTAAGGTTTCAGCAAGATAATGTTGCAAGAGTAGGGAGGTTTGGGGTTGAGTTTCTTTCTTTTTGTTTTGCTTTGGTTTCTTTTGGTTTTGGATCTTTTTGTCTTTTTATTTTTAAGAACAGAAGCCTAGGAAAAATTATTCTGTTGTTTAGCAAGTACCAACATGTGTATAAATTTCTAACAGTGTTCAAACCAATAAGAAACATGCTTCATGTTACATCAAGTGTAAAGGTTATTTTTCCAGTGAAATAGTTGATTTTAGGATAAATGCAGTGAAGGTAGCACCATGACTCATGAAGTTTATGGTCTGCAGTGGTGCAGCCAACTGAGTTTTGAAATGACTTGCCTTTCTTAGCTCCATCACTTACAGAAAAGCTCCTAGAACTTCGTTCAGACCCCTGATTTTATTGCCAGCTGGTGTTTATTAAAGACTACTTATTCTTGTGCTTTAGTTTTTCACTTCCCCCGCCAGTATTTATTCCTTTCTTCCTGTCTTCAACCCACAGTGTGTTATATTTATAAAATAGGTCACTGGCAATTTTTAAGAAAATGTCCTGTATAGATTATGGAACAGATTGATAAGCTAGAAATTGCAGAAACAGCACAGGACCTCCAAACAGGGAGAGTCTCCCTTACAATAACTGAATACTTGGTTATTTCACTCTGGAAGATGGAACCAGTGGCACAATTAATATTATAAAATCTTAGTGAAGTTTCTAACTTAAAATTTACCATGGCATTGTGCAGGAAACAGTGATGCACCATGCAAGGTCTAGATATGCTCTAATTCCTCTGTGGCACACATCCCAGTAAGAACCCTTCTGCTTCAGATCTATAGCTTGACAGGGAACCGTGTCAATGCTGAAGATTTTTCCTCATTTCTTTGTTTTCTTGCAAAAAAAAAGCTTCTTTGTTTTATATTTTCTTTGATTTGTTCAAGAAAAATTTTCTTTTAAATTCTGCAGAAGGTCTCAGATGAGGGAATATTTTCCTTTATGGCTTTTGAATAACAAGTTTCCCTGATTTAACCCACAGAGAGCAGTCTTGTGTCTGTGAACTCTCAAGTTCTCTCAGTAATTTTTGTGTTTCCCCACTCCTAAACCTTCCTCTTCCTGAGTTGCACAGTCAGGAAGTGAGTGTCACACCTTTGCCCAAACCAGGGGTAACCTTGGGGCTTCTAAGTTTGAAGTTTGAAAGACATAGCTAATAATTTAATCACTTGTATAGCTCATTCCTTATTAAAATACTATTTTCCATGTGTATTTTTTCATCCTGCCTATGTCCAATCAGTGTAATTGAAACTGGCTCTGCTGAAAGTGCCACGTGGGAGGATGTGATCGGTTTAAGAGCAAGAGACAGATTGGAAATATCGTCATGGGTTTCTTTCAAATTAAAACACGCAGGGTAAAAATCAGATCAGGACCAAAATCCCAGCATGTCACATCTGGCCATCCCCATGGTCAAGAAAAATTATATTCCTCAAAACCAAAATTTGAATAAAATTTTTTTCATTTTGGCTTGTGTTAAACATGAACACTCCTTGTTTTGGTTGTTCTCCATATATTATGACTTTATTTACGTATTCCTAAAGTTGATTTGCCACTTAGGAAGGTATTAAATGGACAGATTGGGAACTGAAATAGTTTCCATGTAGAAAATGGACAATACAGGCAGAAGGGCTATTCTTACTGTTCTGACAGGTGTTTCAAGAAACATCAATCCCTGCTGGTGAAGGGGTCGGGGTGTCTGTATCAGTTTCATTTGGAAGTTTGGTGATATTTGGTGACAGTATCTGCTCTACCTGAGTGAGCAATTCTTCTCCATTGACCATAGAACTAGTAATATTCTATGCTTCATTTTCAAAGGTGTCCAACTGCCTCACTGCAGATGAATAAAAGCAGTTCTTTAAAGTACTATTCCATTCCCCTTTGACAGCCCAACTCTAGGCAAACACTTGAAACAGGGAAACAAATAATCATCATGCTTTTTAAGTGTTTGCCTTCTATTGCTCAAGTTAAATATATTTAAATAGTGGAAGTTACCAATTTGATACCTCCTATCTGTTCCCTAATGAAGGCCAGAGGGAATTAACCCTAATCATTTGTTTCTTTCCTGGAAGCAAATGAACTTGTTATCAGTGAAGGGGGTGTGGTCCTTACCAGCAAGAATGAACTTGAGAAAATTGCACTTGACGTTCTGCCCCCACAACCAGAAACTGAAGCCCCAAGAGCAAAAAGTTTAATAATGCAGCAACTCTGTCAAGCAATTGAATTTAAGTAATGCTATAATGCAAAACACTAGTTACTAATTACTTACAAGGAAGGAAATGCAATAGAAAATTTCAACAGTTTGTTATTATACTGTGGCAATATTATGACATTGGCTCGGTCCTTCAATATAAAATGCTGATTTCAAACTGATTTTAACAAATTAAACAAGCAGAAAGCCTGTTTTGACTCCTGAAATTCGATACTTGGAGAAAATGTAAACTTTTAGCTCTCTAATAATAAATCCAAGAAAAAAGATGAATGGTTTTTTATGACACACATAGGCTGTGTTTCTAAGTAAGGTTGAGCTCAGGTTGTGCTCCTAAATGCCAACTGATTCTGCCTGCACAAATTTTTTTTTTGTGCAAAAACCAACCCCCATGAAAATGTGACACAGAGGAGGATGATTAAAAGTTGAAGCTGCGACTCATAAACAAATTTAACTCATGATTTAAAGGAACTGCTTTAGTTTGGATGTTTTCTGTAACCAACACCACTTTTGTTTAATCCATGCCAACCAGTTGCATTTGAAGAACTCTTTTTGGCTAACATACTCAGTATTTTTTATTGTGCTTCAGTTTTTGAAGTGTTTATTGTGATAAATGTCTCAAACACTTGCAATATAAAAATAAATGACCATAATATTGAGGCATCATGTTAGTGGATTCTCAGAGAGAGAGGGGAAGGTGGAAATAGGACACAGCTTAAGAGGTAGAGTAGCAACAAAGCAACAACTAAAAGAAATTAAGTTATTAAATGGAGTAGGAGAATGGAAGTTTGAAAGCTGTGAGGTCAGATTATATTGCTTTCCTCAGAGCAAGGAGGGATAGCAGTACTGCAGATAGGCAAGGTGGCAGAGGGAATGCTGCACTATTGATGCTAAGGAGAGGAATGAGAAGGTAATGTGAACCAGAAGAATAAAATATGAAAACAGACCTGACCATTAATTAATGAGAGGAGTTTCTGTTATTGAAATCGGTTCTGACTTTATAGAGTGAGAAATTTAACTTTCTTGATAAGGGGGGTGAGGAGGGTGCGGAACAGTCACTAAGAAAGCCCAGATTTACAATTTTCATTTCCCACACCTCTACAAAGTGGTTTCCTTCCCTTTCTGGAGGGCACCACCTGTGCTAGACAGTTTTTCAAAATGATCCCAGGCAGCCCTGCCATAGATGGCAATTTTGTCTCTAATTTCCAGCTGTATGCTCTTATTAAGATGTTACTTGGTTTTCCCACAAAACAACTGCTGACAATACCAGCTGGGAAAAGTGGGGCATGAATGCTGTTAAGCCTTTTCTCTTGTCTTTTTGGCATAAGATAATTTGCTCAGTGCACTAATTTGCAACAAGGTAAGACACAGCTTTCAGTCAATAGGGTCAGTCCTAAAGCTTAGAGCAACATTTTTTCCTTTGTTCCTTAGAAAATTGTCAGTTCTGTCTGGGGACTTCATTAGGGGAGTAACAGGATTCTTTCTGCCAGCTCTTCAGCAAGAAGGGAACCTCATTACCAATTTTTAATATGAAAAATTAAGGGATAAATTTGAATAAAAAAAAATTGAGGAGCCATGTGACAGCTCAGCCTTCCAACATGGTGCATTGCCTTGTGCAAGATATGGCTGAGTGTATCTGTTTTAATGAAATATCTGCAGTATCTGTATTAATGAAAAATCTGATTTATTAGGGTATTACAGATATGGCGGGGATATAAAATTATAGATTTTACATACGTGAATATATCCGCATACATAATCTTGATGATCTAAAACTGACTGCTATGGCAAGTATAGAGTTAAGTATATATTATACTTGTTACAAAAGTCTCTTTCACCTTCAGGAAGACTAACAGTAGAATAAAATAACATATCCCAGATACAATTAGGCATCATCCTGTGTGTGGGTGACTTCCTGTTCTGGAAAAGTCTGTCTTTTAGTTAGGAAAGGCTTTCCTACTTCTGTATCTGAAAAACACTAAGCACATTCTGATAATTAAGGTAATGTAAAAATCAATGTACTAATTATTGGGTTTTCTCCCATTACTATATACACTAATAGAGAAATTCAGACTAAACTATATTCTAATTCAGTAAATTGGTTTGGCTGCATCCATGTGTATATTAGCTGTACGTTTTCAAAGGGTTTTAATCCTGTAGAAGCCACTTGAGCAGATGAAAAGCAATTTTAGTGCAAGAGGTACAGGAATACAGATGCTTCTGGCAATGCACAGTTACTCTCTGGATGGGAGCAGAGAGGCAGAAGGCACCGAGTTTGAGAACGTGCCCATGCCAGTAAATGTTTGATGCTTGTGCAAGATCTTCTGAAGTAGTTTTTTGTTCAGGTTTGCTCCTGTGAGATGGCAGAAGGAATTTCCAAGATCAAGACTTGGAGGAAAAGGCACTTCCTTGTGTTTACTGGTATTCATACCAACAATGTGTTTTCAAGACTGAAGAATACTATTTTCAATTCTTCAAAAGACATGGCTAAAACCACTAGACTAAATAGAGAATTAAAAAAAAAAAGTAAAGGAAAACAAACCAGGAGACAAAAATTTAATAATGCCTCCACAGTAATTAAGTCAGATTCTGGTTTAAAGATAATTTTAAAATATTATCACTGCTTTGGTATGAGTGCATTGTTAGGAGTAAGCCACCAGGATTAGAATAATTTAAAACAGGACCTGAAAGTCTCTTTTCTCCAGTGTTGTGCCAAAACAGAGGGCTGCCATCAAAGTTTGAGGCAGCTCAGATTCTTGTCTGGGTGTTTGTGAAAACATCCAAGAATGAGGTTTCAAGATGCCTTTGGGTGTCTTTGACATCACAAAACTTTGGAGAAGGTATATTATGTGGTGCATGCAAAATTCTCAGTAAATGGAACCATTAAGTCAATTAACCACATTTTTCCATAGTGTAGTTTTATACAGGTTTTAATGTTAGCGGTTTTCATTGCTTATTAATGTACATAGAAGATAAAATAAATCTCATTACCTGATATCATGTGCAGCAGATGCAGGTTTCCACATTGCTCTTTGTGATTTAGACTGAATTTGATCTTTGTTCTCCATGAAGGTTTGGGCCTTACTTCCCAGCCATAAATAAATCTCCATTCTCTGTCCTGCCTAGGATTCTGTCCTCCTTTGCATTTCCTCAGAGCTACTGCACATCCTCCTCCACTCTTAAAAAATAAATAACAATATTTAGTCCTGAATTTTCTGAAATCAAGTCACAAACTGAAGTCCATATATTTTCTGTGGGTGTATATATTAATATATATCACTTAATGATATCTATTTTCTTTCCAAAAAAAGCCTCTCCCAGCATGTTAATGTATTAAAATCTTACAATTGTGAGCAGCAATATGCTGTACACATAGAGAAGTCTCAGCTTCATCAAATGAGAATTTTTAATTGTCCTTCTGAATGTGAATCTGATAAAATTAATAAGAAATGAACTTCCAATATACTTCAGAAATGCCAGGTCCTTAAGGGAATGTTTTGATGGTGTTTTTTTTTAATAACAATTGCGTTAAACCCCACTTACTGTTTTCTGTTTTCATACATTACACTTCATTATTTGCTGATTGACAGTTTGAGTTGTTTCTATTCTCTTCCTGCTTAACTACATACAGTTTCTTTGTTATTCTGCTATAATTTCATGACCATGCTAATGAAAGTATTGGGACTATGGATTGATTTACATGGAGACTTATCTTTTTGTAATTTAAGGGCTGTTAACAAAGAAAAAAAACCTTCAAGAATTTGCAATTTAAGACTAATTTATATCTAATTAATTAAAAGAGAAGTCTTGGTACTTCCATTTTAGCACAACTCAGAAGCTTTGAGTTCTTTGGTTTTGAGATTTGCAGATGCAGACCAGGCAGTATCCTGTGAAATGTGTCCAATTCCCACCTTGGATAGAGATGCACAGCTGGGGGCTACTAAGTATATTTTTTAAAATGTGAGGAAAGTGAAATGCAATTTTCTAAATATGGAAAAGAAGAGGAAAAGTTTCAAAAAGTGAATAGAGGCATCTGCCTGTGGCTGCCTTATACAGTGTGCATGAACCTCCTACTGTCTAAGTGGCATATGGAAAGTCTAGCTGTAGTCCCCAAAATAAAATCCTGGATTTCTCCCTTAGAAGCTGTAGTAGTCATTCTAGCAAGAAACTTGTTGAACATTTTGCAAAGATGTGGTAACTCACAGTAAACTTTCTTAGTCTGTTGGAGGTTTTTTGCTTAGTTGTGGGTTTTTTTCCCAGTTCTGGAAGGAATTATGTCCTTTACTCGTTGTCTTACTGCCTCCATATTGTGTATTACCTTGTGCAGATGCAACTCCAGTTATAGAACTGAGAGATCAAAATCCAGCCTTGAACTTGAATTTTTATTTGTGGCTATGTCAGACATTATGTTGAGCTTGACTTCTTTTTAAAAAATAATACATTTCACATGTATATTCTGGTCCTACTACTTCAAATTAATTCTCTGGTATAAGAAGCAAACCAACCAACTCTGTGGCGCATAGGACCAAAGAGGGAGGTGAGAAGAAAAATTATTACTGATCCATCAATGACTTGTGAGTATCAGACTGCCTCACAATGTTTATGAGCTATGCATTGCTGGAGGCTGGGTGAGGATTTTGGGGCAGTGTGACAAAGGAGCCTTTGGGGTTTTGTCTCTGGCCTGACTTGGAGACCAGATTTTTGGTTTTACCCATAGTGTTCTTTGGTTGGTTTTGTGTGGTTGGTTTTGTTTGGTGGCAATTTTTAAGTGCATTAGATGTATTGGTTTTCAATATAAAACTTACATTGTATTCCTGCACCAAATCTGTGTATTTGTACAAGCTGTTAAAAGGATCACAGCCTTTTATTTATGTTGTCTGCTTTTATTTATGTTGTTGTAAATCCAGAACAATTTTGTAGTTACTTCTTTGAAAGTCGTGAAAAGAGAGTTTGACCCTGGCAGTCTTTGTCCAGAGGAAGCAGAGTTCAAGTGCCCACAATCAATGGTTTTTGTTGCTTTGGGTTTTTTCTCACACTGTTTCAGATCCAGGGCAGTATGTCAGTAGTAAAACTGTACTAGTATCAGGGATTGTGTTTGGTTCCTGATGTTTCCTTTTCAGTATCAGCCAAATACCTAAAATCATAAACATGACCTTGCATTTTTAGATTGCTGTGTGTCTAGGATTTCAAAGATCTTCATGACTTCAACAATCATTATGCTCTTCCATGGGTTAGAAGTTAATTTAATGTAATTTTTACAAATGGGGAAAGTACAAAGAGAGAGTCAAAAGTGTCAGTGGCAATTCAGGGAGTAGAAAGGGATCTATTTAATTCAATTAATTGATCACAGGGTGGGAGAGGTGATCCTGCCTCTCTGCTCTGGTGAGACCCCACCTCCAGTGCCGCACCCAGGTCTGGGGTCCCCTGTGCAAGAAAGATGTCGACTCATTAAATAGGGTCAGACAAGGGATACGAAAATGCTCTGAGGGCTGGAGCACCTCTGCTGTGGAGAGAAGCTGAGAGAGTTGGGATTGTTCTGCCTGGAAAAGAGGGAGACCCTATTGTGGCCTTTTGATAAATAACAAGCGCCTGTAAGAAGCAAGGAAAGAGACAGGACAAGGGGCCATGGTTTTAAGCTGAATGAGGCAAAATTTATTCTGAGCATTAGGAAGACATTGTTTACAATGATGGTGTGGAAACAGCTGTCCAGAGAAGCTGTGGATCCTCATCATTGGAAGTGTTCTGTGGTTCTATGAACACTGTAATTTTAGTCATGAGATACAGGTTAGTTTGGTCCTAAATCTCCTCACAGCTTAGCTGCACAGTGGAATGTCTGCCCGCACTGAATTGCTTGTTATTCCTAATTTCTCCCATTGTAAGAGAAAAGAACTGAGCAAGGAAAGTGCATTGAGTGCACCTCTGTATGCAGGTACCTGCACACAGTGAATGGAATTATTTATTATAGATACATATCTATGTATTATAAAGAGAAGATCAGAATGTCATAAGTAAAGGAGCATGCCATTGCCTAGTAGGTAACTTTAGATGGAATTCTATGGGTTTGAGCATTAATTGATCCATATACAGAAAGCATATAAAATAATATTAAACATTCATTTGAAACATTATACTCTGCTTCAGCAGTAACTGAAGTTCAATATATGCATGTATGCAGTGACTTTGCATTAACCAATACTGAATAATGTGCTTTACAGTCTACATGTTTGAATAGCAGGGTGCTTTGAATTTCTATAGGACTCTCAGTACAAAAAAAACTGAAATACTTTTGAAATAGTCCTAAACATTGCTATCCCTGTATCCCAGTTGGAAAATTGCAGAACAGAGATTGAACTGTGTTAACAAAAAGCTGGTGATTATTTGGTATAGAATGCATAATCTGACTACTGAGATATTAGAAAAATTTCTGATATTTTAGATGTATGAATGGTTCTAGCCCCTCTATATGTTTTTTTTTCTATATTTAAGAATTAAATAATTTTTATAGAGAAAGCACTGTAACTTTTCTGAGTTTCCTCAATGAGGCATTTTATTCATTTGTTCACTGATGGCTTGAGACATTAACTTTTATAAAAAAACTTATTGGGAGAGCAGATACTCCTTTTATGACCTGGCCATTTCTGGTGGGTATTAGTAGCCGTTGAGACTCATGCTAAATTGTAAGGTTTTGTTTCCCCACTGAATTGTCTCTTTAAATGAAAACTCTTTGCCTGCTCAGGAGGTGTTGGAAAAGTTCTCACTGGGGATGTGCTGTGACCTTGGTGTTGTGTGCCATTTGTGCATCATTAAAAGGTTGTAATGAAGCTCTGCCACACACAGATTGTAAAAGGTCAAGCAGAAAGTTGGGAGCCAATGAGGTTGGGAAGAAAAATTGTGCTAGCAGCAGAGGTTGAGGGATTCATTATATTGATGCTATGGGGTTTTCAGCAGAGTAATAACTGAGTTAGCAATAGAATGTAAATCTTCTCAACCACTTAGTCTGAACCTGCTTCTTCTTGATTTGTGGGGATATATTTTCACTAGAGTACAGGAAAAGTCATTATGCTTTCAAGAAAGCCACTGGAACTAGTTAATGCATTGTAGGTAAGAAGACTGAATATAAACAGAACTGGATGTGGCACATCTGTAAAAACAGGGTATTGGTGACAGAAAGAGAAGGATTGTACCAAACAAAAATGCTTATGCACAAATAATTGGCATTGCTGCACTGGATAATTGTAGGTTTGCAGGTTTTGTCTGGCAGGTTCTGTCATATATATGTGGAATGCTGTGATAATAACTATAAAGGTTGCCTTTTTGGTTCATAGATGGGAAGGGGCAGTGGCCTTCCAGAATCATATTTATGTGGGATGGTATTATTCAGTCCCACAGATTCATCATTCCCTGTTTCTCAGAAAAACAGCCCCAAGTAGAGCTGCTCATTAGAGCAACACTTAACAGAACATGAAACTTCCTTGCATTATAATCAACTTGAAATTAATAATATGGAATAATAAATTTAAATTGCAATTGCTATACCTTTAAAAAATTTGGAGTAACTAAACTACATGGAACAATTTTGCTTTCCTGTTCTCATTCTCTGGATCTGCTGAATTAAGTTCTGGGATAATTTGTCATAGTCTGGACATAGACAAAAAGTCATATGGCTGTGGGTTTGTTTGTTGTACTTTTATAGTCTTTCATACAGGACTTTCCTCAATTGCTTTATAAAATTAAATAATTTTTGATACATATGGAAAAAATAGTAGCTTTTAATTGTTTGCCGTGTTATCAACTTGATTTTCTAGGAAGTGGTTTCCTTAACATGAGAGGCACCAATCTGGCATGACCAGTCGAAGACATTTTGTGTTAATTACCTAAAGATTCTCAGCTGGGGGAAGTAAAAAGCCAAACAAATATCTGTAATTCTTCTCTATTATTTTTTGAAGTCATCAAAAGCCTTTCTGTAACTTTCAGTGACCAGAGCCTGCAATATTCACACCTTGTCCTCCAAAGTCTTTCCATTTCATCCAAATATTTATTTATTTATATATATTATTTAGAGAATTAGTTCCCAAAAGAGGAAAAGTGTACAAAAGCTGCTATCATCCTCACTGTTATCCACATGGAGGCTCATAATTTTCTGTACTTGGATGGTAGAGCAAAGATCAAGCCCATTGCTTCTGAATGGCCCTAAGAAACATCAACATTGATGTTCATCACTTTTTGTTCCTTGCAAGTGGTCTTGTAACTAATCTAATGTGTCAATTACAGCCACCTTTGAAAAAAGATACTCAAAGTATCTGCAAGAAAAAAAAAAAAAGTGACTAAGCCAGGTTATTTGGCATTCAGTCAGCTTCCATCAGATCACTGTAAATTACCCGTCACATTATTCCATTGCTAAACAGGCTTTGTTTCAACATCCTCTGCTAAACAGTTACATATTTGTACCTTTCTTCTGTCACACTTTCACACTTGCTATGCAATTCTGTTTTGTTCTAGAAAACACCATCTCTCCACAAACTGTGATTAAAGAGCTCAAAGTGGTTTTCAAAGCAAGCTTTAATCAATATTGGAGGTTTATTCTTTTGTGCATTGATTATTATGCTAAGGTGTTTAATTAATCAGCAGATGTTATTTTAATAGAGAAAACATTACTGAAGAAGTGATAATGGAACATTACAGATTTTTTTTTTTTTTGCACCAGCTTGAAGATTTCTTTTAACACTTGCCTGTCAATCCTATGAACTTGAGACAGTCGTGCTCATCCAAAACTGTCCCTTTTGGTGGCTTTTATCTGTTTGGTCTCAAGATCCATCATAATGGATCTTAATGGATCTATAATAATGTCTACAACTGAGAATTTCAACCTCAAGGTTTATTCAGTATTTCTCTCAAATATGGAAGAAACTCATATCTTGCTATGGCCTCTCTTCCTTAACTGTATTACAAAATCAAATCCCTGAAGTTTTTTGCAGTGCTACTGAGACATATCTATGCATTTGCATCTTGTTTCAAAGATACCCAGGTGTAGGCATTTCAAGTGCAGTCTCAAGAGTCAGGCTCCCTGGGGTTGTCTAATTAATTCATTTGCACCAGTCAACCATACTGCTGTCATTCCTGATGGCTGTCAACATCACTTCTAGAGAGGATATGAGTATATAACTGTCCTTATCTTTAGATATTTTTTCCTATTTATTAGCCAAAATCTTTCTTGCTTCACTTGTTCCTGATACTGCCTTCCATGAAGGAGGGATTAAATGGAGTCATTTACATATTATCAAATCTCTTCTATATAACCTTCCTTAACATTAAAGCTTAAACATTTCACATTGTTTCTTGTCACCATTGCTGTTGCCTGAACAATTCTCTCTCCTTTAATTCCTGTCTGGGAAGGTGGTGTCCAAAAGCAGAGGCAGCTCTCTAGATGAAGCCTTTCCAGTGCTTATTAGAGCACAAAGGATCGTTCTGCTTGTCCTAGAGGTGCTACTTCTGTTTGTGCTTCTTGTTTTCTGAAAAGGCTTCTGCAGAACATGTGAGTGTTGGATAAAGACCAAGCTGCAGATCCATTCAGGGCAGGGAGGGCACTGATGCCACTGTCACCTCATGCCTGCTGCTCCCCTGTCATTGCCATTGCAAATCTGCTCCGTTCTAAAGCTGCAGAGTCTCAGTCTCTGTCCCACAGCTAAAATACATTGATTTTTTTTTTTAATTTTAACTCAAATCTGGTTCAAGCAGTCTTAATTATCTACAAATGCTTTCTTAGAAACTTTCAATATGGCATTTTAGCATCCATTTGGGCTGCCGAGGGTTAAGCGTTTGGACTATGCCAGCAAAGCCAGAACATCCAGGTAGAGGCTTTGTTAGTTCTACCCTGCTTGCTCTGACCTCACTGTTTAGGATCTGTAAAGAATGAAAGGAGTAGAAGGCTGTAGAGGAGTAAAAATGAAGGAGCTAAGAGTCGCCTGTCCTTCACATAAGACTTCTGTTGAGTAAGTAGGACCTTCTTGTCTCATTTTCTTTCTCAATCAGAATTATACTTGGTTAAGGCTGGTTGTCTGGAAAACATAACTTCTCTTGAACAATGTATATGGCACTGGGATAATATTTTCTATTTATATTCACTTCCTAAAATGTACATTGCATTAAGTAGTAAGGCTTTCAGTTCGGTGTATCAATTATCTTTTGCTGGTATGTTGTACATGTTTTGCTAATTACAATCAGTTAAGATATATGAGATATTATGTCATTATTCCCATTACAGTATCATTCTTTCAGTGAGTTATCTCTGCTATTGACAGTGCAATTATTTCACTGCTGGAGAGTGCAACATGTATGAAAAACAAGATAAGCTATCAAAAATAGCACCTTCAGAATAAAATTGAATAATGAATACATGTGCCTTGAATTTTGTAGAATATATATAATCTGTTTTCTCACAATCACTGGAAAATAAAAGCTACTTTTTGTTTCCTATTTTTTCTCTTATTTAAAATGTGATTTGTACCCAAATAAAGATACTTGGCATGTATATTTAGGGAAACCTGAAGTATAAACTTGTTTTTAAGACAGAAATATTTGCTTGGCTTCAGTAATCAGAAAATGTGGGTTTGAAACGTCACATGATTTATTTTCATATGGTTCTTTATTAGATTGAGATTTGCAATACCTTTGGTTTAGAAAATGCACTTTTCTTCATCCTCCATGAAAACAGATGGAATCAGAATTTTTTAGGATTCAAAAACATTGTTCTCACAGTAACTTTGTACTTTTAAATTTAGGTCAATATTTTGGGATAGACATTATGGAGGTGTTACTGGCCTCACTGGCCAAAATATGGACTGTTTTCTCAGGCCATTGTTGGCATAGCAGCTATGGCTAGGATTAAATTTAGCATAGTGGACCAAAAGAAATACTATTCAGATGAATTATATTGTAGAGTTTTTATCTATTCTGAGTTCTTCATTTTGAATCACATGGGATATTTTGTAATCCTGTTTTTGCTTTTCAAAAATGCATCTTATTATTTTCAGCAACAACTTCTGCTAGGGATTGTGAGTCTTGGAAAATGACTGAGCTTCAGTTGAGGCCAATTTTTGTAACAGTATGTTAATGAAGCTTGAAAAATTCTCCCTTTTCATGTTGAACCATATAATAGAGTTAGCACTTCAGTGCCCAAATTATGTAAGTGCCAGAGAAAGGGAGAAATCAAGAGCCCTACTCCCAAAGCAGTGGAATTAAACAGGCTGCAGATCATACTGGGAATCTGTGCTTGTGCTCCTTCTATTATTAGACAGAAAATTCCTTCCTGGAGGGCATTGTTAATGAGCCAATAACTTCTGGAGTTACTCATTATCTTTCCCATCACGCTGGTGCTCCTCGGGTTACCCACCTTCCCCATCCGTGCCGCTGCTCCGACCGCGTTTCTGCTGAGAGAGTCAAAAGGGAGTGGTGTTACATTTAATGTAATTCGACAGCTTTACCTTCACTAGCTCTAGCTGTGGCCTTCAGGAGATCACTGAGCTTTGAGAACATCCACTTCTTCTGGACAGTGCTGGCTGGCTGTGCCCGTGCAAGTCTCCTGGAGCCTTGTTGTGGCGTTGAAGGATAAAGCTCTCAGCTGCGAGTACTCACCTAACCCCTGTTTAGTGGGGGGCTATTGCAGATGCATGTTTTTATTTATGGCAGCTTGTCATCACTCCTATTGAGATTTAATGGTGTATTGCTGTGAGATGGGGTCATCAGGCCACTTATTAACTTGCCCAGCAGGAAAATAAAAATGCCTTTTGGGCCCCATTGGCAATATTTCTTGAGTACCTGCTATTTAATCACCTTCCTGATATGTCTGGGATGTCAGTTATCTGCACTGTGTATTTTATTGAAGTGTATAGAATGAGGTGTGATAATGATTTCTGTATTCATAGTAATGAAGCAGTAGCTTCCCCATGGTATCTGAAATTACTGTGGCTCCACAGCATCAGGGATACTTATGACATCAAAACCCAAGTTGCTGTATTTTATACCTTTGCTGCTGGCACTGAATTTCTACATGGTTACTCAACCAATTAAACCTGGTCTATTACTTTTAATTACCTGTCTAGTTTACTTTGTTTTCTAATTTATCAAACCAGGCTAGAATATTTTTACATGGTTACTACTTTGCTAACAGACAAGGTACCACATGCCATATTAGGTGCATGCTGTCTCTGAGAAGAGCATTATGAGAGGTTGGAAGGACATTTTGAAAATATCATTTCAAGGATCCTAGACCCAAATTGTGACGTTTCTTAGAGTTTCAAGTGCAGCCCAGTCTGTAAATAGCAATATTTGCAAAACCCCGCAATGACATCTGAGAAATTGCATTCTTTGCCTTGAAGCTATTATAGGGGAATCAATTGGCACTTACTTTCTTGCTGAATCTACAGCAAAAATAGTTAAGTAAGAGGGTGCTTTACTCAGAGTTGTGTACTTACTTCTGACAGTCTTGCTGATTGGGGAAGGCACGGGAACACCAGGAAAAGACAGACCAAGTGGAGTCTGCAGGGCTCCACGGATGTGTGCAAAGTTATTTCTCACAGCTTCTCCACCTCCCTCTTCCTTTCATCTTCAGCTCATGGCCACTTATATCCAAAAGTTGTCTAGGACTTCTCTTCTGGAGCTCTGAAGGAAATGTCCGTTTTGTATTTCCTTTATGTTAATGAAAAACTGTTCATTTCCTAGGCAAACCTCAGGATGAATTCTTTGTTCTTAGCCTGGACGACTTGGCAGTTGTCAAGGCAGCTGATTCCTTCTTTTTTTTCCTCTTTCTCTTTTCAGGAAGCTGTTCTTTGAAGCCATCCTGCTCTCTGTGAGGGTTTTTGCGTCTATATGTCCTGTTTGCTTTCTCTTTTCCCAACATGAGTCATCTTTGATTGGTTTTATTTGCAACAAGCTTAAAAAAACTTTTCTGTGCTGCTGAATCAAAACCTTATCCATCATCCTGTCATCTGTCCAAACTAACACCCCAGCAATGCCAGAGATCTTACGTGACTGTTCAGTTTTAAACTAAATTCATCATATCTAAAAGAGAATTCCCTCACCCATTTCTATTCTATCCTGGTGAAGATGAATAGCACTGTAGTCTACCTCTAAAATCTTATTTAAAATTACTTATAACAATTGTAAATAATAACCCTACTAGTGAGAGGTCAGCACTTAACTCTATGACAAGAATAATTTTTTTAATTTGTCTCTCTTGTTTTCCTTTGTTTTATTCCCTTGTTGATAATAATCAAGACTTCAAATTCTTTGGTGAAAATCTGGCTGCAGAGCACCAGCTATTGAGCTAATCAGTCTGGTGCTTCTAAACAAGGTAGAGAAAGTAAGTCAGAATATACTAATGACAGACTACATGAAACTATAGAAAGTGATTAATCATTGGAGCCTTATTGCATAGGATTTCAGTGACAAACTGAAGCTGCAAGTCAAGTGAAATACGTTCCTTTAATTTTCAGCTGTCCACAGATTTTATGAGTGTGTGTATGTGCTGTAAGACAAAGAACCACCACATAATTCCTCCTTATTGCATGGAAAAACCTTCAGCTGAATCCTTCAGGGTGGTGTGAACCTTGCTCCAAGACCTCTTCAGTGTGGCTTGAGCTTGAACTTGCAGGGCTTGCATCCTTGGAGAGCTTGGTTTTGGCACTGGATTTCAGTAACATCACCGAGAAATCGCAGCCTCGGTGATTTCAGAGAAAATATTTCACAAAATCACTGGCGGAGCGTTCAAGGCAAAGAGCCAGGGAGTCTGCAGAGATAAGTTCCCATCCTGACAGATGATGCATTTTTAGAGAGGGTTTACATTGTTCCCGTGCACCCTCAATACACAGCGCTGGGGAGCCTGCAGCAATCACACACAGAGCCGTGGTTACGGCCAAGCTTCAATATTTCACAGAAGCTGCTGAGAAAATGGGAGAGGGGAAGTAATTTGCAATGCTCGGGGCACTCAGGTATAAACTGTGCTCTCTTCTGTGACTGACAGAGCTGAAGAAGATAAAACTTTTTCTGAACTCTCAGAAACACAAGATTATATGCCTGCTCACATACGTACAGCTGCTTTTTTAGTGCTGTGCAGCAAAATGTCATGAAGAATGTACCAACATGTTGGTGCAATGACCTGTAACAGTAAGAAGTCCCAGACCTGGCAACCAGCAGCCTTCAGAAAATTTTAAGGTGTCAGTTGCAAATTTCAGGCAGCAAATTCCCCTCTAAATAGACTATTAATCAATTTAGACAGCAGGAAATGTGAATGATCAGAGCAAAGACTGGCATCTTGATCAAAATACACGTTTTATTTACTTGCATTCATAGGTGATGTGAGCTGACTTCAGCTGAGCTAGAGTCTCTTAATTTGAAATGTTTTGTGTATAGAGTTTATAGGAGCCAAAGAAACTTCTCTTTGATGGCTCTTCATGGATTTGCTTATATTGAAGTGAATGGAGGTAAAAACTCAACCTGTTTATTTGTTTATTAGTATTCAGACTTGCAGACTGCTTAAGGCTGTGGGTGTATTGGTCTTTCCAAAACAGAAACACTTTTTTTTTTTTTATTATCCCAACATAAAGGCTTTAATAAAGACATTTTGGTTACACTTCTAGTACTTTACCTGAAAAATAAACCTTCAGGATTATTAGCCTGGTATCATTAGGAACAAAAACATTCCCTTTAAAAAGCAAATAGAAAGGTACTTTGCTGAAACAAACAGGATTCTGCTGTGTTTGCTGGGTAATAGGTGCTCTTTCTTTTACTGTGCTTTATGAGCAGCAAGACACAAAACTTGGAACATTTTGGAAGGGCTATCGAGTGAAGGGGGCAGATGAGGAGCAGGGCAGAAGGTTTTGGGAGGATTTGTGTCTGGTGTGCTGTGGGGATGTGGTTGGAAGCAGTTCCTGGTCTGTGCCTTACCAAGCTCTGGGGCAGGCTGCCTGCAGAAATGCCTCCTTCCACTTTGTCCCCTCTCTGCAGTGGGTCCAGACCCCAACGTGCAGAGCTCTGCAACAGGTTCCAGCTGCAGGCAGAGCAGCAGAGAAAATTATAAACATCCAAACTGTGCTCTTCAGGTGAAATCCCAGTCCCACTGGATTAATGAGATCTATGTTTTAAATTTAAATTTATGCTTTAATAAGTAAATGTCTTAATTTCTGAAAAGGATAAAATTACAATAAACTTTATTTGCTAGCCATACCGTGGACTTGGACAGCTGAAGGTACCAAATTTCCTTTTAATTAAATAATTATCCCAGTATCCAGGTGTATGGTAAATGCAGAAGGACCTTATCCTGCAGGTGTTTCTGCTAATTTCATGCACTAATTGAGCCACGAGGCCTGTACAGATCCTCCACTGTATGCAGTGTAACGGAGTGGGAAGTGGAAAAAAGAAGCAATCCAGTTCCTCCTACCCCTTATTGCTCAGCTCATGATTTTATATGGTAGCACATGAGTTCTCAAAACTTTGGAAAAGCATCTGCCTGCTGGGCACTGAAGTCAACGGGGACATTAATATTTTGATGTAATTACTAATCCCTTCTGCTTCCTCCAGGAAGGATTTTTCTCATGGCTGTGCCAAAGCAACTTATTTCAAATTTGTAACACACACTAAGCATGTGTGTTTTCTCTTTTATTTATGATTCATACGTTCTTCTCTCTCCCAGCTTACTGCTGTTCTAATGTCTCTTTCAAACTGCACAGTTCTAAATGATTGGAATGAAATAATCAGTTGCTTTAGACTTCATCATTTGAATGATAATATAATGAATAGATGATAAATGGGTCTGAAAATAAAATAAAAAAGATGATAACTGGGAATATTTTTCTTTCTCTCTATAAAGTGCATGTAAAGGATTTCCATTCCTGACTTGCAGCCTCCAGTGAATCTTTGCTGCTTTGGTCCTGTGTTCATGATTTTAACAAGTGCCTATGGTAATAACCTTCCATACGACTCCTGTATGGAGCTTTTATGATTTTTATTGTTCCAATTCAAGCAATTTAGCTTTATTTCCAATGGGTGCAGAAGAAAGTTCATCTCTGCCTTCTCTCTTCACCATCTTGAAACTTCAAATTGTTGGGAGCAGCCTCGCATTTGTGAGTGAATTCTTTCATGGATAGTCTCATCATAAGAGCACTTGGTATTACTATAGAAATATTATCTCCATTGAGGCTCATCTCCTTGAAATATTTTCTCATTTTCTAAACACTGAAGACAAGGTAAACTGCACTGCCTAAAAGAAAACACTACAGCAATTCAAGGTTATTGTTCTAGTTATCATTAGGGAGTTTCTCATGAGTTGGTATTTGGATTTCTGTAATGAAAATCAATGAGTGACTTTAAAGCATTTTCAAAACTTATTAGCTGTAGTGTAACGTGGTTGAAAACTGCAGTGGTGCTGGTATGAGTAAACTAAATGTAATTTAAGTGTAAACTCCAAATTTATTTTCTTTAGTTCAACAATGCCAAACTATTCCTGTCACTTTATGCAGGAAGAATACAGGGTAAACCTGGGCTGTTTGCCCCATTCTCACATTTAAAAGAGGTTGTTCTGGGATCACTTTTTTCTCTTCCTGCAGCAAGGTTTCCAACATCTACAACTCTTCTCACTCAGGAGTGCAGTGGCAGCCTTGCAGTGAGGAAAAGGGAAATAAATGTGTGTTTTTACTTTAAATGGCACATGTTAACCCCTTAACCCTGCCATATGTAAATTTTTAGGTGTTACCCAGTTGCTGTAATGTTATAGTGTAGAAATGCCAATGCATCAGGCACATGGCCCTGTAAATTGTTTCTATGTGTTTTTCTGCTCTCCTCGTTGTTGTGGTTGAGGTTTTTTTGTACCCAGATAACCTCACATTTCACAGGAGTGCCTTTTAAATTAAGTGAGATGAGGATCAGTGGTTTCCTACTTTGGGGCCAACTTTGCTGGTTCATCTGCTAAATTGTGCTTTTCTAACTTCACAAAATCACTTTAATTCCAGTTAAACTATTTCATGTTATTAGTGACCTCAAAATGTGCTACCCTGGTTATACAGGATAAGGTTAAGACTTTTCTCTCTGAGCTAGCTCATTGAATTAGGGGGCAGATTCTGAGCCACTGTAAAGTGGCATAATAAAATTGATCTTAGGGGAGCTACTCTACTTTGCATCGAGTGAGGACATAGCCCTTCCTAAATCTTAATTCTGATTTTTTCATTAGCTGTGTTATTGTAAGATAGTTGTTACATGCATCTAGCTGCTAGTGCCATGGAAAGCCTACAGTGTACTACAAATCAGCAGCGAGCAGAGGCTTTAATTTAGTCAGAGACAAGCTTTGAAGGCAGTCAAAGAGCCACTGATGGAGTTCAAATGCTCTTTGTCCTGCAAAAATAAAGAGCCCATTTGTTCTGCCTTTTTACATTAGCATCTTTTACCTTGCTGGAGGAAAAGCAGGAAGAACTGCAATCCTAGCTCTTGGGGTGGTTTTTTTTTAAAGAAAGGGAATATTGAACTCATAGGCCTTAGTAAAGCTTTAACTATATGAAAAAATATGTAGTGTGCATTTAATAAATAGCACAGGATGGATGGTTTGTGCCCATTATTGGGTGGTAACTATTTCTACTTTCTTATTTCCCTTTTATTTCTTCCACCACAACACAACCACGGCAATGTAGTGCCAGGACAGAGGTTGCCAGCAAAAATTGGGTTTGGAGATCTATTTGGAGATCTCCACACCGGGCTGGGACTATTTGACTGTCAAAAAATTCTGTGATAGCAGTTCTTGCTACCTAAGGAGGACAGCAAATATGACCAGAATACTTGATCATATGACAAATGCAGCAAAGTTGCTTCTTAAACTCAAATTTTTTTTTTTATTGTTTTAACTACTGTTAGCCCTTGTTTTGTTCTTTTTGGATCAGTTAATTCATGTGATATTGCAAGGATCTCTCTCACCTTCCCCACCACCCTCAGCAAATGTTCCAGTGATTTGGAAAATGATCAGGAGTTTTTAATTCCCTTCTCTTTTGCTTTGTGTACAGGAAATGGTTTGTGTGGCCCTCCTGCTCTCCACAGCACTCTCTGATAGCAGTTTCTCACCCTATTCTCTTTCCAAATTACTTTTATTCCCAGCAGGATTCACAGATGGTGGAGTCTCACTGCTTTTCCCAGTGAATAGATGCAGTTTAATCTGTAGAGCATCCAGAAGAAGACAATGCCTTCATCATCAGCTCTACCTTTAGCCCATGGAATACATTTATAGCCCTGTAGTGTTCAGTGCTTTTGAAGAGTCCTCTTTCAGTTGATTAAACCTGTTGCAAAGCTCAAGAGGCAAATTAAGTTCAATCATTATCTGTTCACCTGTCTTAGCCACCTATTTCTTGAGGAAGTTGTCTTTTCAGTCAAAAAGACATATATTCTTATATATATATAGATACTCCTAGTTATATATTCTATATTTTATGAACAAATTAGTGTATTGTTTCAATAAAAGATACTTTCAGAGTAGATTTAAGCAATAGAAGCCCTATTGACTAGCACTGAGACTGAAAAATGAAGGGTAAAAAATTATCAAATAAGAAAAATTTTAAAATACAAAAAGAGTTGCTGTGGACAAAGTTAAGACAACAAAATGTCATTCCATCAATGTACAGTGCTAAAGGCTGTTAGTGGTATTTAATGCTACAAGTTCTTCCTAGAATCTTAATTTTTCTCAGCGTCTCATAATGCAGGATATTGTCATCATGCACTCAGTCCGGAAGGAACTGAGAATATGGTAGTGCTTTGATTACTTGAATTGTCAAATTACCCAAAATTTATTCAGTTCTAAGGTTTTTTTGGCATAAAAAAATTCTTGCTGACTTCAACAGCAATTCCCTGTATTAAACAGAGTGCCCTTACTCTGTAACTGCAGCAAAGCTTCTTTTTTGTGAGTACATTTTGAAAAAAGTAGAAATTATTCCCAGAAGCTACTCAACACATTTATTTAAGGTGTGATTTTGTAATTCATATAGAACAAAAGCACTCTGATTTTCGTAGACCAAAGGTTTAGAAAAGGGTATCTTTTATTTTCAAGAAGAAAACATTATACCAAACTCTTATGTTCTTCTTGAGAATTCCAGCTTGAAGGAAAACTGATTTCTGGAATTTATAATCTCCCATGTTTGCAAAATTTGCAAAATCAAATATAATAAACTGTGGCAATATTTGAGCTAGACATCGTGTGTACCTTAAATAAAATAGGTTAAAAATTGGAATATAATAAACATGTTGCAATAACTTGTATACCTTTAGTGCCACCTATATGCAAGGAATGGTGCAAGGAAGTTGCAGCCCATTCCTGGAAAGTGTGTTGATTGAATGTCAGTAACATTCACCCCCAAAGTAATAGCAGATAAATTTATTAAATGGGAAGGTGCCAAGGTGCCAACTTAGTAATAAGTTATTGTCTTCTATTGTAATGACATAAAGTTATTTTCTGTGGTGAAGAGCACTTCCAATTACCCAGCTTTACACCAAAACACAGCATTTACTTTCTGTCATGTTGCTTTGAATCTGCGTTCCTTGTATTAAGATTTTGAAGCTGCCTTCAACTTTTTAAAAGAAAATTTTAAAATCAAACCTAAAAAAAAATCACAACTGTTGTTGTATAAGTGCTTGTTGGTTTATCAAATTTCAATTTAAACCATGGGGTGTTTGAGCTGGTTTTTATTTCATCTCTTAAATCTGATTTTTCATTTTGTTTTGTGCTCCTCCCTTGCAAGATTTCAATTTCTGCACTTTGCTATTGGAGTTCCTTTTTTTCTTTACTTTCCAAGATGACCTAATAACTCGAATATGCTGGGTGGACTCTTGCTTGGTGCTGCTATTAACTTGGTACACACAAACCATTAGGCTTTTACAGGGACTGGGTTTCAGCAGCAGGTATGTGCTTGAGTGGAGTGATTTTATTTTATATTCAAGTAGCAAGAAGAAGTTGATAACCCTACCTATGCCACCTGCATGTAAAGCCAGAAAACTGCAGGCCCTGACATGAATTTTTTCATTGTCTTACTAAAAGCTAGGAAATACTTACACCATTTCTCCAGAGACAGCAGGAGCTGGAAGCATAGAGTCTTGCCAAAGAGAAGTGATTCAGACTATCGATAAAACAATTAAATTGGTGTTTTCATATTTCAGGGTCTTTACCACTCTATATTACTATTAATGGGTTTGAATTCAACCATCACACGCAGTAGAAAATCCTGCATTTTAGTAATATAATTTGAAATTTGGCCCTTGTTCAGGGCCATAAGAGTTGTGTAAGGTCTTTCATGCAAATCACATGACAAAGTAATTTTTGGAACAGATGCAGAAACGAGGATGTGGGTAGGTCAGGGGCGTGTCAGAAGAGCAGCAGTGTTTGAAATGGCTGTGAGATCCTTTGTCTCTGGTCCCTCTGTGGCTGTTGGACAAGAAATACAGATATCCACTGTAAGGATATTACACAATTAAGGCTGCAAAATAGGGAGAGGATTTATGTTTGTAACAAGTCTGAATATAAATGAATATAAAAATACCAGTGCTTTCTTCCCCTTTAGAGAAAAAGTGAAATACTCTGCAGATATTAAACCTTATTAAAACTGCCCCCCTTCCTCAATCCTACAGGCTTACCTGGCATTTCAGCTTCACATTGGAGCAGTCCAAATTTTAGGCTTGCTTATGGTATAACTATTTCCTCTGTGCTCTCATAGATTTAGAAGTAAAAACCCAACCAAATAACCCCGGGGATAGAACAATGCCAATGACCTGGCTAGGGTCAGGATTTCAGCTCTGGAATTAAGACACCAAAGTGACTGCTCTGTCTAGGAGCTCAGAGTGGTCCAGGGAGCTCTCAGAGGAGCTCAGCATTCCTCAGCCCTTCCTCGAGATCGTGCATTCAGCCCCTCACAGATTATCACCTTCAGTCTCTAATAATCAAATTTCTTTTGATATAATGAGACAAAGAAGCATCTTACGATGTTGATTGCCAACCTGCAAAGAAACTCCTTATTTAAAATTGAAAGTATTATAATTAATTTTCAAACTTTTCAAGGAAGGCTTTAAACACATCAGTGATCATTAAGTGTTGTTTAAGTTGTCCTGTAATTTGAGGGTTTTTTTATGACAGAGCTGAAATAGATCTCAAGTAGGCCATAGAAAAAGAATACCATCTCTTTAAAAAAACCAATAGCTCTCAAGGCCCAGGATGGCCTCTGTGCTGAGATTAATAAAGCTTGACAATACATTCTGAATGCAAGCAATGACTTCTATTACAAGGGGAAAAATGAAAAAGCTGCTATTACTGACACAGTCAATAGATTGCACCTCAGTGTATACTGTACTTTCTACATTTTTAATATAAATGTGTTCAGTTTCAGAGGCGGGAGCGTTATCAGCATTCATTTTACTTGAGGCAATAATGTGAGAAGTTGTGTCTTGTGTAATAAATAAATAACCTGTCTTTAAAACCATTTACTCAGATTGCTTTTCCCAAATGCTTATTTAGAGGTGCTCTGGAAGGTGTCATATACTAAGACAGCCATGTTATAAAGATGTTATAGAATGCATTTTCTTTATTTCACACATAATATAATTGATCATGGGGCACTTTTTGCTGATTTTAGAAGTAGTATAATGTCAGTATGATGGTGGGATGGTGTGGTAAGTTGTAAAATGTGATTTGAGTCTCCCCTATTTCTCAGAGGTTCTTGGTGGTTATGAAGAGCTTCTAGTAGAGGCCAGAAAATTTTTCATCATTTAGAGAATTGCTTCTCTTGAAATTTGAGACTTATCTTTTTTCTTTCATCATGTTATTTTGGACTTGAAAGAATAGAATAAATTGTCTTCTCTCTATAAATATACATATTCAGATCCTCATAATCTCTGTAGCACCCACTCATACTAAGAAACTATTTTCTCCCTGTAAATGGATCATATTAAATGGCACTTAAGTATAAAATCAGACAGTGAGTTAATTCATGTTTTGTGCTGTCACTCCTCTTGGCACATACATTCATGTGAACAAATCCTTCCAATCTCTTTAGAGGAATAGGAGATGAAGTATATTACATAGGTAGCTCAGACAAACGTGAAAATGAGGAATAATCAACAAAATTTGAATTTTTTTTTAGTAATATCTAATGCTGAAGGAGGTGTTTTGCACTCATCTGATGTCTGACCATAACTGATTTTTTTTTCCTTGCATAATCTGAACCATGGGTCTGATATATCTCTAATGCCTGTTTTGCATCAGCACAAATGTGCTGATTTCATTGGAGTAGCCCTTGATTTACACTGTTGTAAAGAAAGGAGACTCAAGCTGCAAACACAGAAGGGAGGGAAAGCAGAACTGTCCTGGATGTCCAGAGACTGAGTACAAAATAGAGGAGGATTTATCTGGAGTGGCTCAGGGGTTGTAGGCAGTGTAATAGGCTATAACAGAACGCAGGAAATTTAGGGAAGAACAGGGTTTACTGTTCTGTGCCTCAGCCATCTGTGGCTCAAGGTGAAAGTTCCTGTGGTTAACAGGGAGACACATTTGGGACTGTAGTTAAAAGGAACAGGTGGAGGTGAAGATGTACCGTTTATGCATTCCTAGTTCTGTGCTCTTTTAGTGCTAGACCCGTTTTGTAGCTCAGAAAAATCTCCTTCTGAGACTTTACACTTCAAGTGGTGGAATTTGGAATTAAATCTAAAAGTTTGTTCTTTATTTAGCAAAGAAAATCTCTTTTCAGTAGTACAGGTGCTCCGCAAAAATTCTTCAACAATGCTTTCTTTAGGTCATACAAGGAAACTTAATTTAGAAATATTACAGAAGGCAAAACTTCCCATTTTCTGTCTTAGAAGTCAGCACTGATTTGATTACTTTTGACTGTGATTCCAGGTTATCTACCTAATTTGTCTACTGTGTTATTACCAACATGTGTTTTCCCATGAGGAACATATTAATTTGGTTGTTGCCCTGGGGAGATCTAAACAAAAACACCAAAAAAAAAAAAATTAACTACAAGAACACTTTTTCATAAAAAGGAATGCCATATACACAATAAATGACAGGCTTGTGTTTAGAAGAGTGGTGAAATCAAAGGATTTTCAGTCTGCACTTTCCAATATAAATTGCTCATTTCAAAATATAATGTTCTGCATAATTAGATCACATAGTCTGAGCATCTGGACTATCAATCTGTGAAGTGATGTGGTAAAATCTGTGGGTAGCAGGAGCAATGAACAAAAGCGATGCCCACCTATGGAGCATCGAATGGCCAGAACCGCTCTGCATTTCCCATTTCCTTCTGGACAGAGCTTCTGTTTGTTTTCCTGCTGCCCTTCCCCACCTCTCCTCTCTGTGAAGTTCCAGTGCACTGAAGTGGAGCAGGGGTGACTTCTCCCTGCCATGGCAGGGTGGCAGTGAGAACAGCCAGCCTTGAGCTGCGATTATCCATTGCCCACTCATTCCAGCAGAAGCTCAGTCATCTAAGTAATGACAGCGTTCCTCCAGCTGGAGGAAATGGGGCTCTGTGAATCACACCAGGGATGCACACAGGAAGATTATCTTAATTTCTAATTCAGCGAGTACGTCAGACCATCAAACCTGAGACTGCTTCCGGCTACTTCCACTAAAGGAGGACAATGTAAGAAAATTCCTTAGCAAATCCTCATGTGCTGCCCTCCCCGCTGTCCCCTTTTCCTTTCCATTCATATGGGTTTAATGAGTAAGCAGCCAGAAGCTTAATTGTGATAGATTGGGCGCAGAACAAAAGTTGAATATTATAAAAGAACATTGAGACATTGATTTTTAACAGATTATTCAAGCACTTTGTAAAGGTACAGAAGGTGTTGGAAAATGATGATTTACATAGATAAAAATTTAGACTCCAGTTTCTTCAGCAGACATCATGACAACCATGTCATGGTTGTTTTAAAATAGAACTTTATCAATCCAACTTTGGATTGATTATGTTGAAAGAAGAATTTGGAAATGTGCATTTTTTGAAGACAGATATACCAATAATTCTAGTTATTCTTTTCATTAAATTCTTTTAGTTTGTAGGTGTAGTTTTGTCACAAATGACTGAACTTCAGTAAAACTCAGGAGTGACTTTCAAGTATTATTGCAAATCCCTTAGTCACTTGGAAGCAAAGTGTAAATGAAGAGCCTGCGTAGCTTCTGCTATACCAGAGAACCAGATAATCAAAGATATTGAGCTTTTTGAAGTACAGATCTATTTCTTCCTATTTTAAAGAAAAAAAGCCCTTTTGAAAATGTGATTTTTAGCAAGAAGCGGGGTGATGGTTTAACACTCTACTGGATTTCGCCAGCATGCAGACTCAGAGAAAATTGTTGCTTATCTAATTCTACATACCCTGAAAGCAAGTTTGAAAAAATAGGAGTCATTGAGTAATATCTTTACTGGTGCCATAAATCAGAGACTTATTTGCATACAAATGAAAATTCAAACCAAAGTGCAGAAAAAAGTAAAACTGCCCTAACAGTTAGGGATCAACATTAAAATATGAACCCAAGTTTCCACCCTCAAGTAAAGCAGAAATCAGACAGGATCTTCTGTTGGGAAATATCTTCTATGTACTTGTTGTTGGGGTTTAGGTTTGTTTGTTGTTTTAACTCTGAGCACATTCAGAGAAGGATGAAATTATTCACTAGTCTTTGACATAAGGCTTGTAAACAATTCATTAAAATCCTATCATTGATAGCATCAAAAATACATGAAATATTCAGTAGATAAATCACAACAAGTCGTGGTTGTAACCTGTAGCAATGCTAATCAGAAATGTGTGCTCAGGTGTGGGAAATAGCACTTTGCAGAAGATAGAAGTGAACTCTCTGTGCTTTCTATTAGCCAATTTTTTCAGTACTCTTCAAAAGAGACAGTGATGACTTCTGAAACAACAAAATCAAGGCTCATCATAGAATTATATTGGCCTTCTTAGGAGAAAACACAGTGAAATGGAGCAAGGTGAAAAAAAAAAAACCAAACCAACACATTAAAACTCTAACAAACTCTGAGACAAATTTGTAGGGTCAATACAGGAGCACAAATACACAAGTGGCCATTTTAGAATTGGAATACTAAACGAAATTTAAGCTACAGTGGTCAAGGCAACACCACCTAATTAAAGGTCTAAAGACGGAGTTCCACCTACAGGGAATAGATGAAACAGCTTCCAGATGAAACAGACTGGGAAGCTGCAAATGAGAGATGTAATTTTTATTAAAAGAAACAGCAATTTTCCCTATGGTAAGGTCAGGAGATGAAAAAGGACTATGTGCAAAGTTTTTAGAAATAGAATGTATTATTTAGAACAGTCCCTCCCTTTTAATTTTTCAGTCTCCGGATGAGATTGGAACTTTAATTACACATTTGATTCTTTCAGGGAAGACTCCTCTCTGGGCTTATATTTTTTTTAACCTTAGCTCATTTTTGTAGTCTTAAAGCACCCCTGTAGTCCAGTTAACTTTTGGCCTACTTCAGTACGTGCTACTGAATCTTCATAAAGATGACTGAATCTGGATGAAAGCTGATTATAAAGGTATATTAAAACCTGTATACATAGAAATAAAGTCTGTTTTGATATAAAGGCTATTTTTGCCTAAATCAAAGAACAGTGGATTTTTAAATAATTTGCATATTGAGTAGATTTGTTGGCAAACTATATCATTACTGCTTTAAATTGCATCTCCATTACAAAAACTATTCTCATATATGTAGGTCATCATAGCAAATCCAGTGAAATTGGTTTTATATGGTCCTGTTTATTTTCTCTCAGGTGACACAATTCATTGGTGGCACCATGCTCTGTCCCCATTGTCGACTGGGCAAAGATTTTGTCAGTGACCTAAAGGCTGCAGGATTACTTTAAAGGGATTAATCAAAAATCTGATCAACAGATATTCTTTGGTTGGCCAAGACAGCCCACCTCTGGTTCCCTCCTCCAAGAAAAATCATGTAAGCTCTGGGCTCTTTATAGTCAGTTGGAACTCAGTTAGAATGTGATGAGAAAAAAAGTATTCATAATACTAGAATTTATTACAGAACCACAGAACAGTTTGGGTTAGAAGGGACTCTTAAAAACCATCTTGTTCCATCCCCAGGAGGAATGGGAGGGGTTGAAGATGTTACAAAAATTAAGTGGCCTCAGTTTACCCTCAACTAGGCTGTGAGGTGTGAATAATGTGTCAAAATTTGAGGGTAAATATGTCTTATTTCAATCATTGTGCATATAGTCTTCAAGTTTTGTCAACAGCATGAAGTGCCACCACATGATTATCTTAAATTAAGGCTACTCTGAAGGGTATTTAAGGGAGCTGCTGTTGATATCTTGGTGGATCTGATGTGCAATTTAGGGATGAGAGTAATTTTGCAGTTGATCAAACATTTACCATAGGGTACAGGCATTGTGTAAATTAGTATTCTATGCCTTCATAGAAAGACTTATTAGAATATAAATGGGCTGATTGTGACAGTCTTATTCTTCCCAGTTCATCTTTTTCTGCATCACAGTAGAGAAATGTGCTTCACTAGGTTAAGTGTTCTTTTTTGAAGAATCCTAGGGAGAAATTAATAGAGGACATGAACCCTGTTCTTTGAGGTACATTCATTTGGCCAGACTAGAAAACTCCTAAGAATTTGATTATAGGATGCATAAAGTGTAATATGGGTTTTGTACATCCCTCATCTCTGGGAGGGAACAGAAAATCTGTTTACAGAACTAGTTAATTGAAAACACAGTCTAAAATCATTCCAGATTTCTTATCAATATTACTACTAATAAAAGAAATTGTATGTATTATTTTTAAAAAATTAGTCCACATTCAGTGTGAGGTGTGTAAGCCAGTCATTTGTTCATTAAAGGTAAATGATATTTAACACTGATACAGCTGCACATCCCCTCAACAAAGAACTCAATAAAATATTTCCACATGTTATGTACATTATCCAAGGTGATCGACATAGGTTTTACCTGCAGGGAGGATGCCAGGCAATGGAATCATCAAATAATTAAAGGTGGCGTTTTATAGGTGTCATTATACAGAATTAGGTATCTGTTACAATTTCAGCTTTGAAATATTTGAGTCAAGTGAAGTGGGGAGGACAGAACTTCAGTGAACACCAAATGCCCTGTTTCTCAAGAAACTCCACAAACAAAAAACTTTAAAGAATATCAGGTGAGCCTTATTCTATTGTTATTAGAGATAAACCCAAAGAGAGCTGATTGGTTTTGTCAATCCCTAAAAGAAACAAAAAAATAGCGTTTTTTTGCATTCCCATATATCAGCTTATCATGAGCGCTTACTTTTCCATATATACTTTATCTGTACAAGGAATTCCTGTGAGCTACCAGTGTTTTCTTTGTGTCCATGCCAAATTGTGTGGATGTGCTTAACAAACTGAGGCCACTCGTGCCACAGTTGTTACAAGCTATTAAAACTCGGAGTAAAATACTTAGAGCGTTCATTTTGCAATTGGCAGAAACGCCATGGGCTGATAAGTACTGGTGATTGTCAGCACTTAAAAAAATAAAGAACGGGTGTACCAATAATGTGGAGTTAATTTAGCTAAGTGTACATTTTAATGCCAAAATATCAGAGGGAAGAGCAGTTGTCAGAGAGTTCTTGACCATTCCTTGTAGCTTCACAAAACAGACCACCTAATAAGCAAGTGGAAACAATAAAAAATCATCATCCTTTTTTTCATTTCACCAAATCTTGAGTGGTCTCTTCAGTGGGCTAATCATGCCTGACTGATATTTTTGAAGTGCCAGGATAGATTGCACTGCTGAAGTTAATGAAGAGCTCTGAGATTTGACATATTTATTGCCTCTGACAAATAGCAAGTGTTTATGGTGCTTACCTTGGTTTTGAGCCATTATAGGTGCAGCACAGATATAGGAATAACTTCACTTAAATATTATGATTTTTCCAGGAACAACACAATCATCAATCAGAAATATATTTTCTTTCAAGTGCAGTAAATAAATAAACAATAGTATTATTAAGTTGACAAAAAAGAAATAGGAAAAAAGGAGCATAAACTTCTTAGGAAGTGAGAGAAAGCAGAAGGTTAAGACCTGGGCTACAGTCTAGAAGAGGTTTGTAATTGCGTTGTTGTCTGGGTGTTGACTGGCTGATTGAACAGCCTTGGAGGTGTTCACAAGCTGTCAGGCCAGGGAATTGGAGTTAATGGACAGCTAATATCATGATTGAATGGCAAAAGTGGAGGCTGATCTCTTTGAGGATGGAAAATCAATAGTCTATTAGATTTGTCAGGCTGACAGGGAGAGAAAAGAGCGAAAGTCTGCTGTATTTGCTTGCATTATGGGGGTTGCTCTAATTAAGCACCCACCTTGAGACAGAGGGGGACCTGTGGAATTGAAGTAGTAATGAGATTCAGGCTTGAAGTAAATGTAGTAACTGCAGTGTAAGGCATGCTGACAGACAATTAAATCTCTTTAGCAATGCTGCTTCTTTCCAGAAATAAAATCTCATATGGCAGCTGTAAAATAAAGCTGAGCCTTGTATGATTGTAGATCTTGCATCAGCTCACGGTTGTGCACCTTATTGTTCATGTTGGTTTGGTGTTGTTTCACAAAAACTGTAGATGAGCTTTCTAAATTGAAGTTTCTGCTCCTGTGAGTGTGTATCCTGCTTGGAATGACTGCATCAGACCTGCACTCTTCACTCCTAGCAGCTGATGCCCACGGTGACCCTGCAGGCTTGCTGATAGCGCGGCGGAGCTGGGGACGCGCCGGCGGCTCAGGGGCACAAGGCAGCTCTCAGTCCCCCTCCCTTTTCCCTTCTTGCCGTCAGGAGGGAACTAATCTGACTGTTTCAATCAGCATGTGCATATCTCCTCTAAACCTGAGAGCAGATGTAATGCTTCTGACACTGGGAATGTTAGAATGTGCCTACATTCACTGGAGTTCAGCGCTGCATGAAATTGCTGATTTCGATTAAACCTGAAACTTTCCAAGGCTTCGGATGGTTCACACGTGTGCAAATGTATAGTGTCATTATTTTTGTTATCTCTTTCCTAATAAGAGGTTGAGTAGATGAAAGGTTTTAGCCTCAGTATTTCTTGTGGGAGAACATTTTATTTTGCAGTAATCAGTGGCAATTCCCCCATGTTTGGTGTTCTTCTCCAGGTATTTCAATTTGGCAGCACTGGAGGGTCAGGTGAGTGCTCAGAGACTGAGGGACGCTGTTTTGCATCATTTTTTGGCAGGCAGGTTTATAGGGAAAGAAACTCCTATTCCTTGCCCCACCTCCTCACCAAATAGCCACTATTTGCTGTAGCAGATCGAAGTCAAACTGTTGCAAGTTCTGCTTTGTAGAGTCAGAAATCAGTGGGTATTATACATAGTCAATTGGAAATTGAAAATATATAATTTGGGTTCTTAATACTTTTGGCCTGCCATTTTAATTAAGTGCTATCAGTTGCTGAGGGCTCCAAATGTCCAATCAAGGGTTCTGTGGGCACATATCTGGAACCAGAGATTTTCCTCAGACTTTTGCAGTCACTTGTGAGACAATTTGCCAACACTTTACAAAACTTCTTCGACCAAGGGATTACTTTGTCAGAACCCTTCTAAGTGGTAGCATCCACTAAATTCCTAAGTAGATTCACAGGCAGGACCATGCTGATTATTGCACTCTGTTGTGTTTCTGTGAGCAGATACTTCAAATAGAACTAGGAAAACTTTCTATAAATAAGGTCAATACTGCCTTTGTTTTGGTTATTGTATTTGTCACCCTTTCAAAATGAAAAGCAGATTCTTCTACCCTGTTCTCTGTTTCTATAGTGTAATATTTATAAGAATATTAATTTAGATAATTTTGTATATCTAAAGAGGTACAGAGAGGTTTTGTAAGGAATAGACCTGTATATATGAGCCAGCTGTTTCTTTAACAAATATGTGTTCTTTGTAGCTGAATGCTCATTTGATTGCCTTCCCTTCATTATGGATTAAGCTTAATTTAAATTTATTAAATTTCTATTTACTATACCTTAATTTACTTTACATCCAAGATGAACTGGTTCTTCATCTCAAAATTAATTTTGCTTTTATAATTATTTTTAAATTTACTTCTACTACTGCATTGGTTATATTGGGTTTAATATTGAAAAAATAAGACATAGCTCCCTTCAGTCTGGGCTCAACACAGGTTCAAAGAGGGGTTAGCTGAAAGATATTCACATCTTCTTCACAAGAATATGCCTTGTCATTTGATCTCCTTTTCATAAGGATTTTATTATAGATTGTGGTGATTGTGCTGTAAAATATATTACACAGTTGCATATAAGAGGAAAATCATCTGTGAACTGTCTATTGAGGATGCTTCTTGCAGTATTCCATCAGTTTGTTTCTGTTAGTAGGTTAAATAAATGACAGGGGACAGTGGTTTGAAATTAATACCTTGTACAACCTTCCTTCACATCTGCTGTGAATAAAAGCAGGATAGACTAAACCAGGTGTCAGTACAATGACCTTTATTTAATACTTGGGGAACGTTTGTAGAGCATTAAAAGTTCACAAGATGTCATGAGGAGGAACCACTGGTGTCACAGGAGGATAAAGAGTCAGTGTCTGGGTCTGAAAAAGTTTGACATTTTCTGGTGTGTTGAGAGTCTCACTGAGGAGGCTGGATCTGCTGGGAACCCAATGCTCTGAGACTCTTTTTGGCACTGGTCAGCATTTCATTAAGCCAAGGTGTAAAGGAGCACAGATTTAAGTTCAGATTTAAGTACTGCAGGGAGCTGTAATATATTGTGGATACTGCTGACTCATCTCTTTGAACAGAAGCTGATCAATGCATTGTTGCCGTGTCATTTGAAATATAAAACAAGAATTTGGTGCAGTGTGGGATTAGATTTTATTGTTAAAAAATCAAGGTTCATCAGTCTGAGTCTGATGCCTTCTCTAAAGAGAGAAATTTTGAGTCTGCACTGGCATCAACACCTCTTGATAAGAGACTGTGGTCTCCATGCAAAAAATTAATGCTTTAAATTGTAATTGTGCACAGTAGAACAGCAATGATGACTCCCCATAGAAATCATGGGGCTACCACACAGTTCCATATCCTTTAGTCAGAACTGGGCAGAAATTGAAAATAAATAAAGGACTTCACCACAGTCCAACAGTTCCCTGAAATTATCACACTGAAGCTACAGGAGTGTATTTATAGGAGATAAATAAACATACATGGTAAGGGCCGAAGAAATGAGCTTTCCCTGGAGGCAGCAAGGCTCAGGAAATATTTTTAATGGGTAGAGTTAGTGTAGAAATCAGAGACCCTCATGGACAGCAGCACTGAGGGCCTGGCAGCAGCTGCCCCTTGTTTATACTGCAGCCTTGGTCTTTTTGCTTATCTCAGTTTGGCACTTGGGAAGTTTGGAGTAGAGAGAAGCTCCCTGATGCGTTCCTATTGATGTTGGCAAGGGCGCTCTTGTCGGAGTTGGCAGAACACATCCATTTCAAATGGAATACTGATTTTTTGGCAGCCTGGCTGAAATCTGATCCATTGCAATACATATATGATTGCAGGCTAGTGCAAAGGTGGCCTTGCAAATCATTCTTTTGACGTACTGGTGTGTCAGTGATATTTCTTAACGTTCCAATTTTCAGTCTTTGCAGTTCAGAATTAAATACTGCTGGGGTGGAGGAACTGTGTTAGTGCTTAAGAGGAATTCAGAAAAGCAGATCTTCCATTGTACTGATAAAGTAGCTAATACTTACTATTTGTTTAGGATACACCTTTAAAATCAGGAAGAATTAAGATAATATTGCAGAACCTCTAACTTATAAAAGTTATAAAACTATTTTGGCTTTTATTAACCAGCAATCCCTTGGCAACCTTCAATAAGGTGGTTTTGATTTTGTCTTTGCAACTAATTCATAGAAGCAATAAATGTGAACAAATTTAAGGCAGCATGTGGTTTTAAAATTCTTTGACTTTTAAAAAAAATATATTGTAAACACAGTGCAGCTCTATGTGATCATTTTATAATTTTAAAAAAGAGAACAAATATAAATTAAAACATTTTCTATTTCAAATGCTGGTCTCTTTGGAACTGTTTTTCACTTCAGTCCTTGCTAAGGCTGAGCAGGAGAAGAAATCCCACAGTCCAAAGCAGAGGCTGTTTAAGCAGGCCAGAGCAAAAGCCTTTCTGCTTGCTTCACTGCTTTTCAGACAATGTCCACTGCTTTTAGTTTCTACATTTGTTCTTCCTGATGCCCAGGAATGTGTTTTGTTACGTGCTTGTATTTCTTTTTTCCCCCCAAACTCCTAGGTCATTAGTATCTATTGACATTTTTAAAGTCCCACTTTTAGATTTAGACCTCAGGAGTATGGATGAGTGCAAGTCATTTGTGGTTGTAAATAATGCCAAGAATTTCCATTGCCAGTACTTGGAAGAATTGAGGTAATAAAAAAAAGTCTGTGAGTGACAACTTAAAACCTTACTCACTAGACTGAAAAGGTTATAAAGTTACAATTTAATGTGCATATACTCCAAAATTTTAAAGCAGAATATAGACAATTCCAGTAGCTCTATATATACTTGCCTAAGCTGTTCAGTCCTGTTTTTCTGATCCTGCTTTCATTGCAACTATAAATTTAAACCAGACTGTGTCAAAAGAACAATTACAGTTTGTCACAAAAGGGAAAATTTAAGCCCATGTCCTTTTCTTTATAAATTATTAGACATATAAAATATATTATTTTTCCTCTTAAATTTTAAATTCATTTAATGTTGAGTTCACTGCCATCTAGATACATGGTTTTATGCACTTCTCAGAAGGGACTTAGTCAGCTAAATTTTTGGTTCATTTCAAATGAAAAAATCTTTATAAAATAAGTTCCCACTGTCTGCAGAGAGAGACATCCTGAGCATGCTGACCAATCTGTGTTTAGGATCATAAATCACATTCCATTAGGCATATTAGAAAACAAATTGTTCTTTTCTGAATGTACTTTATGGAATATTAGACATGTGTCAGCGTAATGGAGGTAAATCTTCAGTGGAGATACTCTGTGGAAAATGGATCCAATTTGTGTTTAAGGAAGAGGGAAGTTTAACATTCCCTTTACACAGGACATTCTGCATTGCAATTTATTAACATTGCAATCATAGGGGCTGGAATTTTTCCAGCTGCATCCAGTTGAGATTATCTGACCTTGGATTTGGGTTCAGACAGTCCATTCATGTTTTGAGTGTTTTTGTGCTGTCTGTGCCTTTTAAACATAGAATATAGATTTGTATATGTTGTGAAAACAATACCTGAAAGCATTTTACCACGTATGCTAAAGAAATGGAAATAGTTTAGTTCATCGCTTTCCCAAAGGCCAAGCTTCTTTTGATATTGCACATGCTCATGTTATCTTTAGAGTGTAGCCTTAATAAATGCTTTATCTTTGGCAGTAATGTGCAGAGCATAAGTGGTATTGGCCTTGGAGGGATTTTTGACTTAATTTGCTGGATGCAAAGCCTCTGTTTCCAATAATTTATTATGTTTCAAAACCGTCTCAGGGAATACAAAATGTGCACCTGAGGCTAGCTTTTATTTATTTCCAATCATTTTTGAACCTGTGCTATTTTCTGGCATGAAAAAGTATATATCAGTTCACATTTTTTTCTGTCCCTCCCCCTCACCCTGAATATTTAAAGCACGAATAAAATCAATATGATCATATATTTATTTGTACAACATCTTTTTTATGCTTCAAAGTGCATAGCAAAATTAGAAATTGTGTTAAACTCCAGAAATAATTTGATGGCAGATTACACTAAGTATTTAATCACTCCAAAATACCCCAATCCTAACAAATACCTTGGCTGAATCTCTCATACCAAAATTGATTCTCTTGCACTGGATTTTAGACTTTGTAAAGTATATATTAAAGAGCTTAACTAGTAAATTAGAAGACAAGATAACTGCAGTGCAGATAAATGAACATTGCATAGAGAATTTTAACCAGATTTTTGCCTAATTATTTATTCTCTACTGTGTAGTAAAATTGAACAAAACTGACTCCATGGAAATACAGGATTTTGAAGGATTGTTTTTATATAACTGGGAGCAGAGGGTGCATATCTGCATTAATTTGCATCTCATGTATAAGCTTCAAGGTATTTCTGGCAGGGTCATCATTTATTAGACTTTTCCTCAGTGCTTGGTCTATGAGGGGCATTGTCTTGATTGGGAACCCAGCCCTTTCAGCTGGGACTTTAAAAGAGAAAAGAAAGGAGCACAATTCTTCTATAAATATGAGAACTGCAAATAATTTCTCCTTTGCTCACATTCCTGTGCAGTGGAAGGCTCCTCACTCACTCACTCACCAGAGTTACTGTCCAGCTTTGGTCATTTTTCTACCCAGCTGGACAAACGGGGTAAAAACCCAGGTGAAAAAGCATTGCTGTAAATCTCCTTTATCACCTCCTATGAAAGCTAAAGCTCCAGCCTGCAGGATGGATGGGCTTTCCTTCCCATTCCTAAGTCATCCTCCTGAAATCGATGGCACTTCAGAGGGACACAGATCTCGGTCGGAGCCCCGCTCCTCACGGGCCCTCCAGGGAGATTCGTGGGGCACCAAAGCACACCAGGATCCCTGCTGTGGGCCCAAGGCAGTTTCTCATGTTTATCTCCAGTTTATTTGTGCAATCCACTCATCTACAGACAGGGTGGAGCAAGGCAAAGGTGGGGATGTCCCAGCAGTGCCCAAAGGGGCTCTGGGTGAGGACCATGAGCAAGGAGAGATCCCACGGTCCGGGAAAAACAGAGCCAGACTGGGAATAAACACTCCAGAGCTCTGGAAATCAGAAGAGAAATGTTAGGAGCTCAGGGGGCAAGCAGTGTTTGCCACAGTCCAAAAAGCTACACCAAGATTGGAGGGAGGAACAGGAGGAAGGGCAGAGAAGGACAGGGAAATTCTTTCCTTAAGCCACTTTCCGTGTGTTCTCATTCTAATCCCTTTGAATTTTCTCTGTCCTAAGGAGTCAATTATTCTGGTTCTTATTTTAATGATATTTTGCCTTTTTAATTTTAAGAGACTGCCTGTCTTCTCTGTGAACCCACTGTAAGGCAAAGATCTAGGCAGATTTACCTCAAAGCCTCAGCCAAGTTAAAGTCCTATTACAAGCCATTGAAGTGATTTAATTTTATTACCTGAGGACACTTTTTCTGAGGAAAGTTAGTGCATGCTGCAGTGCTCTGCTAAGTCTGGGTATCCATCTTCTTCAGCTCTATCTGAGCCCTTGGTAGGCAAACACCATGGATATAACTCTAATACATACTGATATTTAAACTGCAGTGTAAGGATAGAAGATTTTAAAATATTGATTTGGATTCATCTGCTTAGGTGACCTCTGGCATGGATATCATATTTAGCTGTGAACTTTGCCTTTTGCTTCTTTTTTTAATACAAAGAACTCAAATTATTCTGGTTTTTTTTAGCATAAGCCTCATCTGGTACTAGTTGGTACAAAAAAAGCTCAACATCAGAGAAACAAAGTGTAATTTTTCTTTTCCTTCCAACTACTATCAAAATGAACACTAGGACCAAAGGCTCTTATTGAAAATAATTCCTTAAATAATCACTTACCTTGAAGGCATTTGATCTGTATGATCTGAACGCAACTGCTGATAACTTCAGAGAAATAGAAAACTGTGTTAAAAATCACTTTCTGTTGGGGACTGAAGTCCTGTCTGTCACATGGTGGATTAGAGGCTTGGCAGCTCGCCAGCCCATCAGACAGCACGTAAATTCTTTGATGCCAATTGCATTAGCTTTCCTCTACTAATGTGTTGTAAAGCTTGGAAAATAAAAGAATGAAGGTCAACATGCTAGCATGTACCTCTGGTACAGCCAGGGCTGCTTTTAATGTGCAGGAGAATGAAAACGCTTCAGAGTTCGAGCTGCAGGCTCTGTGACCTTCTCCTGTGCCCAGGGTCCTGAGATTTTTGTCCTCAAGTCCTGAGTGCAAGGAGTGCCTGTCCCAGGATGCAATTTGCTCTGAAATTCCCAAATGGACACGGTTTGCCTTCAACCATTACTGCCTGTTATTTATGTGCAGATGCTGTGGGCTGTGAACTCGGTGCTGCTCTCCGCTCTGGCTCTCACGGTTCTGTTCACTGGGAGGGCCGGAGCGGGCAGGAATCAGCTCAGCTCACGAGTAAAAAAGCCAGACTTGATGACTGATTTGAACAGCAGGCAAAATCTCTGCTCTACGTGCATCTCCTTCCCCAGGGCTCTTGCTGGAGATGTGCTCCAGAGATGGATGGCAGGCCCGTGTGCCCGCTGCCTGCGCTCAGCACGGCACAGCGGGGATGCTGCTCGGTGATAGATGACCGGGGCTGCTGCTGTGTTTGCAGGGTAATTAATTGCTGCATCCTCCTTTCCTCCCTCCAAAACGCTGAGGAAGGACCCAGCCACTCCATCCTCCACTTCAGGATGACACTTGTTGGGAGGTGAAGCTTATGTGTTGGAGCAAAATCTGTGTTAAACCTGAGAAATGACTGAGCTAGGTGTATCTAATCATCACAAAATAATCAGTTTTGATGTGGAAATCCAGCCACAAAAACTGTTAGAGCTCTCTAGTTGAACCTCTCTCCTGCCCAGGATACACCTAGGAGATTTACACACCTTTCTCATTCCTCACCCTGGGCATGATGTTGTGTATTTCCCCCTGTATGTGCTTTGGGAGGCTCAGAAAGCTCCTGCCCCACTGCTGACATGGTGCCACAGCCCTTCAGTTCACACTTTGCTGCTGAGGAGTAAACTGTGACTGCCTGGGTAGCAGCTGGCAGAGGGTTTGGCATCAGTCAGCTTGTGAAACTGGGAGATTGACACTGAAATCTTCCTTGTGCCTAGTAAAGAGCTAGAGGAGGATAAAACTGGAAAGAAAGGAAGCTCTTACATATGGAATGACCAAAAAAAAAAAAAAAAAGAAAAGGTTATATTGGTCTTAAGCTGGTTTTGCCCAAAGATGGAAGAGTTTTATTTTAACCTCTGATTTTTCAGCGTTATACTGTAATAACCTCATTAGGAAGACAGGCTGTAAAGTGGGGAACAATTTGTAATATTTCTCCATGACTGTTATGTGATCAATTTGCCCTTCAACCTTGAAGTGAGTTTGGTTTTAAGTCATTAAAGGGGGGTAGACCTCCCAAAGCAAGGGAACTCTGCAGCACTTCCCTTCCCTCACTCATACTGATTATAATTGATGCTCATAAACCAGAGGCAAGGGCAACACTACAACAGCTACCCTTGACAAGCTTCTAACCTTTTAAGGAAACTCTCATTGCTTGTCAAAACCAGGGCTTGAATATACTGTATTATCTGACATGGAGTGAAGAAAAGCTGTATTACTTTGCTGGGCTAAAAATGGGAACATGATTATGGATAAACAATGAAGGAAGAACATGTTTTGGTTATAAATGAACGGGACAGGTGATGGATGATGTAGAGATTAAAGTGCAAGAAATATTGGAGTAATTTTTAATTGCTTAATTTTATCCCTTTTGAATGAGGAAACATATCTTCCATGACTTCAGTGGTGGTTAAATGTAGAATATGTATAAAATAGGGATTTGGAATGAGGTTAAATCCTTAGGTATATACAAACCTGGTTATCAGTTTTGCTCCAAGATGTAATAATAATTTCAGGAGGAAAAAAAAAAATTCCTTTCTGTAGGTCTTGGAAATGTTTTGATCAGTGCCAAGGTGAGTCATGTACCTTTGGATGATGATTTTGCTTTGTACATCCTGCCCAGATCTTCTGCAACCATCCAAATATTCTGGTCATTTACAGGGACTCTGGCTTTTCAAGGTTCATACTGGAAAAATAATAATATGACCTTGGATGTGCTATAGGATAATTGCAGAATCTTGGTCATATAAATCACAAGTAAATTTATAGATTCGTACATGGCATTCGGGTACAAAACACCCTTCTCCCTCCAGGTTTCTCTTCACCTGAAGTTTTCAAAGTAGTCTAATTATGGTTTTTCATTTCTGCTGTTAAGCAACTAGATTGAAAATTTGCAGAACTTAACCAGATTGGGTATTTTAGTTTCAATACTATTTGAGGTACTGATTTGGGAGAGTACTCACAGATTCCTCTAAGATTGGTGTTTCTATGTAAAGTATAGACAGAGAAATAGTAATTCCCTTTTTTAAAAAAATAATTCTAATGAAAAAAATTGTGGGTTTTTTTGAGTTGCTTTAATAGTTTTTATGCTTTGTATGTGACAGAACCAACAGCAGATCTTTCTCAGGGCAAATTAGGTGGGAAATTGGACTGACTTTTAATCAAAATATTAATCCAGAGGAGAAAAGAGGTGTTGCTTAAATTGTCTTAAAACACTATCTGTGAAAAAAGAAAAAATTTATATTTTAGCCCATGGATTTGAAATGATAAACTATGGAGAGGTAGCTTTGCTTCAGCAATGGCTGTTTCTGAGTCTGTGTATTCATCCCTCTTATTTCACCTTTCAAGCAAGTCCAGTAAATAAGAAGAAAAATTTAGTTTTGTGTTTTCTAGTTTTGTATGTGTTGCACTGGGGAGGATTGAAGAAGAAGCCATGCTAATCTGTGAAACTAGTTTTCTTAATTTTGACTCATATTACAATAGTTATCATTTTCTAAAAATTAAATTTAATTTTTAAATAAATTTTTTTTTCTGCAGTTTTCTTTATTTCATGCTTTCTCATTGAGAATGTGATCACATAATTAATTGATTTCCAGAGTGGCTTAAAGGAAGGGATGTAAATATTCATGAAGATGGCAGAAATGTAGGAAGGTTAGGATTTTCTAATTTTTTTGCCATAAAGGGAGGGTTTTCTGATCCACATTAGGAGATTTCTCTCTTAGGTCCCAAACTTCTCACTAGTCCTCATTGCTAAGCTACCTCTCACAAACCCCTTTATTTTAACTAATTCTTGTTCAGTTCTTACTGAAGGGGTAAAAACTTTTAGACAAGAAGCAGAAGGAAGTAGCCAAAAGCAAGATCTCTCTATTATTTGGGAGGTAAACAGATTTATCCCTCTTAAAGTGGCGATTAGTAAATCCCTCACCACTTAACTCCCCTCTGGCTAATGTAAGAAAATTACAGTTTATCCCAAACCAGAAATATGGCAATAAAAATGTTCCTCATAGTGACACTGAAGTCATTAGGCATTTTTTTTCTATAAGAAATGTGAATGAAGCTAAGCTAAAATCCTACAAATATACAATAGCACTTGGATTATTTGGAAAGATACAGGCTCAGTTCAAGTAAAATAACATTCCCTTGTACACATAAACACTTAAAGGGTGCATTAGTCTTTACAATATATTATTGCTGGTGTTTTTTGTCGAGTTGGAGTCAGTAGAAATGAGGAATATAAGATGCTGTGGGAACAGAGATGCTCTGCAGCTACAATGAGAAGGGAATTTAACAGGTGGTTTAAGGGCACTGGAGGTCAGGGGCTGAAGGGAATTGAGGATGCTGCCACAAGGTGACCAAAATGAAGGCACAAATGAGGGAAAGGGAAATAGGAAGGTGAAGGAGAAGGTGGACTGTGTAGGTGACAAAGGGACAAGAGAAGGAGAAGAGGAACTGGTTAGATTTCAGCAGGAAGCGGAAAATGCAGGGAAGCAGAGTTTCCCTGGTAGAATAAATGGAGTTTTGGAGGCTGCATGGAGCCCCTGGAGAGCTCCCTGCCTTTCACTGCCACTGAATATCTACAAAGCTTCTGTCGGATTGTCCTGTTCTTCTACCAACCCTTCCCAAGGAAAATTTCCTTGCTGGCTCCACGAAGCAGCTGTTTCATGGGTATGAGCAGTGCATGTGTGGTGTGTATAGGGTGACTTCCATGTTTCAAATATCAGATGCCTCCTTGAACATATTTCTCAACTTTCTTATGCTGCTTTCTGCTTTCACACCAGTACTTGAATGATCCACGCAGATTGGAGATAGGGAAATGAATGGATCTGAGCTTTTTCCTTTTTTTTTAACTCCCAACCTTTTTGTTTTCTGGTGGGAGGAGGGAGAGAGTGGGGGGCAGAGGAACTGTACAAATCATTTAGGCAAAATATTACAAAAACAGCACCAATTCCAGGCATCTTAAATTTAATTGCCTGGCTTCATATTTAGACAGCTGTTATTCACTGACTTTACTGCAAACTTTATCTGCAGACCAGCATTTCTGTTAAGAGAAGATTGTTCCTCAGAGCTTGAGAACAGGGATTTATTTTATAGTTTGGAACCTGAGTTCATAGATTTGCTCAAGAACACTAACCTTTCCACTATAAGAATCACAGAATTTCTTTTTCTTCAAGGGCTCAGTCTTACAGGAGGCTGAACATTATTGACATTAAACTCATGGAGTTCAGGCTTACATAATCAAAGTACACAACACTCTGAAGAATTGAGCCGTAAGCACAGAATTCACCAGCCTAATGCATTTGGAAACACTTTGTTTTGCATATAGAGGGAATGATCACACATCAGACACCTGGCAATTTTGATGATCCTGTTTTCAATAGAATAACACTGCATACTCTATTACCACATGAGTAATAAATGAGAACACGGAACAGAAGTGCCAAAAGGAATCCTTAATATCATTTTCATGGACAGCTGTCATTTGTTTAAGTATAAAGAAAAATGAGCTTATGTCAAATGAAAAATCAGTTCTAAAATGGAGACTATCAGTACCTTTTGCAAAATATTCTTATTTTTATTGAGCATTTTACTGTATACATGAGAATTCTCAGCACTATTTTTATGGCTCTGCACAGTCTCCATTGTGCATTCTTGGTGAAGAGCTGAGAGGAGCCTGCTTACACATAAGGGCAAAAAGAGGTGTAAAGAATCATGCAACAAACCTGTTTTATTCAATAAGACATTCTCTGAACTTTCTTTCCACGTGAAGAACTGGCCATTCAAACAGAAATGACCTGCAGAATTTTTGCATAGAAAGGAAGCTAAATTCATTGGGGCATATACAGTAATAATTCTGTTGTTTCACAATACTATGAGATTAAATTAAACAATACTAGCATTTGGAAACTTCCCTAGTACACAGAACAATGAAGTATTTTCCCCTGAAAATGTCATTGATTCCTTTCTCCAGTAATTTTTAGCAGTTCAGGAACTGCAAGACCTTTGTCTTCAAGATAAATGCAGCCAGAAGTGTCCAGCACAATGGAAAATAAAGGCTTAAAAGGTTTTCTCAGGAAAGCCAGGGCCAACCTTATCTATGCTTTACCACAAATAAAATGTTGCACATAGGCAACAGGTAAGAGATGCCACCTGCATACCATGTGATGTCTGACATGAGTTGCTAAATGGAATTTTTATAGTTCACATATCACCTTCAAGCAGGGAGGAGATGAAAGAAAGGTTATTGCACTTAATAACATTTGCAGGCATCAGTGTTACCATGCTACCTATAAGTTCTTGGCCTTTGTTGTGCTGTGTGAAGCTCTGAGTCACAGGATCCACTGGAGATGTCATTGTTTTAGGGGTTGACGCAAAGAGTAATGACATTTTTTCTTTTTCTTTTTGGCTATAATTAGTATGTGTGGAAAGATCTTGGTGGGAGGAAGGGAATTGTGGGATTTGAAAATCTTGTACACACAAAGGTAGTCTTTGGGTTTTTTGTCTTTTTTGATCAATTATATGCAACTATGAAGCACTTACAAAAAGCTTTTCTTCCTTCATATCTTTGCACATCCTAACTTTAGAGGATTGCACAGATTTTTTCCATTTTGCCATTCCACACAACAGGTCTGGTAGTTCAATGAGTAACTTTTTCTTTCTTCTCTCTGTACTCAGTGATGCCTCTGGTTGATTAATTTTAGAATAAAGCATTACTAGAAGAGCTCTTCCAGAGAGGGTTTTCTGTGGGTGTCTGTTCTTTACATCCAGGGCAAGATGGTCCCTGCATGGTCAGGCAGGCTGTGCAGCTCAGTGCATGGAAACTTTGATTTTTACAGTCTTTTAACTTTTGGATGTGACTTCTTCACTTGCTGCAAGTCAAAGTGCAACAAGCTATCAAGTCAAATTAAAAAAAAAAAACAAAAAACCAGAAAATGAAAGAATTTTTCTTCCACCCCAGAGTAGAACACCAGCACATCAAGGCCTGACCTTAAAGCTTTCACCATTAGGATTCTTTAATAGAGCAAGGAAATAAGTAACTGAGGAAGGGAGGAAAAAAAGAGAGAAAGAACTGCAACCCACAATAGTCCTTTGACTCCTTTTTACTGCTGGAGGAGTCAATGCTGGACATGCTGCTGCCTCTCTCCTCCCTTTTATGCACTTTACTGGATCTAATCTTTTGTCTTTTCTTTTTTTTTTTTTTTTTTTGTAATGTGTGGTTAGTCATTTTCAATATGAAAGGTCAGTCTACTTTTCTGCTGGAATTTGAATGTTGCCCACATTTTTTCCCCAAATGTCATTACATTGGCTAACATTTTTATCACCAATTATGACAAGATTTTGTAGCATTTCTAGCGGACATCTTTAGAATACGTTCTGTCTGAAGAGTTCTTCCTTTTGTAATTAAAAATGACCTGGCTACATACTAAATGCTAAAATATTGAGAAATGCTAATGGCTGTCTTCAAGGTTTGAGAACCTTCTGTTCCCTGTAAATTATGCAAAATGTGAGTTTGAGCTCTTTGAAAAATGTCTTTCCCCATGTTCATAAATTTCTGTTAATTTAAATGGATAAGGTCAGTGAGTTTGTGTGGAAGACCATTTAAGAATAAATGTTTCTGAAAACTTCCTTAATCTGGCACTCTCAGGCTCTGCACAACCCTGATGCACATTCCTTTGCTTGCTTTTCATATTTACTGACTCCCCCCATTCCTGCATTTCTTTCCCCAGGGTATTTTGCAATTATAGAATCAGTCACTAGCTGAGAAAAAATGGACCCAGGATGTGTAGCTGGGTGGGGGATGAAGCCTGAGCTGCTCTCCTGACCCTGTTGATGTCTCTGAAGCCAACCTGTGTGACACCTTTTATTTTCCCTTGTCTGCCCCAGCTTTATTCTCTGCAGATGGAATTAACAGCATCTCGGAGCACTTGGCACATCCCGGTAGAAAATATTCATTTGTTGTTATCTGCGAATTTTAGCAGTTCTCAATTCATAACCATTTAAACCACTTAGAAAACTTTTAATTGCATTTTGGCTCTTCCACGCCTCCTCCTTCTCCTCCTCCTCCTCCCATCTGCTGCCGTTTTCTCCCACCTTTCCCTGTCTGAAGGTAGAGCTCAGCCATTCCTGCCTGGTGGCCCTGGCTGCACGCTGGTGTCCTGTGCTTCCCTGCTCTCTGCCTCTGGGCATGTTGCTGTGTCACTTCAGCCTGTTTGCCTCGCTTTCTCTGCCACAGAAGATCCTTATTTCCTTCTCTTGGTAGTTTTATCCCCAAAGGCAGTCGCTGAAATGAGTAGGACAGTGAGGTTGGCCCCTCTGTGGTGTCCCTGGGCCATCTGGAGCTGGGATCTTGTACCTACAGGTGGGAACCACATGGTGGAAGGGTCCCACACAACACCAAGCCCAAGATGACTCTGTGAACTCACTAATTACAAAACCCTCCCACATTTAACAGTTTTTTTACATAACAACCCATCAAAGTTTGCACTACACTGGGTATTCTGAAGACATGGTAAATAACCAAAAGTGTGTTGTATCAGATTATCCAGGAATTATATCAACTTCCTGAAGGCAAAATTAGATTTCCCCCCACCCCCATATATTTTAATGGAAGGTATGGCCGCAGAGATTTTATTTTTCCAAGTTCAGTAGGACTTTTCCTTACTATTAGAAGCCAAGGCAGGTGTCAGATTTGTAATGCACTTACCAGTTGTAGGGACACTTTGAATTGCTAAGTACATATAATGGAAAGATATGACAGAGAAGAGCTAATCAGAATTTTTTCAGCAGAATGCTTTTTCCTGGAAAATGGTGTTTCATGGAAACTCAAATGTTTAATGGAATTTCTTCGATGTTTCAATATGGACTTTATCAAAAAGACAGGCTGTGACATTGCAGGAGACAGTCTGCCACACTCCTCTGTGCTGCTCTTGGCATGACAAGAGTATAACTGAAATGCTCAGGTCTACTTCTAAAGTCATTTTAAGGACAACTGTTTTTTATTATTGATTAACAAGGCATCAGAATGTTCCACTGTAAATTAAACCAGGATATGTTTCAATCCAGAAAAAAATTGATGTGTTCTAACCAGTGCTGGGTGGCAGATGTGTCTTTGGTGGCTCAAAAGTAAAACATCACAGAATCATGGAATGGTTTGGGTTGGAAGGCACCTTAAAGCTCAGTCAGTTCCAGCTCCCTTCCATGGGTCAGGCCGACTTTCACTATCCCAGGTTGCTCCAAGCCCCATCCAAGCTGGCCTTGAGCACTTCCAGGGATGGGGCAGCCTCAACTCTTGTGCTGTAGAGCACTTTATCTCTCACTGTGGTGCACTACTGCTGGTGTAGAGCACAGAAACGTGAACAAAGACTAGAAAAGGCAGCATCAAAATATATGTTAAAATTTTTTGTAAGGCTTTCTTTTTTATTTTTGAAAATATTAGGATTCTGAGAAATTACCATTCTTCATTTTGAAAAAAATTTGGTGAGTAATTTCCAAGAAATGTCTTTCTGGGAGAAGAGGCTGGCTGGAGCACCTTTCTGTTCCATCCTGGTCTGCAGCAGGAGCTCTGGCTCAGGCTCCATTGCTGATTCAGGCAGCATTTAGGAACTCTCTCACATCATTGACTTAGCTCTTTAACTTCAGACACTTTACTATGAAAGATGGTTGCACAATTTACCATATGTAATTTTTAAACTTAATTTAAGTAAATTCTGTATGACTTCTCATCAAGGCACTTTCAATTTAATTTTTTTTTTTTTTAGGACTGGTTTAATTAAATTTAACATAAGTCAATTCATATTGATTGAAATTACCTTAAATGAGTTTGGCTTGAGCCCAAATAACACAATCTTTTGCACCTGTTTTAAGTTAAATTGGTTTAATTTTATACCAACAGTTCTACTGTTGCCACCCATCAGTGGCAGCCAGCACAAAGAAGGATCCCACTTCTGGGCTGTTATGAAGTACCAAGTAGAGAAATAATCTGAGATTACCTATGTGCACTCATCTCTCAGTGGTATAATTTGTAAAGTAAATTATCATTTAATTAGTATAAGCTTCTGAGAGACTCATCAGTGCCATGTCTTTGAGCTTCTATTCTTCATCACTAATTTTGCTATATATTATACAATCAAATAAATGGCAATTTATGTATTATCCATTTTTTTTACACTAGTTTTATTGTGACTCTTACCAGAGCTCACACTTGTCTGCTTTAGTATTCTGATATGCTTTCCTTTCTTTACATAATTTTAATGAGAAATACGAAATTAATGCAAAATAGGCTAAACTCAAAGCAGGAAAAGCAGGAGGATTCTATGTAGTAAAGGCATGATCCCCACCTTTGCTAAAATTTCCTCCCTAATTCCAGAGCTCTCAAACACAAGTAGAAACTGCCACTGAGCTTCATCTGAACTTTCCCTTGTGGCCCCTAAAAATGTTATTTAGAAAAAAGGCAAGTAAAGCTGTGTTTGGGACCAGGAGGAGAGTTTTGCTAATGTGATCATAAGTTTACCAAGTGTACAGGTAAATATTGGAGCTAATTCTCTGCTCACATCACTATAAACTGGAAGAGATCAAGTGAAATAGAAAAGATTAACTCAGGGTTTTCTCCTATACAGGTTGTAGCTGTGATGGGTTTGTTGCTAGAAGAGAAAAAGCTGCCCCCCCTCCCTCTGCTTATAACCTATAGAGAGGAGTAGGATTAAAACTGAGGTGTAAAACAGCTGCAGAGGTGAGAAACAGATGTTTTTATCCTGTGCACAAACAGGCAGGTGTTTGACAGGACTGTGCAGGACAGGCTCACCTGCGTGCCTTATTAACACCATAAAGTGGTGAGAAACACACCTAAAAGCTTAGCAATCCAATCTGAGTAATTTTTTTGGTGCATTTTAGAGGAGAAAAGAGAGTTTATTTTCCTTTTACTTTTGCCCATTTTTTCTCCTCAGACTCTCTCTTTACTACAGAACTAATTTTCTGGTGCAGAGCTGTGACTGATGTAACCCAGTGTGTGTGTGAGCCGTACAAATGATCAGAAAAGGAAAATAATGCATAAATATCCATTGCAATGTAAATATTACTGTTTACAAAATGTTTGACCCTTTCTAATACAGGAGGCCACACCACATTATATCAGACCGTGCTCTGTCATGTTGCAACATGAGATGAAGTAACAAGAAGTGGCATGAACCTTTGTAAAATGCCACAGTGCAGTAACCCATTTTTAATGCTGTCAGTATGAACCATGGGAGCAGGTAGAAACAAATCAAACATAACATCTGAACGGGAAAATATTGTTAAAATTACCTACAGCCTTCAGTTAATATCTGACTGTCAGGACATCTCTGGCTGAGGTATCAATTCACACCAAGAAATCGTGCGGGTTTGTGACGAGATTGTGAATCTCATTACAGGGATTGTCACTTCAGTGTTATTTGTCAGCACCTCACACAGCATCACGGTTGAGTAAACAAGATGAGTTTTGTCTTGGCAATTTTCTTGAATAACAGTCCCACAGGCCCACCTCACCTCCCTTCCCAGGTCAAAAGGAGTGAAGAGCAGTGGGCTGATTAAGCATTCCAAAACCTTGTTCGCCAGTTCACCTTGCAGTAGTTTTGCTCCCTCTCCTCTAAAGTTTTTCTCCTCCTAAACTTCCCCAAAACACATTCCTGCTGGGATGAGAAGGCCAGCAAGGCTTTGCTAATTCTCCTTTTCTACACCTCCCTGAAGACTGGCAGCATCCAGCATTTATGGCCCTGACACTTCAGCACTCCTAGGGCCTCTCCCACAAGCGAATCTCAGACTAGATGCCAAATTATACCCAAAAAGCAAAAGCAGTGCACTTCTCATGAATTTTATAGGACTCTGTGGAATTAAACTGGACAACCAATTTAAGAGTGTAGAGACAGATTCACCAGCATTACTGCTGAGGAATCAAGTAGCAGATTCATTGAATTTGGTGGTTTGGACATAAATAATGTTTAAGGCAATTAACTGTGGGTTTCAGGCTTGTCCTGAGGACTTTATCAAACTGCAATTTTACAGCACAAAAGAGGTTTTTTGAATTCATAAAAAAATAAAAATTCCAGTGTTACAATGAGGTTCTTTGGTGTATGGTTATGCAGCAAGTAGGCCTTGATGACACTGGTTTTAATGTATATGAATAAGCACTATCATAATAAAAGTGATTCTTCTAATGACACTGGTAAAAACTGCAACATATTGTGGATTTCTCTTCCATGTGACCTTTTTCTTGAAGTGTTTCTTCTCTTAATGCTCTCCCCACTGAAAGAAAGATAGCAGTGAAGGATATTTAACAAGAAATAGGTGAATCTTGAAATGTGATCAAGTATCAGACTCTTGGGATTTTTCCCAATTTAAGGAATTCTTCACAAACACACATAGGTAGAGATGATTCTCAGAGCTCTCAGCTTTATAAGGGATACTGGCCTAATAAACCAGTGATGTGATCTGAGACATGTTGGTGGAGATTTCTGTCTTGTCAAACAGCACAAGAAATGAAGCACAAGCTGCAGCAAGGGATGTTCCAAGAAGATGTAAAGGAAAAGATTCAAAATGAGGGTGATCAAACATTGGAACAATTTGCCCAAAGTTGTTTTATAGTTCCCATCCTTAGAGGTATGAAAACTATAACCAGATAAAGCCCTGAGCAACCTGACCCAGCTTAAGAGTTGAGTTCACCTTCCCAGTGGTCTCTGCTGTGCAAGGTCATTTTTCCCTGATGCTCTGCAGAAGACCCTTCTACCCTAAATTATTCTGTGGTTCTCAGCCAGCAGTTTCACACTGAGCAGCATTTGGTGACCTTCTCTTCCTCGCTGCTTTGCTACAAAGACTGACCTCAAGGGGTTAAGTGCATTTTATTTAGGGATAGAGGATGAATATGAACTGCAGATCCAGAAGAATCACATGCTATTGGCACATCCACTACATATCTACTGTTAGGAATGCTCCTAAATGTACTGTAAAGATATTCAAAATCGTTATCTTAACATCTGGTCTAAAATTGTAATGACATATTCTTTTTGGTTCATTATTATTATGTGTACACTGTGAAAGAATTAAGGACTAGCCCAGCTTGCTGCAGGTCATCAGATTTCCTCTTTGACCTTGTCTGGTATCATCTCATCTGTTTGTGTTCAAGACTGCTTAAAAGTCTAAACCTATCCTGCACAAAATAAATATAGGAGGGAAACTCTTAAGAAATGTTCCTTATTCTAAGCCCAATGGGCTATCTTTATTCAATAGAGCTAAGTATTTGACCAGTTTTGCAATAAATAGAAGCTGAAATGTAATTTACCAGCTCTTCATGAATTGTTTATTCATACCCACCCTCGGGATATTCTAGTACTATTGAATTACTCAGTATGATGTTGACAACTAGTTTATTTTTTATCTTCTAATTTCTGCAATGTGCTATTCAGTGTTTAGATCTGAGAACTAATTACTGGAGACATGTGAGAATTTTGCAAGATAAAAAAGGCTGTAGACAAGTTAAATAAACCAGGCCAAATTCTACCCTGAATTATACTGGTGCAGCCCAACTCATGACAGCAGAAAGACAGAATGTAGGCAATTAACTATTACTGCAGAATTATTTTTCCATCTGTGACATTGCTTTCTAGTTCTCCTAAAAATACACCAGGCCTGGGGGGATTGGTTTGTTTTTCTCCTCTGTTGATGTTGTGATACAATAAATTTCTCTAATAAAAAAGGAAAAAGCATGGGTAAAAAAAAATCCCTTGGCACAAAATTATTTTTTAGGAGGTTAATAGGGAGTGCTATGTATTTTGTCAAAAAAAATTCAAGTACAGTTGCATTCCCAACCACTTCTACAGGACAGAACAAACCAATGATTTCTCCAAGGCTTCAGAACAATGAATTCATTTGGTGAAGATTCTGAGAACTGACTTGTGCCTGGTTCCCTGGACTAGAGAGGGCTTAATAAAGTGTTTCACTGGGACAAAAACCTCTGCCTAAACACAGGGGCAGAAAAAACCCTACCAAACATCACCTATGGAAATAAAAAATTTGTCCTTTTAAGAGGGGGAAGGCACTAATTAACTGAGAGCCATGGCAGCTTTGTTGTTTGACCTGAAAAGACGTGGGTGTTAATTTGAGAATAGGCAGAACTTGCTTGCAGCAACAAAAGTTATAAAGATGAGGAGAGGTATAAAATATGAAGAAGAGACAAGGCTGCCATGCTTATTTTCAGTTCATTTTGTGACAGTCAGTGTTGAGAGACTTGGCAGGTTAAAAATAACATTCTTATTTTGTCACAATTTTAACTTGCAGCATTCCTTTTTCAAAAACAGTTACAGCACTCATTATTTAATCTCCTTAAGTATTTATGCCCTAGAATAGTGTAATACTTTATTAAAGGGTTAAAATTAAGGATGATTTTTTGTGGTTTTCTAAAGCAAGGCCCTCCAGTACACAAGCAAAGGTAAATTATATAGTGAATATTCTCAAGGCATCAGAGCCTCTATATTGCCTCTGCCCTACGTGCTGCAATGCTAAAAAAGAAAAAAAATAACCACCCTCCTTAACCATATCAGGATACCAAGAGCTGTATTGTGCTGTATACTTCCCATAGTTGCACACATTATATTAGTGGAGTTCTCTCTGATCCTTTCTTTCCCTCCCTGTCAGAGTTGTAGAACAAACTGCAATATCCATGTGATGCACGAATCACAGGGGGATCTGTGAAAATTCGGGCAACAGCCATCATTCACTTGTGCTACTTAAAAAATTATCATCCTTCAAATGAAAAATCCTCCACCTGAAAAACAAACTTGAGGGACAAGGACCAGATCCAGCTCCTAAAGCTCCCGATGTGCATAAAAACCCCTGGATAAAAACCCTGCCCTGTCAGGGTGGGCATGGCATTAAAGCCCTACAGCTTTCCTGGTCTCAGACTGCTGCATTTGTGTCCATCCCAGGCAGCTCCTTGCACATCAGCTGTGTTAACAACAGGCAGTTTTCTTGCTGTTTATTCCACTATTTAATTAACTGCTCTGTTTTGTGTGGAGTTCTCCTTGTGACACTGCTCAGAGGTTCCTGCTCATCCCTGGTAATCTCAGCAGCACAGAAACTCCATCACAAATGTCCTGATTCATTGCATTTCTGCTGCAGTGATTGGATCCCACTTCTGCTCAGATTGCTAATCCCAGCTATTTTTATGGCCAAGTGGCAAAGCATGGAGGTTTTTCTTCTGGAGCTTTGAGCTGGTAGTCCAGAAGGGCACAGCTCTGCCTCTGGAATTCAAGTTTTAAACAAAGCAGAGACAGATGGATTATGGAACGTGAAAGCAAGCAAAGCTGTCACAAGTCTTAGTAGCCACAATTAACTTGTCTATTCATTATGAAGCATCAATATTAATATTTTATTCACCCATAACTTCAAAGCACGAAAGGCAGCCTAACAAAAACAGACTAAACATTTTCACATCTCTGCTGTCTCGCTCTGATTGCCCACCAAGAAGTGGGAGTGTTTCTTTGGGACATCAGTCTAGGATTTAGCAAATCTCTTGGCACTTCAGGAGTCAGAAATCTCTCCTTGGTCCTCAGCAGGAGCCAGCAGTGAAGTGTGTATCCCTTTCAAGTTTCAGATGACATGCTACACAGCTCTTTGCATCACGGGGCTGTGGAGTAATGCAGATCTGGCAGGAAGGGAACCATCATATTAATCATTCCAGCTTTAGAACTCTTCTTACCCTTCTGAGCTGTTGTCCTCTGTGAAATGCAAAGTGCCTTTGAGAAATCATCATTTATTAATAAGATATATTCCTTTAGATTTTGGCAGGTTACATTCCAAAAAAAGGCTCATTGCATCCTTATGTAAAGAAACACTGCACAATTCATGTCTCACCTCCTGCCAGCACTTTTAGAAACGGGTGGAAATGAGTAATTACCCACAAATGGTAGCATTCCTCCATTACTTGCAGAGAGTATTTGGCAGTGATCATTTAGGCTTAAATGTTTATTTAAAAGGTAGTAGCATTCATGGACTTGTCATGTTCAGAACTTCAACGTGTCCCTTAAACTCCTCAATCAATTTATTGCAAAATTACTCAATTTTTAAAGTTAGCTCTTTTTACATCTGTCACTCTGTCTGATCCATATTTAAACCACTATTATCAAGTTTTTGGTATATGCCAGGGTATCACAACATGGAAATAAAGATTGCTCTGAGTGGTAGTTTAAAAGGAAAAAACTTTGTGTCAGCTTTCAGTCTGGAGTTGAAGAAACATTACCCTGTGCCACTGACACCATCACACCACCCCTGGAAGTGTTCCAGGCCAGGCTGGATGGGCTCTGAGCAGCCTGGTCTAGTGGAAGGTGGGGAACCCATGGCAGGGGCTGGGACTGGATGAGCTCTGAGGTTCCTTCCTACCCAAACCATTTCTCCAACTGTGACAGCCTCAGCTCAGATTTCTCGATGTAATGAACGGTAGAAGAAGGCTCTGGAAGCTTTCCCAGTGGCTCCTCAGGTGAAATGGTTTGGTGCTCTGAGCCTGGGATGGGAAGCCACTGCCACACTGGGGCCAGCCAGGGACGTCCTCCTCCAGCTGAGGCAGCTGTGTGTGCTCTCCATGCACATGGGAAAGCTGCACCGCTGCTCTTTTCACTGGGTGCCACGGGAGCTTTCCTGATCCCCTGCTCCCATCCATCTGGAATGCATGGCTGAGTTCTCCTGTCACCCCCTGACCTGGATCTGCAGTTATTTTTCCTGTAATAACATTGTGGAAGGCCTCTGTTTTACTCTCTTCAACTGTGACCTCATATGTGGTGACTGGCCTGGGATAAGCCAACTACAAATTTCAAAAAGCTTCATTCCAGCTGCAATCACAGATTTTGGAATTGATTTCTTCTAAGAGTCTCAAAAAGCTGGACTTTTCAGGAAGGGTGAAGTGTTATTTCTATTATCTGAGCTTTACCTTTTAGAAGTGTATTACATGCAGGTGTACTAGTTACAGAATTAGTTTGTGCTGAAGAAAAAGTATATTTATATTTTTTCTACATTTCTCATATATGCAACAGATTTTTATATAATCTCTTGTAATATAAAGTAATATGCTACAGTTCAGCTAAAAAAAAACCCCAAAAAATTGTGCTTGTGCCAATGCAGCTGAAATGTCACTGAGCAATGGTGTCCTTCAAAGCCAGCCCAAATCACCAGTGCAGTGCAAATATTGTGGGGTTAAGTAGCAGTTCATTTAGTTCTGCAGCCTTAATTTTGTTCAGGCAGAGGATGCCTCTCAGTTTGCATTTCCATTTTCTACAGGATATACCCATGGCAGTTTTGTGACATGAAGGACAAGAACAGGGCTCTTGCTCGATGGATTCTGGAAGCTGTAAGAGCACCTTCCTTAATTTCAGCACTGAACCAAGAGGCTGCAATGCACTGTATTGCAAAACTGCCACAGGAAAACTTCCTGTGTTAAAATCTATAATGAGGCCATAGGTTTGTTAGTGGAGTTTTGAGTCTTCTCATCTTAGTAGGGTGTGGGTATAAGTAAGGAGTTTTGTGCTTCCTGTCAGAATGCATAGAAAAACGATTTGAAATTGGTGTAGTTTGAACTATTTTCTGCAGTTAGTACTCCAAGTAAATAATCCTCAGTAACTTGGTGGAAATGATTGATTATTCCCTAAGCACCTCTTTGTAGTTGGAACATGGACTCTTGCTGGTGTGCTTAAAACAGCACAAACAACCCTTTGCTGTGGAAAATCAGCTAGGCATTAATCACACAAGAGTCTTACCACTTAGTGTTTTGGTATTGATTAATAGACTGGAATTTGAAAGTTTTAAAACTCTCTCTGAATGTCCACACAGTGCATGTCTGGGCTCGTGGGAAATGCTCCAAGCTCAGTTATAGTGCCCCTCCCATTAATTGTCATTAAACAGCTCCCCACCTTCCTCTCTTCCAGGATTTAAAGTGATTGCATTCAGAAATAAGTATGATAGGCATGATAAAAGAATTCCCTTTATTTAGCATGTTAGATATGAATATAAAAGATATCCATAATGAAAGACATGGCTGTGGGGGGCTGAAGGAGAATGTCATGGGTTGGGACTAAACGATCCATTTCTCTCTCTGAGTGATGAGCTCCAGTGGTGGGAATTAACCACATTGCTCCTGACAAAAGTGCACTGCCCCTTGGCTTCACTGAAGCAGCAGAACAAGAGGAGTGTCCCCACGTGCTGCTGCAGTCCCCAAGCTGCTGGGTGACCTTAACCCAGCAGTGGGATGTGTTTGGGCAGAGGCTGTGCCTCACCCACCCCGCTGCCATCCCTGCAGGCGCTGCCCTGCACGCCCTTCCCTCAGTGCTCCCTCCTGGAGGAGTCTGCAGGGGTTTCAGTTTTCAGTTCCATCCTAAAAAAATCCGTGATAAGGCTTGGCTGGAGGGAAAACAAAATCCAAGGAGTGGTGAAGCCCAGTGAGCTGTGCTGTTTCTCAGGGGCAGGGGGAAAGCCTGGCTGCAGCTTGGCTGGGGTGATGGGGCTGAGAGCATCCATCAGGGAAAGGCTCTCTGGCTGATGAGAACGTGTGACCAGTTCCCAACAAAGTTCCACAAAAGTAGTGGATATTTTAAAATGTCAGGAGACAGAGGGCATTTCCATTATAAACAGGATTCTAACATTTAAAATAACTATCCCTGCCACAGTCCTCAGCAGAAGATCAAAACACCATCATTTTAACATCAAAAGGCAAAAGGCATATTCAGCTTTTTTCTTTTTCTACCTTTTTTTTTTTTTCCAGTGAAAAACACCCCTTGCTGTGTGCAGGGTTTTTTCCTTTTTTTTTTTTCCTCCAAAAGCCTTCGACATTCAAACTCTAGGATAGAGGCTGTTCACATCCCTTTTTTTCACAAGTTGATTGAAAAAACAAACTTTTTTCTGATCCTGAGAGTGGGGTCTCTCAATCTTTAACATTTTATTAAGCTGCAATATTTGGAATTTTGAGGCTGATTTTTAGCCTTTGAGGAGGCTTTGAGTATTCAATGGCATGAATCTTTCAAACTGCAGTGGTGTAAGAGATTACTTCAGCAATTTGCCACAGACCATTTTTCAAAGAGACAATGAGGCATTTGTGAGCAATATATGGCAGGAATAAGCTTCAAATTTTTTTATGCAGCAACTTTGGAAGAAACACTGTTATGTCTATGCAGTTTACATGGTACTTAAAATAGCTCAGGCAACCTCCAAGGGTATAAAGTCAATTTTTCAAGTATAAATCTCAATTTCTGGTCAAGCTGGAAAAAGAAAATAAAGCAATTTAGAAATAGCACTCACATTTTTTTTTTCTCTGAATTTGTAAGCTTGTGTGTAGCTGAAAGCCAAGCTTAATTCTGGGCTACTTAAAGGAATTTCTTCTAACCCATCTGGTATACAAACACTGGCATTTAGTGTCTTTTCAGTGTTTTCCACAAGGTCAGAGTTGGATTCTCAGACTATTTTCTAAGGTAAATTTTCAGTCTAAAGCCTACATAAAAAAGAATAAAAACAGGAAAGAAAAAAAAAATCCAAGCTAAATTTATTGTACACTGCCTGAACTGCTGGGATATCTGCCTGAATTTATCCATCATCAGACTAACCAAAACATTTTTTGCTAAATAGAGATTTGTACATGGTAGAACAAAACACGTCCCAGTTAGGAAAGCTTCAGTGCAAAAGAATCTGATATATTCTTCTAAAATTTTTGGAGGTTACAGATTGACAAATACTATGCAGATGTTTCACAGCAGTCACAATGCTTAATTTATATTCTAGTGACACATATTTGTTCACCATGATTTTCAATGTCTAAGCTATAATGAGTGTTTTGATGATGCAAATGGCATCCAGATCTATTCTATTCTATTCCATTTTGTTCTGTCCTAAAATTCTGCAAATGATGATGTTTGGATTTGTGGGGAAAAAAAGAAAAACTTTAAATTGCTTTGTGTTCTCACTCTGTTCACTGCTGAAGTAAAACACTACATGGTGCAGCATCAGCTTGGACTGCAGATGAAACAGAGGAAAATAAAGTTAGCAGAGGAAAATAAAGTTAGCAGCAGCGTCTTTCCCTTCTTCAGGGAAGATCTGTAGTGGTAAAAATCGTGCCAATAGGAGAAAAACCACCATGTTAATGCCCCTCATAATAATGGCTTCCTCATTCATCACTGCCCTAAACCAGCAGTTCTCCCCTTGCTGCCACAGCAGCAGGGACATTTCAGCTACCAGGATCCACAACATCTTTATTTACTTTCTGTCTTTGGCCAGACCCAAGACACAGTGACAGTGCCTGGCGTGGGCGCTGAACGTTCCAGCAGCCATCCAGGGCTCTGTCATTACCCAGTGCTCGCTTCCAAGGCATGGACTCAGCAATTTCTTCCTGTGGCTGAGGTGAAGTTCTGAGAAAGAAATTACTGGAGAAGTGGAGCAAATTCATTTTGCTTACAGATAAGCATTTTAAAAACGAAGCTATTGCAAGAGCAGTGATAGGCTTCCTCCAGCCTGCTCTGGAAGAGGAGGAAATGCACAAGCATGTTGTTGGATCTTAAAGCTGTCCAGGCAGCCCAGCTTATTTTCCTGTATTGCAGAACATCCTGCTGTAAATGTTATACATACACATCACTGCAGTGATTAGACTGGCTTGGGCTATTTTAATTCCAGTGTATTCGCCTTCCACTAGACCAGACCTAACTGAACTCTTTATGATGGACAAACGGAAATCCAAAGAATCAAGCCAAGCATAACTTTTTAAAAATTCGACCTATAAAAATAAATTAAATAGTCTGTCCAGTTTCATTTTTCAAAGTTTTCAGCTTTCTATTTTTATTTTGCTGCTGAAATCCTAAAAATCTGCCAAGTATGCTGCTGACCCTGGTCAAGTCATGCAAAAGCTCTATGCATGCTTTTGGTTTTTTTGGTTTTTTAAAAACCAGCAACATCATCTGTAGAGAAATGACCTATTAGTCTGTGAAAAGTGAGGGCCAGGATTTATAAAGATATGCACCCTTTGTAGATTCAGATGGAGAAATTTTCAGTGTGCCCTGCAACCTGCTCATGATATGGAACTGAGAACAACTGAGGCTCCTTGAGGTCCTTTCACTAAGTTCATTTGGAAGAGGAAAGGATTGAATATTTCCTCCCACAGCTTTGTTGATAAAACTGAAATCAAAACATGTCAGTTGCCCTTGAATTTTGTTTGATGTTTTCCTACTGAGTTTGCCTGCTCCCATTTGTTTCAGACAGACTGCTGAGACTAATAGGAGACTTTCAGAAACCTGGAATTTTCTCATTTAGGCTCATATGTGAGCTTTTTTACATTTAGGAAAAGTGAGTTAGAAAATATCCCACCTACATCATGCTTTGTGCTGTATCAATCCCTTGTGCCTAAATTACTCAAAACAATTTTTGTAAGGATGGGCCCTTCAATTTTTTTTAACATTTATCTGCTTGTGTGGCTTTTCCACCATGTGAAATCAGTCTCTAACAGCAAAACCCACAGCTGTTATTTTACTCATGTGTTCCTGAAGACTTGAATGTTTGTCTGTGTTTTTAGTATCTCTACAAACTCTGTTTGATTTTGCTTGTTTTCCCTTTTATATGTGCCTGGCTGTATCATTTGCAGGTGTATCATCCAGCTATCAAAGTGTTTAAAACTACAGAAGCAACTTTTTAGCCTTTTCCTCCCATCACCTCTGTTGTGCCTCACTCCCATTAATCCAACAGTCATCTCTTTTCTTCTCAAGACCCTGAAAAGTCTGAAGTGCCTCTCAAACACCTTCCTTCCTACTTGGAGGAGACATTTGGGCACAGCCCCATTCCACGAGTGTCCTCTGTCCCCCCTTGTGAGCTGCAGCCTGTTTGGCTGGGATGTCCTTTGGGATGGAGAGCTTGCTCTGGTGCACCCTAGGAACGGGAACTGTGGGCTCACAATAGGCTGTTTGGCACATCTGTGTCCCAAATTACTTCTTGGCAAACTTTCACAAAGTTCAGACCCTACCAAAGCAGATCTGTGTCCCAGACTGTGCTTCCAAAAGTGCTCTCCTGAGGGATCCAATAATCATCTGTGGGAAAGGGCCACTCTCACAACATCCTGATTATATCACTGCAGCCTCACTGCTTCGTTGATGTAATTCTTCATCACAACAATGTCAGGCAAGAAATAATGTTCTTTAAGCAGCCTTCTATCATACATGTTGTTAAAATGAGATTGTAGTGATGCAATGGAAAATATTCATGGTGAGTTCTCTGTGTATCATTGAAATCATTATTAATGCAAGGTGATGTCATTTATTATAATCTGAGGCACAATAATTCAGGTTCCAGCCCAAGCTTTTGAAAGCTATTCCATTTTACCCAGATAATTTTGTTGCTTTTATTTATTTAGTGCTACTATTATATTTTATTTTTTCAGTGAAGTCTTACATGCAACAAAGAACAAAAAAAAAGAGACAGAGTTCTTTTTACATTTGCAACTACAGTATTAGAGTATTTTTCTCATCAAACTTGAGTTGAAATTGTACCAAAGGAAACGTTTGGTTTGGGTTGCTAAAGAAACAAGGCTTAAATGATTATGCTGTCTGCTGTTTTTATTGTGCTGCCTCCTGTCTGGTTTCCTATGCCAGTAACTTGTTAATCTGCTGGGCAATTACAAATATGACTGGAGGTAAAGCTCTAAAAATGTGTTAGGTACATGCATGCCTTATGAAAGTGAGAAGCAAGATAGAGCAGGAAGATAAAGCTTAATGCTCTGAGGGGAAGATTGCCCCGTGAATTTAACCCTCACAGAAGGGCAGGTTTCATAATCCCTGATATTCTTTTGATGTATAAACATAAAAGAAGAGTTCCTCAATTGACATTTCCTGAGTGTACTGTCCACAGCTGTTAATTTTATAGTGTCTAGCTGCCTGCCGAAGGTTCATTCAAAGCACTTGCTTTGAAACCCAATTCCATTATTGATGCCCAAAACAAAACCACTGAGTGCCCCTCTTGAAATCCCTTTAATGAAGAAGTTCATGTGTAGTTGCCATCTCTTCACTTGTTGTCTCCTTTCAGTATTTTGATCTGGATCAGAAGTTTTAAAGATGAAGTTTTTCATCATGTTCAACATCAGTTTAGGTGGTTTTGATCTTTTTACTAGACTGGTATTTTTATTTTCTGACAACAAATTTGGTCATAGATTTCATTTGGATCTTGAATCAAAGCTTCATAATCCAAGGAGGTGTTTATTATTGTTGTTATTATTATACACTTCCAAATTAAAAACTGAAGCAGGGTATAGATGTGCATTTTTCTCCCTGTTGTGTTTTTCACATAAGTTTTCTCAGTTGTAGTAAAAGTGCAGAAAAATGGAAGACAATTATTTTATATTTAAAAGAAAGCAGGAAATCTAGGTACCATCTCTATACTGGGCATGCAATGACCTGGGTGGTTTAATATCTATGGGATGTAGAAAAGTCTTTCAGATTGATAGTCGACATTTTTTGAGTAGCAGCAGCAAATTACATCTTATCTGCAAGTTCAAAGTTTTGTGTATTGTTTTCATGTTCTTTTCTTAAAAAGGAACTTATTTTAGTTGTTATTTTAGTTAGGGCTTTAGGAGGAACTTAAAAAAATCCACAAGGCTCTTAATTGCACTCAATAAATGACTTATTCATTCAGTATTAATGCGTACATAGTATATCAACCTCTAATTTCTGTTTGATTTTAATTACAATACTCCTTGGGCTTATTTCCTCACAACTTTAAAAGTGACATTTGCATTAACTTAATAACCTTTACAAAATAAATGAGAAAGCAGCAATGCCTTTATAAATGTTATTCATAAAGTACCATTGTAACAAGATGATTAATTAGAAATATTGTGTGGTCAAAATGAGAACAGGAATGAAGGAGACAGATAATGTTTCCTTGCTGGTAGCAACATCTTGAATAGTCACAGTAATGCTGATAATTCTTGCTATAGCTACCCAGACATGCTGCCTGATTTTCAGTAATGTTTGCACTTTCCTAACTTATAAATGCAGGAATTGGTGAATGTGTCAAAAATATCAAGTGCAGTGGTTTATTGTGGGTCCTGTATTCACTGGGGGAAGCAAAGATGAAGTTTATGAGCTTTATGGTACTTTGCCAATATCTTGGCCATCCTTTATGGATGGGAAATTTCCTTAGAAACATCATTATCTGGGGATTTTTACTTTTTTTTATAAGAAAGCACTGCAGAAGCCTGGTTTATTTGCCAGGTAATATTCATGTTTCATAGTGATTTGGGCATAAAGTACGTATTACTTTCACAAATGGGCTTCCTAGGTGAGTATTTCTTAATGAGATTTAATGAAGACATTGAATCAGGAGGAGAAGAGCATTTAGCATTTGGGAGAAGAGCAGTGACAAAGATGAAATAGCAAAAGAAAAAGCAGTGCTGACGAGTGAAGGATTTGATAAATGAGAGCTTGAGATCAGCACATCTGACAAGAGAATTGGGAAGGAATCAAAATGTAGTTTTACAGAGTTCTTGTTCAGTTGCTGAGGTGCACTATACTAAATGTTTATTTATGGATCCATTTTTTCCCCATTTATTTCTCTGTGTGTGGATTTGCCCATTCAATCAGATACATCTGCTTGCATGTAATAAATGGAAGATAATCTCTGTGTGAATTGCTTTAGTGAACTCTGTGGGGGGATAGCACTTAATTGTAACAAATGAAATAAAACTGACATAAAAGACAGTGATCACTTCAAAGTAAACACACTATCCTAAGCAACTTCTGTGGCTTTAAAGTGAAGGATAACTTCTACAAGGTGTTGGTTTTAATTGGTTCTTTGGGAGATTTCTTTATAAATTCTTATAAATTATAAATTAATTTACATTTAAATGCCTCCATTCACTGCTGAGTTAGCCCAGAACTTGAAAAACAGCAATATCATGTTCTTAGAAGTGTTGCTGACTCTGCTAATGATTAGGATATTTCCTGAGCCATCCCTGTCTTTACTGCTTTGTAAAATTTCTAGGCCAAATATTTGGGTCCCAGTGAGCACCATAACACACTGCTGATGGCTTAATTCAGGATCTGTAGTGCTGCTACACTCAACTGGGTGGAAGAAACATAAAGAAAAAAAGCTTGAGCTCAGCATTTTATCAAAGGGAAGTGTCAAAAGAAGACAAATATTTACATTACTGAACTGAAGTGTTCCTCCAGTTTAATGACCATGAATAAAATATAAAAATAACTAAGAATATTTAATTAAACAGGAATAAAGTGTTTAATTTTTGATGTTTCACATTGTATGTCTAGTCACTGAGTAGAAAGAAATTCTAAAGAGTTAATCTTGTAAATAAATCCTGATGACTACAAATAGTGAGGCAAATGGGAGAGTCACATCTATCTCCTCCATTTTTTTAATCTGAAAGATTGGAAAACTCAAAGATGTCTTTCCCCTTTTTTGAATTCTGGTCTGTGATCCAAACCTGGGAAAAGGGTTTGCTGCTGCACACAGACAGCTCCATTCATGCTTTCAGGAGGTGCCTTGTTCTCCACAGACCACAAAATAGAAATACATTTATTTAGCTGAGAGGTTCAAATGGAAACGCCAGCCAATATTAGTGAAGTAAATCTAAGCAAAGATAGATTTTGTGCAGAAGTGGCTTATGAAAGGAAAACCAAACCACCTACAGCAAGCCATGCTGAATAAAAGAAAAATATTGATGCCTCAGTGTAAGAGCAAAAATCTTAAAAATCAAAGAAAAGACATCATGTGTTTGTATGATCTCAAATTTCTGAGTATGTTGAAGAGGAAGCTTTGTGACCAGCCCTGTTACAGCAGCCTCTGATAGCTCAGGACTGTGTGCTCTTCCACAGCAACTAGAACTGGAAAATCCTGCCACAAAATACTGAAGCCAGGATGGACTGCAATATTTTAAACTATTGGGGTTTTTTTTATATGTGGACAGAACAAACTGTAGGGAAAGACTCTTTGATTACAGAAAGGCTTTGCAGCTAAAATTCTTTAATTAGAGTGAATGTAAAGTATTCTAGTTGTTCCATCTGGAAAAAAAAGTATTAACTTCGTAAAAAAAGAGAAAATACTTTATTTGCCCAAAGAAAATGCAGCCACAACTGAAGGCAGTCTTCAAGGAGGGTCAGTGGCTCTCTCTACGTGCTCTGAGGGTACTCACCCAATGGCAATTAATGAGGGAGATGGGATTTCTCTGCAGAATTTTGTTATTTCCTCTGAAAATGCAATTAATCACGAGCAGTGCAGAAGTTCCAGTATTGAGCAGGTGCTCTGTACAGAGTTATATAAATGAGGCTTGTCCACTCGACAAGTGGACAAGTTATATAAATGTTAAATAAATGAGGCTTGTCTGTGTTTTGTATATGTTCCCTCTGCTTTCCTATAGAAGGTGGTTAAGAGTCTCAAAACTAAATATGCCTCTGGTGAATAATTTGGATACATTTGGTCTCAGGCCCTAAAGTTTTATCTTTACATTTTAAATCAGAATTGTAGTGTTGAACCACGATAAAACTGACTTATAATACTGTACTTGCCACAGCCACCGTGTTTTTACAGCCAACGAGTGTAGGATAAAAAAAATCAAAATTAAAAAGTATTTGGAAAGAAAGTAATTTTCTCTGTTTTCTCTAAATTTATTTCATGAAATACTACTACAATATAACTGCCAACATTTGTGTTTATCAAAACCCCTATTTATTTCTAGATATGGGACCTCATTACACTAATAGTATACTATTATGTAAATGTATTTTCTATAAATGTCTAGTATCTGTAAGTAGTTTAGTCTCAATGCCCCTAATGTAATATATCAAACAATAACTCATTTGTCAAAGAGAGACAGTTCATTAGTATTCAGCAATCATTTGGACAGAATAAAACAGCAACAGTATAAAAATTGATGTTGCGAAACTTAACAAATGAGGGAATAAGGAAAGTGTGATTCAGGAAATTGCAGGCCTGCCCTCAAGGGCCATTTTTAGGTCACTTGTCTGCATTTTAATATTACATCTGTTTTACAGAGAGTCTCCAAGTTATTCGGTTGGGAGGGAAGCCAATTTGCAACCGTGACATCAATATCCAGGGGGTTCAATAAATGGGAACATAACAACACTTGGGACAGAGTCAGGGTGAAAAGGTGTCACACTGCCAACTGTGGCATTGTAACTCAGTTTTGCAATTAAATTATTGAATGATATAAACCTTAACTTTTAACGTTTAAATATTGGGAGATTTGCTTTTGAAATCTCTTACCTTTTGAGACAAGAAAGAAGTGCATGCATGTATGACCTAAATTATGGCACTTCATGGATTCACTTTTAAATTCAGTCACTGCATGGATAGATCCAGGTGTGGTTTGTCTACCCGTGGGCAAGCTGGATAAGATACCAGCTCCACAATTTGATGTTAGCCTTCCTGCACAGCTGTCAGGCATGTGTTGTTCTCATCTTCTTGCATGCTGTTCTGCTTCTTCTCAAATCAGTAATTTCTGTTCTCACATGTGTGGGTCTGTCTTGTCTAACCTTGGTTTGCATTACCTGATTTTTAGAGATACAGAACTTTTGCTGGCCCAGATAAACGAGGCATTTACAAGGGATTTCCAATTATCTGGAGGCACCTGGTCTATCATTAGCTCTGTAAGGGTTGCTTGAATATGAGTCTCTTATACATGAAGAAGAGTTTGAAGGATGCTCTGTGTGGCCTTTAAATACCTTACTAGGCAAAGTTGCACCTTCCTCTCTTAACTGACAGAAATGTCAGCAGCAGATTTTGTGAATCTGTCTGTATTTCTCCATAATGTTCATCTCAGGTTAGAGAACAGCGCTGGCAGAGTGACGACTCTTCTACTCTTTCTTTTGGCTCCCATCATTGTATTAAAAAGAAATGGACATATTCTAAAACAATCCATTGGTTTTGAGTTGCGATTTGTGCACCTTACTTTTAATTTGGTTTTTGACCTGAAAATAAATGAGCCAGATAGGTACTCAGGTACTGAGAAGTGGATTTCCTGTGTGCTTGATCCAGGACTCTATTATCAGGCATATTCATGAGCATGTATCTGTTCATTTGATTCAATATTCTGTTCCCCTGTTATTTTTTCCTCCCAAAAGCACTGTAACCTTCATTCATCAAGTCTAAGATTAACCATCTTGGTTTTTCCAAAAATACCAAGAGCTACACAGTTGCTTTTGATTCAGAATTAGAATAAAACCTTATAATGCTTTCTCTTTTATATTCTGCACCCTCATTTCCATCTTTCACAGCTAAATCAGGTTATTTAGATTACAGCAAGGTCTGAACCAACTCAGAAGAAAAAAAAATTATCTACAGAGCCTATTTACATTTCTTTAATGAAACACTACATTGACTTTGTATAAAAAAGATTTTTAAGACAAAAACCTGAATGTGATAAGCATAATACTATTGTGGGGTGAAGATAAACCTAAAACTGAAGTTAGTTTTTGAAGAAAAGAAAAAGCAGAGTGTTCTTTTAGAGCATGTGGATGACAGGTAACTGACATGTCAGTGGTCATTTTAAACAACACCCAGAAGGGAATAGTTCCACTGTGGTATTTGAGACATTTATCCTGACCACACCACAAATCACCTCCACCATCTCAAAGTGCAGCTGTGATAAGATACAAACACTGGGCTTGTTCTGAAAAGCAGCCAATTCCTGTGCACCGTGCCCCTGGGCCCTGGGCTGCTCCCAGGAAGGAGCTGTGGAGCAAAGCAGCCCTTGCCATGGAACACCTGGATAGCAGGATAGCAGGATAGCAGGAGCCATGGACTCACAGCCACTCTGTCCCCTGCACGTCCCAAGCTGCAGGAGGAGGGCACGGGGCAGCTGCCGCTGTGGGAAGTGCCTGGTGGTGGAACCACCCCTTTAGGATAGATCAGATCTCTTCACTGTGTTTTTCCAGCACAAAATAACCCAGAATCTGATTTTTTTTTAACTATTATTATTTTACAAAACCACGTAAGTAAACCCCAAATCTGAATTAACAGTATTTCATTGGCTAGTAGATAGTAGACAAAATATGGCCCATTGATTTTCTCCCTAGTAACAATAATTTCCTTTCCATATGGAACACCTACAGAGTGAATTTAAACGAGGCTGTCACTCTTTTTTTTATAAGAAGGGAGTATTATCTGTCCAGCTCCAGCTTAAGTCCGTGGTTTTCCAACCTGTACTCTCATGATGGGAAAGATGTGCTTGCCCAGCCAATCTCTAAACCCACGGAAAAAATTGCAATTTGATGCAGCCCATCCTTTTAATGGTGCAGTAACTGACAGAGGAGGAGGTTTCCGATATTGTGAGAATGTGACATGAAAATATCAGATACATGAGAAATAACCTGCCATTTCTAAGGTAGTTTAAAACCCAGGCAGTTAAGAACAGATGCTATCTAGTGACACTCTTTTCAAAGCATCCTCTCTGCTGACAGGCTGCTCTGCTGCTTTGGTGAGCAAACAAGGAGTGTTACAAGTACAGCTGATGAGCAGGCACAGATCATGCAGCAATGAGACTGAAGCAGTATTTATCTCTGGGTTATAATACAATACTGAAATATTAAAATCTAGCCTCATAAATACCTGTTTGAGACGTAATGAGTCATTCATCAGCAATCTGCTAATGACTGACTGAAGCTATCAGGTGTGGATTGACAGAAGCCCTAGGATAGCCATGCTAATGACAAGATTTTTAGTTATTGTAACCTGTAATGTTTCTTAAGGGCAATTTTGGAGTCTGAATTATCTTGTTGCTGTCATTTTAGACATTCTGGGGGTTTAAGGTTGTTTTTTCTTCCTTTCAAAGGGCCTCAATGTGTCTTACAACAACCTCAAAGATTTTTACAAACACATGTTGTTAATGATATGTACATCATTTTATACCAGTAGACATCAAAATAATCCTCAGAAGAGAGCATTGTAATCCTCATCTCTTATGTGGGAATGATGAGACTTGGAGCTGTGATCTGCCTGAGACTCAGGGGAGAGGATGCAGCTGACAAACCAAGAGAGGTTTTCCACCTGCTGCTGGAGAGATGCTGTGTATCCAAACATGCTCAGGCAGGGCTCTGGAACAGCTACTTATTTCTCAGTCATGGACTAATTGAAACAGCAGACAAGAGGAAAATCCAAATTCAATCCATGTACAGGTATGCAGACAGCTTGCACATGTTATACTAGGTAGGAATTTAGCTCTAGTTTGACTATTGGTAAAAACACAGCTCAAACTCAGAAATACTTATTTGCCTTCTCTTTTGGATGTTTTTTCTTACCTTCCAATAAGGGGATTAATATATATGCCAGATTTTTGGGGGAGTTCTTTGCACTGTGTTGTTGAAGCTGCTTGTGTAGTCATGTTGTGTGACCAGTTCAGAGCTGCTGTAAAAGCCACAGCTGCCTTTAACTCCAGGGATTATTGTTTAGTCACACAAAGTCTGACTAATATGGTCACAGAAATATGGTCCAAGTGTTTGTGTCTGTCACAAAACAAGACACCCAGCACTGTAGACCAAGCAGGAGCAACCAGGTTATAATACAGGGGGGAAAAAAATCACTGGTTAAAACAAAACTAAAACACAGCCTGGAGGTGCCTCTGGTAACATTTTTGACCTTCATCTAATTGGATCCAAACGCTGCAGCCTGTGCTGGATGCTTTAGAAGATTTTTAAACAGTCCTTTTCTTAAAGTTTATCAACCAAGGAGAATAAGGAAGTAAAAGAAATTCCCACACACCAAGTCCTTGGTTTCTTTGTGCTTTGGCATCATTGCCTGTCAATACGATTAATGTGATGTCCTTGGTGCTTTCCTTTATGAAAGCAGGTTTAGACAAAATGACTCTTCAGATATTTCATATATGAAATCTTGCAAATATCAACTTATTTGACAACAAATTTTTTTGCCTTAAAAAAAAAAAAACAAACAAAAAAAAAAAAAAAAAAAGAAAAAGATAACTGTTAGAATGTCCAGAAAGTGTCCCAAGCCAGGAGAGCAGGCTACAACCTCCAGGCCTGTTTGGGGCTCCCCAGCTGCTGGCAGATGTCTCAGTGCCAGCCAGACACAGAATGTGCCTCTCCACCTTCACCAACAAATGATTCTCCTACAGAGCCAGCAAAGTTCTACCAATTGCTGCTGTAGATTAATGCAGAGGGAGAGTTAATAGGACCCAATGGTCCAGCAGATGAAGGCAGAAGGCCCAAGGTGATAAACTGCACTTCTAGCATGGGAATAATTCGGTCACCCTAATCAGGCACTGTGCATGCAGAGTTATCCATGCTCAGCACCATCTCCTCAGCTGGAAGTCCATAGGAAGATTATTTACAGTGAATAAGAATTCCAAGTTGTTCATGTCTACAGACTTCCATCTGATAGAGTTCAGTGCATTACCAGCCTCCAACTTTCCAGATCTTGAATTTTCTGGCTGGTGAACTATTAAAATGCAGATTAACTAAACTTCAAACAGATTTATTGCAGATGGCTCCTGCAAAATCCTTTTGGATTACCTGCCTCCAGACATCATTTCCTAGTCTGTAGGGGTTCATTAAGGACAGATTTAAATGAGTTAGCTGGGAAAAGGCCAGCAGGAAGAGTATGTTGAAAATTATTCATATTATTATGCTTGATCTAGTGATATAGATTTACCTTTTAGGAATTTTTCAAGTTTCTCATTTGCAGTAATGAATAAGACATGCAAGCATGCCTCATGGATCATGGTGTTGTTTAGGAGTGCATTTCATAACCTCTGAGTTATTTGTGGCAAAGAAAGTCACCCGTGCTGAGTGCAGAGAGGAGACAGCAGCCGCAGTGCTTGTCCCTCGCAGTTCTCAGCTGCAGCAGCTCCATTTCCCTCTGAGCAGAGCCTTGAGATTCCAAACATAGCCATGAAGCATTTTGCTTTGCTTCTGTCATCTAACCCATTTCAAAATAAAATTAGCCTAGGGGTTATAAAAACAAAAATAGCGATGTTTAGACTTACATGATTCACTAATTGTGCTGCCATTTGGTTCTTACAAATTGGCTCCAAAGCTCTGAAGTTTTTCTTTTTTCTATTTTTTTTTTTTTGGAGATGTAGTTAATCTAAATTTATGCAGAAGCGCCGTAATGACTTCTCCTTCAGACTATGAGGGGTTTTTAATCACTTTCAACATTTAGCCCCTGATTGGGCAAAGCACTTAAATCTGAGCACTTGGGTGCTCCAACTCCTCACTGAATCGGGATTGAGGACTAAGTGCTGAATTTTTGGTTGCCTCAGGTTTTTAAAGAAAAAAGCCCTGCAAACAGGCATAATTTTGAAGCTATTTAGCAGATGGGCACTAAACTGGGGCCCTGGATGTGTCTGGCATTACCACTGGAGCAGCAGAAGCCAGAGTCTCTCTTGATCTCAGGTACCTCCCTGCTTGTGCCCCTTAAATGGCACCATCTAGCCTCTAGATTTTATTCTGTGCTTACACAGGCTAAATACAGTTCTCATAAATTGTTTGAAACCACTTTCCACTTCAGCTCTCTAAATGTCTTATTCATTATCACAAATTAAATACTTAAGAGTATTTTGACAGTGTCAAGCACACAGTCCAAATACTCCACATGGCATCTTGATCCAATTCACTTTTGACTTCAGTGGGCACAGAAAACAGTTTGGAAGTTCCATCTATTTCCAAGCTGAAGCAGCATGTTCCATTGACAAGGACTTGCCAAAAAAGCTGCCAAGCACTAAGAAGTGTTAAGGGTTTTGGACTGACTTGTGTGTGAGCTGGCTGTAGTCTAACAGATACAGTTCAGATATTGAACCCTGGCCTTCAGTGATGAAAATTCAGTGTGTTAAGAGTGACAGCAGCTTGCTCTTCTGACTAGAGCTGACCCTCACACCCACTTCAGCAGTTTTGTATTCACTGTCTGTGTGCTCAAAACCAAATTTCCTACCACGTTTCCCTCTAAAATGTGCTCCTTCCCTTCTGCAAACAGATGTTTTTGCAGCTACACTTGTGCAGGTTAACAACCACAGTAGTAAAGTGCATGTGGGTTTTAGATTTTATCCCCTTGAGCTTTCATAAATGCTCTTTTCAGGCTCTAATGGCATTGCTGATGTGTGTGTGCAGGTGTCAGTTGTGTTGAAGTATACTTGCAGGCATTCATGGCTGTACAGGATTGATGAACATGGCAACTGGGGGTTGAATAGCAGGTGCTGAAAAACTACCCATTTTTCTTTCAGCTTTTCATTTTCTAGAGCTTTTTAACTGACTGCAGAACTATTTAATTGTATTACAAATACAGTTCTTTTTTTTTTTTGTAGCATTATAAGTGTAACTATCATGATTGCAGTTTTAATCTGTCAAGGATTTTACCTAACTATCCAACAAAAAAAATGTTTCATTAGAGGTATTTTCAACAATGTATTTTTAATCCTGAATGCCTGCAAATAGAAGTTCTTTGCCAAATTCTGACTGGTAAACAGCAGAAATGTTTCATATGCTTCTGTAGCCACTCAAAATATGCTGCCAAAGTACATAATGCATCAAAGTTTGCACTGAAAAAGGAAAATCAATCAGGTCAGATACTGTTTCAGCCTGAAGCTTGTTTGGATGTTTGCTTGCTTTTTCAAAAGGTTGGGAGCCATTTCCTCTCCTGCTTTGGGAAAACTTGCAGGACTGATCCCTGCTCTAATGGTTATGTGACCCCTGGAGAATATCTGTTTTACTTTCAGTGAATGAAGAACAGTAGATATATAAATGTCAGTAGGAATGGACAAGAGCTACTAATCAGAGTTAAATCTGGTAACTTGGTCTGATTGTGTAATAGGTCGTCAATTTTGCTGTCCCTGAAAAAAAAAAAAGGTAGGCATGAAGGGGAGTTTTCCTAGAGGGCAGTTCATGACAGAAAATGCAAAATTCTTCAGAAAAGCCTGACCCTTGCTTCTAAAGCTTTATTGAAATCACATCGACATCCTTTATAAAAAATTCCTTTTTCTAGAGAGCCATTCAGAGGATCTGAAGCATATTGTGCACTCATGTTCCAGGTTCTCTAACCTTCTGCAGTAACTGGCAGCTAGCCTGCTTCAGGATGAAATTTATAAAGCACAGAAAGTTTCCCATATGCTGCCCTTTAAGGAAAGTCTTCTCATTACTGGAAAGCATGAGCACGGTGATGGTAAAGTACTGTAGGGCTCATTTATCAATCACACCATCAGCAAAGATGCAGAAATGCAGAACTAGATAAATTAGACAGTAGAGCTCTATTTCTTTCATCTTCATCTCCCTATTTTCACCAACACAAAAAATTTCTGGTGCTTTGTGTCTCTTAGTTTCCAAATTTCAAGTTTATGAAGTATGCCACCATTTCCCTCATTTTCAGCGGTTGTCATAGCCAAGAAGTGTATTTGCTTCTTGTCCTTATTTTGGTGCTATCATGTCTAGGGATAAACCTTATGTGGTAACCTGAATAATTAATATTGAAATGTACCTTCTGTCCCTGGGGTGGCTTTGACCAAACTATATTCATTTTACCTTGTGTTGTTTACCCACTTTTTAATCTTTTGTGAACACTCTCCCTTTGAACAATTTACCATTTTCACTTTTCTTGTGAGCTTATTCCCATTTGTTATTCCTTTGTGTTCCAGATAAGAAAGACACACTGTGACACCTGTGTTGTGTAGCACCTTTCAGATGCTAAGCAAGTGCTGAGCTCATTTGCAGAAGGATCACTTTTGGCTGCTCTGTGGCAATGAAAACCTGTGATGGATTTAACTGAGGTGGAAGTGGAGAAATCTTAGACGTTGTTATCCCATTTTCTCCCATTTCTTCACAGGTTTAGCAGCCTTCATTTTTTTTCTGAAGCTAATCTTTCTTCATCATGTTTTTATACTCTCTGCCTCTGTTTTATTGCTGCTGTGCTCACAAGCCCCTTTTCTTTTTAGTCTTATTGGTTAATTTAATTCATCCTCTTCTCCATTACTTTTCAGGGTTTTAAATGAGGTGCTGACCCCATTTTTTGTGGTGTTCACTTCAATACCCTATCACCAACGTGATCCCCAAAATCAAGAGCTCATTTGCTGTGAACTTTTGAAATCTTCAGGTCATGAAGGAACTGTCTGATGAGAGAAGCAGACAATCATAAGCAGACAATCATAAGCAAGGAACAAAATTCAATAAACAGCATCCAATAATCTCAGACAAATACAACTGTCAGCTCTGTGTTGATGAATCACAGATGTGTTCCCAGTTTCTCGATTTCCCCTTCCTGACTCTCAGCACTCTAATTATTGGGAGAGGGAAATTGTTACTTTATCTTTCCAGCTTCCTTCTATTCCTAACAAAAATATAAATACATTCCCAGTCTTCTAATATTTCTTTTGTTTTGGATTATTCTTCTCACTAAATAGTTGCAGTATTCGTTCCATTTAATGAAATGGTTTCATCTTTCTCTCCTGTTTAATGAGCTGGAAAATTAGCATTGAATGAGAATAGTCCATGGCTTTGGTCTGTAGTTTAGGAAATCTGTGAGAAGGAAAGGAAACACTTGCAAAGGCTGTCTGCAAACTCAGGAATGGTCTTCATGTTGCTTTTTGTTTAGAGTACATGTAAAGAGCTTAGTAAATGAAAACAGATTCAGTTCAGCAGAAGGCAATGCTGTTGAAATGCTAAAGCATTTTTCCCCAGACTATTGTTTTTCAAAAGTTACTTTTCGTCAACTGTTTTTAAAATTTCTTCCTCAAATTTACTTACATTTTTCTTCAAATGTGCCTACATTTATGGCTAGGAATTTATAAGTTCTCAGAGGGTCTTATTTAAGTTATTTAACCACAAATAGAATTCATCATTCTGGCTCTTTTGTTGTTCTTGATATAGAGCTAATATGGCAGTATGAGGTGGCAATTAGTGTTGTATTGTGTCATGCTAAATGATGAGATTCTGATTTTCTAGTCTACAGTGGTGTCTAAAGGTCACTGGAACAGCTCAGCTCCACGGCACCACAAGAATCCGTGTTTTATGGAAAAGTCCATTACATGGAGGCACACATGGGATGAACAGGCAGCACAAGGAGGCTTTATCAGCGTTCAGCCCCCAAGGGCTGTGCACAACACAGGAAAATCCAATTAGAGCCACGGGGAGTTTTTCAATCTCTTAATCGGCATTGCAGCACTGCAGATGGATATTATTGCCCACTACTTAAACTTTATTACTCCATTTTTCTGTCTGTAGCCCTTCTCCCTGCCAACCCACCTTGAAGAGACGGCAGGCACAGCCATATAAAACTTTTTATGACCTTGGCATCTGCACTGTTTTGTCGCATGAAAGATAAGAACAGTGACATGGGAGCCCTGCAAGGATTAAAGCTGCCCTCACCAGTCTGCTCTGCCTCCCAGTCTGGAGAGCCTCACCTGCCCTTCGTGACAGAATTTGCAAGACCAACCCCTTTTTGAGGCTAAAGCTTTCCAAAGGAGAGGCAGGATGATCTAGGAGGAGGGAGCAGGTGCTGCCTACATTGGAGCCCTGGTTTGCACAGAGGTGCAGATTCATTGTGTGACCTTGCATTGAGTCACTTGACTTCCAGTGTTTCAGCTGTGCTATAAAATTGACTAAAAGCAGGACTTAAACCAGGCACTGCATCCTGGGTAAATAATAGGCTCAGGGAAAACATATAGAAGGAGGGGATTATGTTTTTGTGTCTTAAAATACCTTTCCTGACAGAGAGGGTGGGTTTGCCATGGATGAATAATCCGTTAGCATAAATTACTGTTATTTTCAGTGGTAGTTTACCAGGTATATGTATCAAAGAGTGATACAGTCTGCTTGATTTTATGGTACATTAACTTTGCCAGAATGCATTTATTATATTTAAAACCTGCTAGGTACCTGCAGTGGCAACAAAGATTGCGTAATTATTTTTTCTTTAGCTTGTGGGAAACTAAATGCTTTGAATATAAAAAGATTCTAGGGGTGAAAAGTTCATTCAGTTCACCCCTCCATAGGGAGAGCATGGGCAAAAGGAGTCTGATTACTAATTTGAAAACAGATGAAAGGAACCAATATAGTGATGAAATAACTGCTACTTCCATTTCTGCCCTTTGTGTTATTGGAAACGGTAAATAGATGCAATAAGTGAGCTGTGAAACAAATTTTACATTATTTTATAATAAGCATCTTCCTCAATCAATTAATCACTTTGGAACAGCTTCAGGTTTTGATTTCAGAACCTCTATGTGAGATTTTGTTACAACAGCAATGAAGAGTAGGAAATATCCCAATGTGCAGTCCTTGTTTTAAATGAGGAATACTGAGTCTATGAAATTAATAAAAATATCTTAATTAAATTCATGGGCTTTGCTGCTTCAGAAAGCAATAATTTGTTCTGGAAAGCATTGCAAAATCACCATGAGCAAATTCATAGGTAAGGATTTCCATTTTTCATGGCTTTTCCATACACGTCTTGGATGTGTTCATTCTTATGCCCCAACTCGGTTACTTTGTTATCTGATCTCTCATCATTTATGTAATAACTGTGCTCCTTCTTCCCTCTGGTTTGTACACTGCTCTGTGTGGGGAGAGAGTGTCTGTATGGATACTGTGGGGTGCAGAAGGCTGTCTGATCTTTATTTGCCAACAATGCAACTCATTGATCCTATTATATAAGTGTATATATATTAAAAAAAAAAATTAACTCACTACTACATTTTGAAAGTGGAGAACACCTTTCTAGTTCTACATCTCCTCCTATGCTTTGTACAGAGAAGGGATTCAAATTATACATATTTAAAATGTAAGAAGGCTGGAGGTCCTAAGCAGCAGCAAGATTTTGCCTGTCCAGCCATAGCATTTTTTCAGTCAACAGATTTTTTTAGTGCATCGAGCCTTTTCCCCATTTTCTTTATCTATTTTGGCATAGCTCTGGGAAGAGGGACAAAGGTAGAAGGAGGCATAAACTCTCCTACATGGCCTGTTCCCAGCAGCTATCAGGCAGTGATTTACAGTATTAAAGTAAATATTTTTCATAGCTTGCACCACAGTGTTTGTGTTTAGCCACTTTTAGTGTGAGATATAACACATTGTTGACTGTGATGAATACACGCTGGGAAACAATAGCTGGGGCAAAGCACAGCAGTATTTAAAAAGGGTTTAGAATGAAGCAGCAAATACAGAATTGAAAAAGTATGGAGAGGATTGGGGAAAAAAAAAATCAGTTCAAGGTTAGATTAGAGCCACCCTCATGGAGACTGTCATAGCTGGGCATTGAGTTATTGACAGCAGAGGGGAGCACAGTATTCCAGCCACTGAAATGCTTTTAAGTGTCTTCCATAATGCTGTTAGTCTTTCAAACTTATAGAAAATAATTGCAATTTTGAAAAGAAAGAAAGATACTGCAGAAATTCCGATTTCCATCCTAGACAGTAATATGTTGTCTTAAAACTACTGAGACTAATTCTAAATATTTGGGGACTTATTCTATGGGGTTTTTTTTAAGCATATGTGATTTTTTCCATTAGAATTAGCAAAATGATTCATATGTTCTTTGCATTTGACTGATGGACCATTTTAAAGCAAAAACCATGTAGTAACTTTTGTTCTGATGGAGGAAAACAGCAGTGGTACACAAAATAACACTAAATGAAATGGCAAGTCATTGAGCCACTCCCTTTCTACAGTCTGCAGTCAACCCATCATTGCTTTCCCAGAAGTTAACAAATGAAAAGAGGTGAACTTGTCTTCTTCAGTTCCTCTCTCCTGAGTAAAGCACAAGAACACAAGTACTTTAACTGTCAAGTGATGCTCTACACTGGTGACTACAAATATAAAGTTATGCACATGTTAACATGCTAAAGTTATGTTAGAAGCTGGGAAATCACATAAAGATTAATCAAGCCAGCACATCAACTCATTGTATCCCACTGATCCTCCACTGAAAACAGCTGGTATTTTGCTAGAAGTACTCTGCCAGAAATGGGACGTGATTCAATATTGCAGCATCAGAGATGCCTTTGTTAACTGCAGCAATCCTCGGAGTCAGCAGAATTACTGTTGAGTATAAATACATTTTCTGACAAATCTCAAGCAGACTAAGAATGCAATCCCTTGCAATCAGCAGATGTGCTTTACATTCAGTAACTTCATCAGGATGTTGCTTTAGATTGATGGTAATTACTGATGTGTCATTTGGGGTGTGTTGTTGAGCAAAGTCCATTAAAACTCAATTTGTTTCATCAGTTAGCACCAAGCTTACGTTATGCAGTATGTTCAAAGAGCATTCCCACTGGAATTGTAAAGGTGGGCATGAGGCTGAGACAAAAATCCTCAAAATGCAATGGCACAATAATTCTGTTTTTCATGGCTGTGGTCTACCAGATCCTATTTCTGGCCTTGTAATTCAGAGCCAGAGTCAACTCCTTCCTCTACAGCTTTCCTCTATAATCTTGGCCTGTCACTCCTCTCTGTGCTGTTTCCTTGCTCCTATAAATTGAGTCTTGCTATTAACTTATTATTCAAGGTGAGGATAAAAACATAACGTTTTGTAAACCATCCTGATTTCCAGAGCAATTCAGGGCAGTGTTTAAATGTCATAGAAGAAAGAGCAGTAATAGACCATTTGTATTTTGTTCCTTCAACCTTCCCCCTTAAGGAGCAGATCGTGACTGAAATCAAAGATCTTGGGACTTGGGTTTGTATGTGCCATATGGAAATGTCTGACTGAGAGGAGGGAGAGGTGGCAGGTGTTGTGCAAGGAGCAGCTCCAGGAGAACACAGTGTCCTCTATCTGGCTACTGCAGGATTTTTGAATTTGCTTTTGTTTTTTTTTTTTTAAGATTATTATGCCCCAACAGCATTGGCAGAAATCTGCTTCTCTTAGTCTACTGAAAAGCTGTGAATTGAATCAGTTTAATAAGTCCTCTTTTAATGCTACTTCCTCTTCCCAGGTTCTCCTTTCCACATGTTGATTCACTTCCTTTACACAAACCCTAAGAACACTCTCTGTTACCTCTCTGACATAGTCAGGCCCAGGGCTGTGGTGAGGTTTTAAGCCTTTTACAGTGACAAACATCTAAAATCACCCGGTAATACTTACTGTGTGCAGTCTTTATTTTCAGATGAGATAGTCTTTAGTCCTATGAGTTCATACCTCCTACCTTCAATTCAAGTATCTGAATGAGGTTTCCTGTCACAGTCCTGTTTCCACAGCTAATGACATTTCTTGGATGGGAGTGACATATTTCCCCATGGTAAATAACACAGATAGCATTGTGCTGTCCATGCAAAAAATACTGGGTTTACTGACAAGCTCTGAATCCGTAACAAAATCCCTTAAAGTCCCAAATTCTGTGACTTTCCTCCCCTTGAGTGTCTCTTCCTGTGCAATTAAAGAGGCTGTTTTCAGTTACTTAAGAGAAATAAGTGGAGGAGAATAGAGCCCTAAGAAATGAACATTAGTTATCCCAAAAGGGACCTAGTGAGAATTGAAGCTTAAAAGGGTCTACACAGTTTAATTCATGTACCATCTGTTTTTGGGAAAATTAGCACAGATTAGATTCTCCAACTCATCTGAGGCTAAGAAAGTGCCTTTAGAACCTGTAGTATTTGCTTAAGTATTAAAAACAAATTAGCACCATTTTACTTACTGTGTGAATCCTGTGCATATCAGTTCCCTTTGGATAAGCCAGGATTGTTACAGCAGAATAGCAATGTGATGCCTCTCAGCCAGCCCCTCTTTGTCATAATGTTTCTTAGGTGCTTTATGGAAATGTTTGACATTCTTGTGCTCTTCTGAGCACTGTTTTGTTAGATGTGACCATTTTGTATAAATCCAGTTATTGCTCAGGGCTGAGAATCTGCTCGCTGTGACCTCTGACTGGTGTTCCTGCTCTCAGTTTGGCTGTAAGGGGGTGTTGTAAGCTTAAAGACATCTAATTTAATGCAAAAGTAACAGAAGAATATAACCCTCAGACTCAAAGACTGTGTAATTGTATTGTATTAAAGAATTACATTATAATTACAGGATAGCCTTCAAAAAAGAAAAAGAAAGGCTACATTTTAAAATACGTGACAGAAACGTGAAATAATTTAGGTTTTCTTGGTTCAGTTTTCCCCACTTTATCAGATTTCTGTGCTCTGATGGCCAACAGGTGGAACCAGCCCTGCTGAATGAGGCTGTTGTGATACTCTCCAAGCAGGCAATATTGAACACCATGCTTCCTGCTGTGTACCAAATATAGGGGCAGTAAATGCAAAGTTAGCATCTTTAACAGTGTATTTACCTCAGCTGGACTCCGTTTTTCTTCCACTCTATTTGTTGCAAAAATCTTTAAATATAGAGCAATTTCTGTTAGTGTGGGCTGGATGGCCTGGGTACACACATTTTTCTTTTCAGAGATTTCCAGGCTCTTCAGATTCCAATCATCTCACATACTTAATCATTTCACATACTTAATTCTCTGAAACATCAATTATTTTATGCTACCCATTAAATGTTACTTAGTTGAGACACTGTTGATGCTGTATGTTTGATGCTGTGCCTATGAATGTAGTTACTAATCTGATGCTTTTACATATCTCAAAAGATGAAAGGCCTGGAATTGCATCCTTGGTTTGAACTGGCAAGTTTTCCTGACTTGATTAGAATTAGTTTTAGCAGAGCAATGACCCTGGTCCATCATTTTTCAGATGAAGTAGGGATAATGCAGAGGATACTCCTGCAGAGCAGGAAAACAGGATGCAACATCCAACAGAAAACTGGAGCTCTGCATTTAGTTGAGGCTCCAATATGCAGCCTTGCAAAGAATTCTCTAATTGTAATTAAGCAGAGTAAAAATGTGAGCAAATAAATATTTTAGGTCGGTACTGCAAACAGTGCAGGTGCTTTTGTGCTAGTACTATTTTGGGGAATGGAATTTTAGTTGGGAAGCCTGGATATCAACACACTGGTAGTACAAGTCTGTGTGTGCCCATGTGCTGAAGCATTTTTTACCAATACCTCAAAATAAAGGTATTCCAGCTTGCTTTTGTGGTACCAAGAAGTGAAACTCAAAAGTACTACAAGGTTTGTTCTTCTGCTACTCCAGAAACCCACTGGGAGTTAATCGGTGATTTTTCACAGATGACATCTAATCTATACGTATAAATTACTTTTCACTCCTATTATGCCTTAATTGAAGAGCACCAATGTGAGACTGCAAGAGATGGAGCTTTAGTAATTCTAGCCTCAATTAACTTTGTGTGGATTTGAGTCTTTTTTCCTTCCTTTTCCATGGACTAAGGATAATTCTTTGACATCTTGTATTTACTTAAATTATTGTTAGAAAATTTAGGGGATGTGCATGTGATGAGGTATTCTATAAGACAGCTCTGAAGACATAGGCAGGAGTTGTGTGTATGATTTATAAATTAATACATATCTTTTATGTCCTACTGTTTTGTTTAACAGCTGTACCATCAGCAGTAGCCAAATCCCTCAGGATTCTGCTGGGGAGGATTAGTTTAATAGCAATCATTTTTTGGGTAAATGGCAGTTACCATCTCTGTAACAGCTACCCACATCCCATCCTTGACTTTTCTTCAGCTCCCTGCCTTTAAGACACAAAATGTGTGTTGCAGCAGAGTAAAATCACAGTGAAGAAATAAAACACCTTGCTGTCTGGAATAGGAAATTCAGACACAGCAGAAAGCAAAAAATTATCCTAGGAGAGGCAGGATGCTGTGAAGGAAGAGAACAGGCATATGGTGATGCAGTTAATTCTTAGTTACTTCATATTTTACCAGAAGTGATATATATTTACCAGAAAATTAGATTTGATGCCTCTATCTGGGCATAGATGCTTTTACAAATGTTTCTGGTGTTCAGTTAATAGCAATGAAAACAGCATAAGAATCCCACTAGCACAAACCTGTGGATTAAAGCAGTTATTTACAACACATTTTTGTCACAGACCTCCCCAAGTTTTCCCTCGAGGCTCAGATGGTCAAAAAGCATATTTGTGCTTGCTTTTAATTGGTTTGCTTTTCTGAGAGATCTTTTGCCACGGATAAAAAGCCCACAGACTTTGAGAGGTCAACAGGTATAAAGTGAAAAGCCTGCTATATTTCCTAGCTTTCTCACTGTTGGGCAAAGTCCTTTTTCTTTGAGTAAGAATATTCCCAGCCTCCCTCTGACTGAGGTACCACTGCCCATGGTGTTGCAGCAGGGCAGCAGTGTGGGGGTGGTGGCACAGGTAGGACAAGGAGTTTGTCACCCCCAGAGCGTGGCAGGGTGTTATCACTGGGGTACAAATATTGTAATAATAATAATAATAATAATAATATAATTATTTAAATAATTAGAACTATATTGATATTATAAAAATTATTGTTCTACTACTACTACTAATAATAATAATAATAACAATAATCCATGTGTTCCCAAGGATTTGTTAAGTAATAAATGGAAGGTGTGCCCCAAGTTTATTTCAAGGAATGTGGTAGACACTGATAGAAATCCACATGAATAACAGAACTCCAAGTATGATGTGGGTGATGCTTAAATAGGATTGAGGTTTGCAAAAAAGAGACGGGAAGAGGAAAGGCAGAGGAAGAGAGAAAGAAGGAAGATAGAAAAGTTTTATTTCTCAGGCTTTCTCAAAACTTATTAAAATTCCCTGTACTGTCTTCACTGAGCAGGCCACACAAGTCAGATCTGATTATTTAAGTCTGTTCTTTAACTCACACATTCAAAAGCAAGGCAGGATTTTTGTGACCTCTACCTGTATTCTACTGTTCATCAAACTTTCCTGAACTGAATCTTATCTCAACAGTCCCACATTCCAAAGGCCTCCAGCTGTGATTTAAGAATGCAAGCAATGCCGTACTGAATGGAGTTCTTCATAAGTTGCTCCAATGGTTAATCTTTTCTATTTATTTTCAAATAAGGAGATTTGAGTTCACATTAAATTAGCACCATAATTTCTGCGTTCTGATTGAAAGATTGCACTTCCAAATAGCTGCTAGGCTTCTAACCAGTGATTTGCATATGCAGTTTTACATGAAGACTTCTAACTTCCTTTTCATCAGCTCATGGAATACTTACTAGCACTGATTGGACCCTCATTGCAAATCTCAATACTGGGAAGAAGAATCAAAAATTATGGTGCTGTCCTTCTCAATTAAAATCTTAATTTTTTTTTATTTCTAAAATATGAATTTTCCCTTCTAGTGAAATTAAACCCATCCTTTCTCTCATTTACCACATAGTCAAAATTCTGAGAAACTGCATGGTATTACTGGGGAAAAAAAGCATTAATATGGAGCCAGAGTGACCATTATAAAGTAAAGATTATTTCCAGGCTAAAGTCAGAAAAAATGTGCTCTGGCATTAATAATCAATTAAAATATATTGCCTAAAAGATGTGATCTGTATGCAGTTCTAAGCAGCTGCACATATTACACAGTTTATTACACAGAAAAAATTTCTCATATATATTGGGTAGAAAGATCTTCAAGTCCCATCTGGGCTATCTTCAAATAAAGAACTTATTTTGTCCAACTCTTGAATGAAAATGGAAAGCAGAGTTTCATGGGGTCAGTTTTCATCTTCAAAGCTTTGCACATTAAGAACATTGATATTTGTTAACTCTCCTCTATGAAATCACTTCTGGGTTTGTAGCTGCTGCCTTGAGTTGTATCATCCAAAGTGAATAGTTATGGAATATTACATGAAAGGCCAGCATATCTCAATGGCTGAAAAGCATTATGAGCTTGCTACTGAAAATGGGGGTGCTGAGAGACCTCGGGAAGGGGCAGATATTTGGTTCGATGTGCTGTGGGCTGCTTAATTTTGCATATTACACTACTTGAAGTAAGTAGGACTGGAACATCTTGTACTCAGTCCTGGTGAAAATAAGAATCTCTCCCTCAGGGCATTGCTTTCTTCTGCCAAGTAGGACAGTCAAGTGTTGGATTTGGCTGTGGACTCTTCTGTTCTCTCATGTAGCTTTTCCTTTTCATTTGAGCTTTGGCTGAATATTTTGAAAGGATCAGTCCGTGGATTTTTGTTATTCCACACATTATCCTGTAAGATTTTGGTTTGTCCAGGCTGTCTTTCAGAGATGATATTATTTACATTTTCGTCAAAGTTCTCAGATGGTGTTACATAAGAGCACTGCTGGTGAATTACTTAGTAATATAAAGTCTTTATATGCAACTTATAAATGCTTGAAACCAAAATGAACATGACCCAGCCAGGTACTAGTAACTATGTACTAGTAACTTACCTTGTGGAAGGCATTTCAGTAATGTTCTCTGATAGCAGTAGAATTTCTTGGTTTTTTCCAAAATGAGAATATTTCTAGATATCTGCTATTTTCTGTAGCAAACTGAATCTTTTTTTCTTGTATTTTTCAAAGAAGAGGACACATTCAAATCAAAGGTGGTCCAGCTGCCTCTTGTCTTCACCCATGCCATAATGTCATTCATCAGCTCTTAAGGCTCATTTCTCCTTTCTATTACGTGGCAGCACATATCACTTAAAATCTTGTAGAATTAGTATCTGCAGCTGTATTTCTGAGACTGGGCTCGCCTCCTCCTTTTCCTTCTTGCTTTTACAGCATATCCAGAAATCTGTGTTAAAGATCTCAGCTAGTGGACTGGCCCCATTGCTTATAGAGCTCTCAAAGTGTCTCTGAGATTGTTATCAGACTTTCCTTTGACTTCAGTAAAGATCGTCTGTAATAAATTACTACAGAGCTGATCTCTCATGTGTCTGTGCTGTACTTGGAGCAGGGGCTGGCGAGCAGAGCCTCTCTGTCAAAGCCTGCCCCACATCACAACCCCCTGTGCTGTGCAGCCATGGGATTGTCACAGGACAAGGCTGAAATACAAATATCATGCACACAGAAAATACTCCGAATTTGAGAGCCTCCCCACAACTGTCCCAATGTGACAGAGAAGAGGCAGAGTGGGATATAAGCATTGACAATGTGAAGGAGAGGCAGATACAGATTTTCAAAGCACTCTCAGGCTTTTATCATCTCTTTACTGAAGCTTAAAGGCAGAGTCACCCTCTTCTCACAGCCTTCAAAGAATGATGGATTTATAATCTGTTTCAACACCTACAGGATGCTTAGAGTTGTAGAATCATAGAATGGATTGTGTTAGACCTTAAAGATTATCTAGTCCAACTCCCTGCCATGGGCAGCGACACCTTCCACTGTCCCAGGCTGCTCCAAGTCCCTTCCAACCTGGCCTTGGACAATTCCAGGGATGGGGCAGCCACAGCTTCTCTGGGCACCCTGTGCCAGGGCTTCACCACCCTCACAGGCAGGAATTTATTCAGATATCCACTCTTTTTGTAGGCTCCAGCCATTTCACTAATACTAATTCAAAGGATTTAATACACTGGGAGGAGTGTTAAAAATTGTAACAGTAGACCAACACTGAAATAGCACATCAAAGTTCATAGATCATCATATACTTTCTTCCTTGCATACTTAAAAAATGCCAAATGATATATTGACAAGCTTGTGTATTTACTGATTCACCTCTGTAAATTGTTTACTTTGGTGAAACGATTGGGAATTTCTGAAGGCTGACTGCTGGGGCAGCAGCACTGACCAAGGAAGTCACCATCCCTGGAGGGATTTAAAAGATGTGTAGATGTGGCACTTGGGGACATAGCTTAGTGGCTGACTTGGAATGCTGGATTAATGGTTTTAAAGATCTTTTCCAACCTAAATGATTCCATGATTCTGTGATTCTAGGGTCTGAAATGGCCAGGAAAGAGTGCATCATGATGCAGCGTGGTACTACAGACATTTCATGGACTTAAGCTAAAATCTTGCACTTCTGAAATCATTAATCTTATTACTAATATATATGTGGCAGAAAGCTACAGAAACAGACAAGAACTTTGCTAATGCTGCAATCACTTTTCTGTATATGAAATGAATTTCATACAAAACACCTGCTTGAGCAGCACTTTCAGAATTGCTTGTCTGATTCTCAAGCAGAGGTACACTGCAGATGTCTGTAGAGGAATATTTTTCATGCACTGAATAGTTCATATTCCCCTACATTTTTCTTATGGGAGTTCCTAGTGCTTTTAGATACCTTATCCCCTATCCATGACTAAAATATGCTGTTAAAATTAGGAAGTGCTGGTCAGCAAAGCAAGAAGCAGTATCCTCTGCTTCATGAATATCATATATACATTAATGTTCACAGCACTGCTGCCCACACAAATCATTCAGATTAGCTAGCTGATGTGAATTCTAGAGAGATAGCTAAGATGAAAACAAATGTGCTCTTTAAGTTTAACCATCTCTTAAAATTTGCTTATCTTGCTCACATTCCTATCTGAGTAGGTATAGTTTAAAGGGCAGTGGAAAATTTCTGTACATGGCAATTACCATTCAGTATTAATGAAAGGTGTTGAACTAAAGTCCTAAGCAATGAATCCAGAGGGAATACAAATTCTTTCCTCAAAAACTACTCTGTATTAATCCAGTATGCATTGGTGCTTTTATACTTGTACAATCTAACATTTGCTTTTAACAAAATTAAAGCTGGCATTTGACTGCACAGGGAATTGTAACTGGAAACCTAGCTAAATTATTATAACACTTGCCTAAACAGGTGGGTAATAATAAAGTCTTAAGTGTTACTGCTTTCAGAGACAGAACTCTTGGAAAAAGCCATTTACACATGTCAGACCAGCTTCTAAATGCTCCTGTGCTTTATTTTCAGAGTAGCATTTGTTGTTGCATATTTTCTCACAGTCAGATTTTTTTTTGTGTATGGCCAGCAAGACATTCTGCCCCTTACTTCCATCCAGCCATGAAGGTCATGGGGTCATCAACCACTCATAGGGACAGAACTTGTTAGAGCAATGCTTTGGGTCTCTTGTGATGTGAAATGTCACTTTCATAGCCACCAGCCTGCACCTGATCTCTCACTGCATCACTGGGTTATAGCAGTCCTTTACGTTAGGAAAAAGTCTGTCTTGGCCTCCCTATCTCCATTAATCTCTTCAAATTAGGCCAGAGCTTAAAATAATTCAAATTACCTAAGGTTTTCAGCTAAATATTTTAAGTTTCCCAAGTCCATTATTTTATTTACTCTTCAAAAACGCTGGAATCATATTAGAAAAAAAGCTTTATCTGAATGGCAAGCAGAAATAATTACCCAGGCAGGAAACCTATAAAGCATTATAATTTCTCTTAATACAAAATAGAGGACCTGGTTGTGGCACTCTGCATATTTGTCTAACAGACATGTAACAGAGAAATTGTCTAAATGAGCTTAATAAATCTCTTTCTTAAACTCACAAAAGACCACATCCTCAGTTCCATAATTCTATTAGAGTCTGCTCCTCTGGAGGAGATGAAAGAAGAGATAACCTCTAATTCAGAGTATAAAATAGCCATTGTTCAGCTGATGATTGGAATATTTCCAGTAGAAGGACTTAATTATGGAACAAAATTAGCTCAATCTGACCTTTTTAGAGAATAATGCAAAACTAAGTTTTTTGCAAATGTCTTCCTGGAATAACTGAAATAAGGAATAATTTACTTCCCTCTTTTTACAAGAGCAAAAGGTGGAAGAATATGATAGCAGCATTCTTAGTGAGATGACAATCCAAAGATAATAATAAGACAGTATGTGCAGAAAGAGATAATATATTTTAATAGACTAGCTGATACAGTTTAAAAACAGAGAAGCTTTCAGACACACAAGACCTTTTCCAGAAGAGCAGGTTTCCCTCAGTGACTCAAAATTGCAAGCTTAATAGCTAGATGGTGTAATGGTTGTGTCATAGGAATGCACCAAAATGTATGGTATCTATATCCATTGGACACTGAAAGCTCCTTTTGGGATAAAGACAAAACCTATTGTTCCAATCTCTGCTTTTTCTCTGTGATAAATAGGAATAAGTACCTGCACCCACAGACCAACAGGCTGGGGGTGATGCTGGTGTTAAAGCACTTCCCTCCAGGTGTTTAGTTCCATGCATTTATCTCTATTGAGGCAGTCCTTACTAGGAAAAGGAAAAAAAAATGCAAACTGGAAAGATAAACATAAAAACATTATCTGTTTTATCAATCCCATCTCAGATTTCATGACATTCTGAATGCTCCTAAGCCATGCTGCTAGCACGGTGTACAAGAAAAAAAGGCATGAACAGGTGGTGATATTAACAGGCTTCTTACGGTTCTGAAAAATGAGATAGAAATGTTTCATGTCATGAAAGTCAACATCAATCATCATCCAACTTGTGCAGATATGGAAATCAGCCAGTGTGGTTCTTGCTGAGGAGGAGTGAGATATTTCTTTTGCATCAGAGCTGTTGCTCTGGACACAAGTCATAATTTATTTAAATAGATGAATGAGGAGAATATTACTAACACTGCCTTTTTTGGTGTTTTTTTTGGGTTTTTGTTTTTTGTTTATTTTTTTAATAAACGGAAAGCTCCCCCTCCTGGCACATTCCCTGAACTGAAGGCAGGGTTCCTGACATCTCCTTTTAGCAACAGGAGATTCATGAAGATTCTTTAAAAGTAGTGTATTTATAGTCTCCCAAGGATTTCCCATTTCCCCATCCAACTATGGGACTTGATATGAACTGATTTGACACCAGGGGTTTGCCCTAAGGCTTTGCCCATAATTTTAATCTGTTGCTTTTCCAGGCAAAGACTTATGGCTGCATATTATACAGAGTAAAAAAATAACTTTTCCAGAAAGTTCGAGTGTTCACATTTGTGTTCTTTCAGAGTGATCTATGTATCTCAGCTATAATCCCACCATCTAATTTTCTAATAAATGCCTTGGAATAATTCTGAGGAATCTCTTGGATCTCTTTAAAGCAATGCTGCAGCTCTGCTGAGAGCAGATCCTGACCAGGCTCAGGGAATCTGAAAGCCAGGGAAAGCAAAAAAGCAGAGAGGGACGTGTTTATGTCACAGTTTTGGTAACTGCTGTAACTGCTCCCATCTCATTGCTGCCTGTGCTCGGGGACTGCCAGTCCCTGTAATTCCTTCAATCAGTGCTTTGTGTGATGAACTGATTTGTCACTGAATTCCCACAGCCATACATATATGCAAAGAAAAGTGAAGACTTTCCTAGCATGTACAGCCACAGGATCCTGTAGTTCCCATAAAATCCTACATTTTAATTTTGTTACAGTCCCTGGTACCATCCCTCAGCTCCAAGCAGCCTGACAAAGGCAGTGACACTGCTTAGGGAGCTTTCATTAGATTTGCCATCATATTCAAAGACATCATCTCTCCATGTCCTTAAAAATTATTTGTGGGGGACAACATTTTACTGGAGCATGAGGCCAAGAATGAATGTCGCTGTGCAGGCAGGATTGTGCTGGGGCCATGTTTTCACATAGCCATGCACACCAACCCCCTGGCCACAGGGAGCTAAGTGGAGGAGTGTGAAGCAAAATAACATCATAACATTCTCAACTGAGTAATAGTAAAGTGAGAATGAATTCTTGAATTATAACTATGTCTTGCTTTCTAGGCTTCTCCTGAAGACCAAGGGGGTATTTTCTTCTATGGCAGTGGTGCTACTTTGGTTTTTATGCAGTTAGGTAATAAATATGGCAGGCTTCAGTTGCAGAAGAGTGGTTATTTTAAAGTCTAGCATAGAGTGACAATTCAGTACAGATACAATGAATGAAGTATGTCTATTAGACTTGGTACATTAGGTCTAGAAGTGGGAGAATTGCTGGCCTGGCACCTTATGCCACTTTCGTCTTCCTTCTCTGTGGTTACAAAAATCAGGATTGACCTACACAAACAAAGCTGCTCACCCTAAACAGAGCAGAGCTCAGCCACTGAGGCAGTGAGGCCAACGAGCCTTCAGTGCCATTTACAGCAAAGAAGGGCTTTAGTTTAAATGTCTCTATACAGAGGGCAGAACATCAAATGCAATCTTGCCATCTGAAGCCAAATGAGAGTAATAATAAAGTAGCAAATGGCACATTCATTATATCTATGAGTATAGGTACACACATGCACCTATCTGCATTCTTGTTAAATCCTTGCTGTATAGATATATATACACATCTTCTTAGAAATGTCTTAAAAGCTGCTTTTATTGTCATAATGAAAGAGTAGGACTCCTTTGAGAGCCATTTGTCTGCAAAACTACTGTAAACTTCCTTTGAGTAGGCTGTATGCACTCAAGAGAGTTGAATCAGTAGAACTTTGACGAGACTAGAAGACCCACTGATATCTAATTAATGTGGAAATAATGGTTGTAATCATTGCATTTCTCTACAAAGCATGTACTGAAAAGCAGTTACACGATTTAGTGAGCATCAAATCAGTTTGATATGCAAATGGAGGTATGGACTACTTCATAATGCTGGTAGTACTTAAACATTTGTTTATTAAGCTGAGAAAATTCAAAATGTCAACAAATGGGGTCCAAAAGCGATGCCTTTTATCAAGAGAGACTTTGTTCAGAGTTTTTGCTGTACATCTTTTAGAGTTAGTAGGCTCTAATGACAAGAGTAACTGCAATGCTAAACGTGAAGGGACTGCTGGGAGTAAAGTGTGGAACAGTTGTGCCAGCACCTGACACATTCCAACACTTTTCCTCCAGGAATAAAAGGGAGCAGTGGTAGTGCTCTCCAGATTACTCCTTTTGTGCTGTTAAGAGGTCATGGAAGCATTGACTTTATCCATTTAATGTAGATTCAATTAACTCAGGTTAATGACTGTGGGATGGAGCTCAGGGAGCTGAGAGGTGCTCTCATTGTTCAGCCCAGCTTATCCGGTGACATAAGCTGCTTTTTTGGGTGGAGAAAAAAGTAAAAAAAAAAAAAAAAAAGAAAAAGTTGCCAGGACAGGATCAAACAGAGTCTACAGGGAAGTGTAATCATTGCATCTCAGGCACATGCAAAGCTCCTGGCAGCATCCAAGTACAGAAAAGCAACACAGAGTTGATCAAATAATGTGCAGAACAACTGCATCTTATCTGTTTTCTAAACTTTTACTCTTAAGCTCAGTACAATCAACAAAAAAGTCCTTGGGAGTAAAAAGCTGTGACCTGTTCAGATTTAGATGAGTATTTTCCTGGGATGTATCTTCATCTGTGCTACATATATTTATCATGGCCCAAAGAGTGCATACCAAATATATTTTATTTTATTTCAGGAGAAGTGCAAAATTACAAATTGTTCCCATGGACTATGGAAAAGTATGTAGTTGTACGATATTTAACAGCATATACTTCTGAAATCTTGGAAGATTTTAACAGGATCACTCAAAAGAACCTTTGCTAACCCCTTCTCTTTTCATTTACTTTGACAGGATTTCTGAGCACTGGGGACCAAGCAGCAAAAGGAAACTATGGCCTCCTTGATCTAATTCAAGCTTTGCGATGGACTAGTGAAAATATTGGGTTCTTTGGTGGTGACCCATTAAGAATAACTGTTTTTGGATCTGGGGCAGGCGGTTCATGCGTCAATCTGTTGACTTTATCCCATTATTCTGAAGGTAACCGTTGGAGCAATTCAACCAAAGGTATTATACAGGTTGCAAATTTTGACAATTTTGGTGTCTGCATGCCACCACCATTAGTACTATGTGATGTTCTGTATATTCTCTTTGTTTCTATGAACTGTTGAGTTCAGCTCAGTATTAAGAAACTTTTTAAAGGCTGCACAAGCCTCCTTCTCCCTCAGCTCTTCTGTGCATGTTTAAATTTTGGGTCACTTTCTTCTTTTTCCTATGGAGCTTTGTAGAAACACTTTATAGCAGACTTCTGAACAGCATTTTCTTGGTGCATCATTTTTGTCTCTTTTCTTTCCTACCTAAGGGTGTCTTTTTTGGAAAATCAGGCAGTTGTGCTCACATTAGATGAGGTCATCTATATTCAGACAGTTGTGAAAGGCGTGTTTAGTTTCTCCTGAGGAGCAGAATTTAAAGAAAATTAAAATGACAGAGTTTCTCTTTTCAGGCTAACAGCTGAATTGCTTGAAACTATTATTTTGTGTGAAGGAAACAAGTAACTAGTTCAGAAATCTTTTGTCTGAAACTTCATGGACTTCACTTGCTATCATAAAATAAAAGAATGGTTGAAAGTTTTGCATGCATGATCCAAAATTGTCAAAGCATCCAAGTTGCAAATGGATTTCCTTCTTTATGTTTTTTTCTATTCCATAACTAACACCTTTTCTCTCTGGTTGAGGCAGGTGGCAGGGAATTAAAATCATGTTGTTTGAGGCACCCAACTTCTTCTTTCTATGATTTTTGCACCACAGTTTCACACAGTGTCTCTCATTTGCATGGCTATTGCTTATTGATCATGCTACTTTTGTCTAACTGTTCTCACATATTTTTATCTGTATTAGTTTTATCAGGGACACTACACTGTGCCCTGTGCATATAATCCTCCACTAATTTATATTGCTGTATCTCCATGGGGGACTAATTGGCTGGTCATAAAAACATAATTCTGCTGACATTAAAAGAGCTGCATTTCCCCAAAGTCATGTTACAAAGACCACTGAGGTCAATAGAAGTGAGAGATTCTTTAGACCATGCCATTATGCTTTTTTAAATGAGATAAAAATATAACTTCTACAAGAAGAGTCAAGTGGAAAATAAGACTGTGGTCTAAATTTTAGTCTATTTTCACAATTTGATTTTTAGTATAATCTTTTTTTCCTTCCATAATTACCTGAACTTACATAGCAGATATTTAAAAGAAGATGCTTGTAAGAGCAAGATGTAAGCATTACCTCACTGGACTGTGACCTGAGGTTCTCAATGCACCATCTTCTTTCATCAGAGCTCTAAAAAACATCCTTCTCATCAAGTATTATCTCCAGATTGAATGAGGACACCTGGTTTGTCTTCCCTTAACTCTTGGTGTTAAAATCAATCTTATTGGAGTAACGTGACATCAATGCAAAATGCCACATTGACAATGTTTGGACAGTCATGTGTTGTCAGCAAATGATAGCCTGGCATACCCCAACACATGGCCAGAATTCTGCCAGGACCAGGATCTGTTTGGGGAAAACTGAGGCACTATGTTGCCAACACAGCAGATCAAGGCATTTTAGAGGGGCCTGAAGAAGGTTCAGTAAAAGTAAATTTTTGGGGATTTCTTTTAGAAGCAAACCCATGCTTTGATGAAATTTGGGTTAAAGAGAACAACTCACCACACTCCCATGTTATGTTTCATTTGGAGGTGGTTAAATCTGCCATTAAAAAAAAAAGAAAGAAAGACAAAAGAAAATATAAATTGGTCATGTTCAAATAAGTAATTTCTTAACATTTTCAAACCCCCTTTTGTTTCGTGTTGTTTCACATTCACATATGAGAGGTGAAAAAGGACGTTTTACAGAAGCATGTAGTGATAGGACAAGGGGGAAGGGCTTCAAAATGACCGAGGACAGGGTTAGATCAGATATTATGAAGAAATTCTTCCCTCTGAGGATGATGAAGCCTGGGCACAGCTGCCCAGGGAAGCTGTGGCTGCACTTCCAGGGGTGCCTGGAAGTGTCTGGGGCCAGGTTGGATGGGGCTTGGAGCAACCTGGAGTAGAGGAAATGTCCCTGCCCATGGCAGGGGGTGGAATGGGATGAGCTTCAAGGTCCCTTCCAACCCAAACCATTCTTGAATTCTGTGATTCTGTGCTTATCAACCGGTCCCTTTCATAAGATATAAATTCAGAAGCTCTCTTTGCTTCTGTCATTCCCCTCTGAAAGATTCCATTGGCAGTTGAGAGGAAGAATTCAGCCTATTTCAAGGTGGAGCTGTTCACAGCCAGCCACCTGCAAGTGGGCAGAGCAGCACCCATCTTCACAAAGTGCTCTCAAAATACAGATGAATATATGCAAATCATTATTATTTACTGTGGTGAGACATTGAATAAGGGTCACAAAGCACTGTGGCCCATTGAACATTTGAATCTTCTTTCCATCAGTCTGAAGCCCATAAGCAATAATAATAATACACATTATCGGATAAAAATGTAGTTCTCCATCCCGTGAGGTACAAATTTCTGCCACGAATTCTGTGACAGATGAAAATAATTTTTCATACCATTCATTTTTCACCAAACGGTTTGAGTGGAGGAATAGCTCTGTCAGCATTCTTCAGCACAAGGAGGGATGTTTAGTTTGATTTCCTGAGATGGTTTTATGGCCAAAGGACTTGACCACTTTTACTTAATCCAGCATCTGATGTTTATGTAGCACTTAGCAAGCCACAGTGTTTGTATCAGCATTTTCTTACACGTAGCTTACACTTTCTGTCCTTGTCCAGACATATTGAATAAAGCAATAAGGTTAGATTTACACAATATGAAAAACTCCACACACATTATGAATTATCATTAAATATATCTTTGTGAAAATTCAGCTTTGTCATTTAGTTACATTTATTACAATGCCTGGATCCTCTGTGGTAATTCTACTGACTTAGAGCTGATTTATACTAGCTTATATCTGACCTTATAAGCATGCAAATATATTTTTAGCTGTTTATAGCTCAAGTTCATTCTCATTTTTACTCATATCTTGCAAGAAAATAATACCTTGGATATGACTTCTCAGAAGTTTAAGAGGCCTGAGTTTACACATTTCAGTCTCTATACCTATCTAATTTGAAGACTTTTCAATTGGGACCTAATACAATGATTTAAATCATTTAATGATTTAAAAATTCCTGAGAAGCTTGTAAAATGTTTCCTGCCAGCAACAGATTCCAACTTATTTTTGAGTGTACAAGGTCTGGTGCTGCAATAGAAGCTGTAAAAACATTTCTCTGATTTGATTTAGAGACTGGGGATGTTTTTTTATCAATAGAAAAATGTTGCTTATCAAAGCAAAAACCATCTTGTGCATAATTGGAATGAATTTCTGAGGTGAGCTGAGTGCCTTGGCTCCAGTTCCTCTAGTGGGAGTATCCAGCTGTTCATCAAGCACTTGGGCAAAGATTCCTGGTGGAACTGAGTGAGGCCAGGCGTCACTTTCAGTCCCTAAGTAACTCCACCAGAGATGGTGGAATGACTCCAGGTGCCCATCAGCACAAGTAAAACAAAATTTAGACCAAAATATAGAATAAAAAAATCTTTAGAACAACATATGTCTTAAATCAGCATAACTTTTGAACATTATAGGCCATTCTGTATTACCCAGAGTGGCCTATAGGAGGTAGGGTCAGTATAAAATATTTTCCAGTAGTTTGTGCAAAAGGTATGATACTGAAATGAACTTCCGTGAAAATGAAAAAAAACCCAAACTCCTCACAAAACAGCAGAAAGACTATCGTTACCTAAATATTGTCTAAATACCTATTAAATGCAACCCAAATTACCTAAATATAGTTTCTGAAGAATATTTTACACGAGGTTCAGACTTATAATCTCTTTCAGAACCCAAAGTACCCTCCTCGAATGGAGTGGAAAAATGCAAAGGGAGCACAAGAAGTATCAAAACAAGGATGGAGTTCTGAGTACATTAAAACCAATAGCAAAATAATTGCATTAATTCACTGACTACAAGAGGGTGAGGCTATCATCCACGACATGTTTTAAAAAATTCTTACAGAAGGGAGAGGAAAACATAAATTTTAACGTGTTTTGTTATTTCTTTGGGTAGAATTCCTGGTCCAGAGTGATGACTAAATCAGCATAAATTCAAGTTAATTGCACCGAAGACTTTGGGATTTACTGCAAGTTTATATGCAGTGCCAGATCATTCTTTCTCCCTTAAATGAACACCTGAACATATGTTTAAATCTATGAATTACAAACCTAAACAGTGTAAAATACATAATTTCCCTTTTTATGTAAGTGTGATCAATATAAACCTGCCTTAAAAAGCTCCTTACAAGAAAGGATTTTGACTTAGACACTTATAAATTTAATGGCTCCCTGGTACCTTCTCATCTATTACTCCAGAATATAAACTTTTGCAGGGATGCACAATTTAAAAGCACTGCACATTTCAAACCAAGTTTAATCACAAAGAAAACATTAAAAAACATAATAGATTAATTTCATACATAGTTGTATGCATGCATGCTGCTGATGGCTTGAACAATACCTAAAACTTTAACCCATTTCAGATTCTTGATGGTTTTTACTCCAACCTATACTTAATTTTAAGATTTTTTTTAACCTGATAGTGTTGTCCTACATATGGTAATGCCACTCCTTTTTCTTCCTGAGTTTGTTTCAAAAATCTGTTCCTCAGCTGGACTACATTGAGGGGGAATCATTTGCTTCAGCACATACTGCATTTATTTTATGCACATTACCTGTAGGTACAACAGCAGTCAGATCTCACCACCGTATATTTAAGTACTATTAAGATTCAGGTAACTCTTCTGTTAAAGTTTTCTATTGTTTCAAAGAACTCCTTTGAATCTTTCAAAGTCTGTGGCTGTTTCAAGGTCGCTTCAGTAGTTTTCAAATATTTCTCCCCACAGGACTTTTTCAAAGAGCAATAGCTCAAAGTGGAACAGCTCTCTCCAGCTGGGCAGTTAGCTTTCAGCCTGCAAAATATGCCAGGATGTTGGCTACAAAAGTTGGTTGCAACATGTCAGACACTGTAGAACTGGTAGAATGTCTACAGAAGAAGCCTTACAGAGAACTTGTCGACCAGGACATCCAACCAGCAAGATACCACATAGCCTTTGGACCAGTAATCGACGGCGACGTGATACCAGACGACCCGCAGATCTTGATGGAACAAGGAGAGTTCCTCAACTATGACATCATGCTGGGAGTTAACCAAGGGGAAGGGCTGAAGTTTGTTGAAAACATTGTGGATAGCGAAGATGGCATATCAGCCAGCGATTTTGACTTTGCGGTTTCAAATTTCGTCGATAATTTATACGGATACCCCGAAGGCAAAGATATATTGAGGGAAACGATTAAATTTATGTACACAGACTGGGCAGACCGTCACAACCCCGAGACCAGAAGGAAAACACTGCTGGCCTTGTTTACTGATCACCAGTGGGTTGCACCAGCAGTGGCCACAGCAGATCTTCACTCGAATTTTGGATCGCCTACGTACTTCTATGCCTTCTACCATCATTGCCAGACAGATCAGGTACCTGCATGGGCAGATGCAGCCCATGGAGATGAGGTTCCTTACGTACTAGGAATCCCCATGATTGGTCCTACTGAGTTATTTCCTTGTAATTTCTCCAAAAATGATGTCATGCTAAGTGCAGTGGTGATGACGTACTGGACAAACTTTGCAAAAACTGGGTGAGTACCAGATAATGAATGGTCTTGTATGCAAACTTTGCATGGAACAGGGCTTTCCATTTGTTGTCTGCCTTGGGAATTCGTCTGTACTTCTATGATGAATAAGAGATTAATAATTGAGTTGGATATTTATGTTTACTGTAATGTCCCTTGGCTCACTTGTTTTAGGAAAAAGAGGGAAAAAATCTTTGCAGATTTTCTGCGAGGAAATTTTAAAACTTACACAAAGCAAATTAAGGAAATTCTGCGAAAGTGTAAAACTAAGCATTTAACATATATATAGAGTTTAAAACAGCTACATTAGTACTTGCCTTTACTCCACCACTGATACTTTCATCCCATGAGACAGAAAATTACATAAATATTGTATCAAATATAATACAGCTAATTTTAGTGGCATATTTTGTCTTAAATTCTCACTTCTGACATTAACATATGTGGCTTTAAACTTAGAAAGTTTTGCCCTCTTCATTAGGTTTCTTTTTTCCGCTGGAGTTCAAAAACCTTTGTTACATTTGACCACTTATTTTTGATTATGCATTGTACTTAGTTGTGCTCTGCCATGATCCTTCCCCTCTGGAAGGCCACAGATGATTCACAGGAAGAGAAATGCAGAGCTGTATGAACTTTTTGCTGCTAAAAATGACAAGAAAATCTTAATGTTCTCTCACACTGGTCTCTCACAGACATTTGTCCACATCAATGCACAGCAGGCAATCTTCCTTCAGCAGCACAAGATTTCACTGTGAGACGCCAACATTTTAGAGAACCAGGAAGTTGCTGAAGTCTGTGTAAAAGAAGGGTTCTTTTCCATAATGCTGTTTCTAATCAATATTATTAAGGCCTCTAATTTTAGGAAATAGCACTCTCCTCCATCCAATGGCAGTCTTCAACATTTAGTATAAAATCTTAATTATGTTAATTTTATAATTCCATTTGAAATGCTTTGTAACATTGGAGATATCTTTTTCTTTCAGTGACCCAAATCAACCAGTGCCGCAAGACACAAAATTCATCCACACAAAACCAAATCGTTTTGAAGAAGTAGCATGGACCAGATATTCTCAGAAAGACCAACTGTATCTTCACATTGGATTAAAACCACGAGTTAAAGAACACTATAGGGCCAATAAAGTGAACCTTTGGTTGGAACTGGTACCTCATCTGCACAATCTTAACGACATTTCACAGTATACCTCTACCACAACTAAAGTGCCATCGACTGATAATACTTTCAGACCCACAAGGAAAAATTCTGTTTCAGTTACTTCAGCCTTTCCTACAGCCAAACAAGATGATCCCAAACAGCAGCCAAGCCCATTTTCAGTGGATCAAAGGGACTACTCAACAGAATTGAGCGTTACTATCGCAGTTGGCGCATCTTTGCTGTTCCTGAACATTTTGGCCTTTGCAGCGTTGTACTACAAAAAGGACAAGCGGAGACACGATGTTCACAGGAGATGTAGCCCTCAACGTACCACTACCAATGATCTTACCCATGCACAAGAAGAGGAGATAATGTCCCTCCAAATGAAGCACACTGACTTGGATCATGAATGTGAGTCCATCCATCCACATGAGGTGGTTCTTAGGACCGCCTGTCCCCCAGACTACACGCTAGCTATGAGAAGGTCTCCTGATGATATCCCCTTAATGACACCCAACACCATCACAATGATCCCCAACACTATACCAGGGATTCAGCCCCTACACACATTCAACACATTTACTGGAGGACAGAACAATACTCTGCCCCATCCTCATCCCCACCCCCATTCACACTCAACAACCAGGGTATAGCCAGACAAGACGAAACAAACTTTATTTTTTGATGGATTACAGTAGGTGATATTACTGAAGATTACTTGGCTTTCAACCTACAAGACTCTTACTATTTAAATATGGAGGAATATTATGTGAATATACATATCAAGAACATTTGGGGTTTTGAAAAAAATGAATTGTACATATATCAAATGAACTTAAACAAACAAAACAAAAGAAAAAAAGAAACAAAAAACAAAAAACCCAACTGTTTGCAATTGCTTGAAGCAGTTGTCCTGAATGATACTTTTTCATTCACATTCAAGTATTAATTTTTTGAAGATTTAAGTTACATAATGGAATTAGGCATGTGCAACACAAACAGGAAAGAACTATGACTGAAAATTTTAAAAACCTATAAATATGCACAAGGGACACACTAATGGAATGTCAGATAATTTTCACCAATTTTTATTTGGACCTGTTTTCTTGTGTAGACCATATTTACATATCTGGATAAGTACACAAAGCACCAATGCTGTTAAGGCCTTAGAAAGGGGCTCATGCTGAAATCTGCCAGTCAGAGAAGTTTTACAGCCTGGCAGGTACAACATTATCACATAAGTGCTGTCAGTATAAAAGTTGTGGGAATAAAGGAAACTGGATATTTTTAGCACGATGTGCATGATAATTTATATGCTTGGTGGCTGTGCTGCTGATTAAGCCGTAATTAAAATTCTTCTCATCCCATTGGAGTTTTTAATAGAAGCTTTCTCCATCAATTGGCACAACCTAAAGAAGTTTTTTAAAGGGGCAAAATAATTACAGTGAAATATTTCATGGTAGCTTCTGAAAAAGAAGGGATTGCAACTGTTCTTAAAGGTATTTATGGCATTCTAGGTATACAGTGGTGGACCCTCACTAATATGAATCCCAGACAAAAAAAAAAGTATACTATTAATGTTCTTTTTCCTTTCCACATAAATAATTTTTGACTTTGAAATAACTATAACTTTATGGAATCTCCTTTGATGAAGGATTTATAATTTGCTGTGATTTAGTTACAGAGTAATTTTTTCAAATTGATGAGGTAAAGTGTGTCCAAAAATTTAATTGCAATGACATTTGCCATTTAAAAATGCCCCAGTATTACTGCTCTGGTTACACCTTTCATCTTATTGTTTCAACTCATGTTGCATGTTACAAAGTTTACTTATAATATTTTAATATATTGTTAATTCCCTTTTTGCTATACATTAGCTTTGTCATTCCAATTAATTCTCTAGACCAGATGGCCAGAGTGTAGAAAAAGACGGTATATGAGAATGGGGAGAGAGCCAACAACTGGAAATTTAAAAATCTGGATATTACATTTGTTTGTGTGATTTGAAGTGAATGTTCCAAAATCACAAGAAATTTTTCATTCCCCTGTTTCTTTCCAGTAATTCTATACCATGGTCCTTTCAAAACGTTTGTATATGTAATCAGATGTACATTTATATAAAAGAAATAATTGAGATGGACTTAAGAGCACATCCCTGATAAATACTTTCTCTCTTACCTGTACTATATTTCTATTAGACTAAAGTTATGTGATTTTTTTTTACATTTTTTCAAATTACTAGCAATTTTGATAGTTTGTAAGATAATGCGAAGAACTTTCTCTGACAAACTAACTGCAGTAACAGAAACATTTCTTTTCAGTTACTCTTTTTCAAGAATGAAAGCTTATTACACACAAAAATTGTATACTACTTGATGGAAAATTACTTTGTATTTCTTGGCCATATTACTGGTCACTGAGTGAAATAAAGATAATCTGGATAACGAATATTATTCCAATGTTAAGAGACCTGATCTTTGCTCATTAAAGAGCTAAAATGTTTATTGCTGTTTTGTCATTTTTTAATGAAGTAATGGTAACTGTCTCAAATAAAGAGTAATATCTTAAGACCAGTCTGGTTTTTGAAGACATGAGGGTGCCTTCTACAACTAATAAAACTGCATATTTATAGGCCAGCCCCACCACAGCTATTTCTTCCAGAAATATTGACATTGTGACTGTCATCACATGTAAATCTCCTCCAGATTTCAGGAATGAGTTAAAAATGCAATATCAACACCAAAAAAATAGGCGAGGAACAGGCCAAATGGAAATAAATCTGCAGTATTCCATGATGGGAAAAAGAATCACCTGGGTTTTATTGGGTGATTGAACTTTTATTATAAAAGATTGCTGAGAAGTTTAAAGCATGTTTGCTAACATCGAGCACAGACATTAAAAATTAAGCTGAAACCAAAATAAAGTATTGCAATTTTAGTTCATTTACATACCTATTTAACAAAAAAAAAAAAAAAAAAAAGAAAGAAAAGAAAACCACTTAGAAGTACTTAGTACTTGTTACAGTCCCCAGTTTTAAATTAAGATTTTTTTGTAGAAGCACAAAACATAGTCTTCAAAATCCAGGGCTGTCTGTGTGCAATTTCTGCCTGATGTGGTTGTGCTTTTAGACTGTGACCTGCCAATGTAAACCAATAAAAAGAATTGTCTGCCATCTGATAATTATTGTTTAATAAGAAGATTGTATTTTGCTATGTTGATGAAACAAAACAAAAAAAACCACAAAAATATTGATGGCCATAAAACAAGATATTAATGAAATATGATTTTATGTGCTTTTCTTAACTTTATCAAAACCAAAATAACTTTCTACTATAGTTTCTTTGTGGCCATATATCTATATATCTCTATATATACAGTATCTGGTAATTGTTTACTTTTATTAGTTACAAAATAAATGATTTAGGTAAACCAAGCATGACACTACACTTTATTTCTGTCAGCCAATAGTATTTAAAATGTGAAAGATGAAGGCAACAACACAAATTTTGTCACTACTGTTTGGGAAAAAAAAAAAGTCCATTCCTGTGATGCAGATACTGTGAATGATATTTTAGTGGCTACTTTATACTGACATTACAGCAGCTGGCTTTCCAAAAGTAAGATGGTGTCCCATGTTTTAACATTGAGAAAGAGCAAGAGGTGTTTTAAAGCTGAAATGAAAAGATAAGAAATGGTTTTGAAATATCGTCATGTGCTTCATGGAATATAAGATAAGTTTGTTCTTTTAAAAATATTTTATCTATTTTATTTGTCTTTCATGGTAGCATACACAAAAGCAAAATTGAGTGTGATATTTAATTTCTTGTATCATCCTTGGACCAGATTTACAATAAAATTAGGATATCAGTCAGTCTTTGGAAGTTCAGTAAAAATATAAAGAGCCTGCATTTATTGATTTCACACTTTTGTAAATATGTTTGCAGACCTTTTTAAGAAAATGTATTCTACCATTTTGAGAAAAAAAAAATAACAATGGAATCATTGTCTCGTTTATCTATTAAAATTACAGGCAATATAATGTGCTGTGCTGACATTTCTAGGAGAAATAAAACCGATAAAAACCGCATTTTGCTCAATGGTATCTCAGTTGGTTATACCTGGTATTCTCCACCCACGGAAGACTTCCAAGGCATGGATGAACTTCCCGGATAAAATCCTCCATAGGAAAATGTAGTTGTTATTTTTGTTGTCTGTACTAAACATGTGTCACAAGTCTTTAATTATTGGATGTTTTGATTACTCACACACCCTGAAAACTGGCTGAATAGAGGTCTAACAAATAAATATGTTACAGTTTTAAAGACAGCACTGCACAGAAGATGCTGGAATTTCTGTTGCCAACTTCACTAGGAGATGAAACAGCTGACTTCATAGGAAGCTGTCAAACATCATGGTATTCCTTTGATGTTTGGAAGTTGTTGCTTTTTGCCTGTGATGTTGGTTTAAAATATTGGCCTTTTCCCCCAACTTTTTTTTCTAGTATTGAACAGTTACAGATGGTCGCTTTTTAATGTAAGCGAACGTAAGATAATTTAATTAATATTGTGAAAATGTGCTTCCAAATAAATTAGATTAATGGGAAATTCCCTTCAGAGGTTTTGTTATTTTTCATTCAAAGCTTTTGTCAAAATATCTGTTGCAGCAGTTCTGCCTTTTTTTTTTTCAGTCTGCAAGCTAAGGGACTTTCTCCAAATAACATTAAAAATCTCTTTCTATTTGAAATAATAACACTCTAAGATTAAGATGCCCTCCTGAGGCTTCCAAGTAAATATGAACAATTTGAAACATGGCAAATGAGCTTTTCCTCTAAACATTCTAATTTGATTACGTTCTGGCATATCAACACATTTGTATGCAGACCAGAAATCAGCAGCATTTGATAAGGTGTTCAAGAGAACTTCGCAGCAGAATCAATGAGTTCATCACCAGCCATGCACAAAGTCCCTTTTCTCTTAGGTTCTGTTCATGCCGCTGTGTAATTAATTTCTTATATACAGGTTCAGTAAAACCTTAACTTTGTGAAATGGGAAATTATTAGAACAAAGTAATGAACTTTATCTGGTGGAAAATGTTTAGGAAAAAAACCTGTTGAGAGTCACCTAGGAGGTGTAGATTTTTATATGCAACCTGGCTTCGTTCCTTTTTGTTGATATTATAATTCTCAGTAATTTGTACACATGGGAAACCATAATTTCTGTAATAAGCTTTAGTTTTGAAAAAGAATTTGAGTATTGTATGTAAATCGTGGATTAAAACCTGAGTTTCATGACCCTTTGCTACTGGGATGAATGGAAAACCTCATAGAAGTGCAACAAATTTGTACAAGCAAATTTTATACAGTTTCTTGAAATTTATTTTGTTTTCGTTTGAAGATAAAAGTACATAGCAGTAGATGCTGTGTATTTGTCTCAGAAAATGCCTTCTTGTGTGCATCTGTCTCCACATGCATACCCACATGCAGCCAATAAAGGAGATTTCAAAACATGAGACTGACCAGGGAATTTTACCTTTTTGCACCATTCAAAGGAGTGGAGGTACTGCCTGCCCCTCATTCTGCATTCTCCACTGTCACAGAGCAGCTGATAAGATGATGACAATGCTTTTAGCTCCAGCTGAATTAGTATTTATTGTGGGACCATTGGAATCAATGAAGCCCTGGCAATTGACACCAGCTATTGATCTGCTTCTGGACCTTTAATGTTCATCATGGCTCATCTCACTGTCCAATTTTGCATATTGCCTCATGCTCATGAACACCTACTCACAGAAATTATTACAAGTATAACTATCCTGATTTATGAGCACTGCCAGGCTTTAAAATGTCCTTTACAATATGCTGATGGATATTTGTGTGTAAGGCCAAAATTAAGGGGGAAAAAAGTCTTCTATACTAAAAAATACAAACCCTGAAGTAAGAAGGATGCAAAGAAAAGATTAGTACCAGAGTTTGCAGCCTTAGCATGCTGTAGTAAGTTATATGTTAAAATCTATATATAGAAAGGAACATTTAGTTCTTCCTGATCCTTAAATCTATATGTTGACCTATATGTCAAAGACACATTGACACTTTACAGCAGTTGGAAGTCTGCTCTGTTCTGCTCCATTCTGGAAGGGAAGAGAGAGACAACTGGGCCACATGTTGCTATAAATTCAGGACAGATTTTCTCTGTCATCTGAATTTTCCACTCTTGATGTCAGCAAGGCCAGGCAACAGCATCTGTGACCTGAGCTTTATAATGAAACCATTAAAAAAAAAGAAAAAAGAAAAAAAAAAAGTGGTGTTTTTGAGCCTGTAGGGCCAGCCAGGTTTTTTGCTGTACACCTATAAGAGCCAGCAACTTTTTTCAAGTGGAAGCTGATACCACTGCCTCTCAGATGTGATAATACCAGAGCTCTGTTAACAAGAGGTTATATGCCTATGAGCTGATAACACTTCAATTACGTTGTTAAAAATACAAAAAAAAAAAATTAATCTATGATTTTTTTCAGTTAGTGAGGAAGTCAGGGAGCCTCACTAGACCTCCTGGGCAGGAAGGATAGAAAAGGAAATTCTGCAAAACAGTTGTGTTCCAGATCCTGTGCCATACACCTGATTTATACACTTGATAAATTTTCCCTGGAATAAAAAGAGGAACGGGGCAGAACCTTGTGGCAGGAGGCAGTTTGGGAGGGTGAGGCATACAGTGTACCCTGTTTCATCCAGGGGTTTGTAAAAACCACTTCAGCAGTAATTTTAAGCAATTGAGACTATACAAAAGGTTCTAGAAATAATCCATGGTTCATGTGACACCACATGCATTTTCAGAAAAAGCCGTGCAATATTTCACTGATTGATGACAAATATATGGTTGTATAGTGTTGGGTTTTCTACTTTTCATAAAGTTACTCCTATGTAGTGGTGATATTCAGCTGAACTAATGAATAAATTTTTCTCTTATTTGCATATAAGTAAGTCTAGAGCAATTTCATGAAAGTGAAGAGTGGGACCTTCACTACAGTAAATAACACCCAAAACCAATTACTCTTGGTCAGCTGGCAGAGATTCCCTTGTTCAATCATGTCCTGATTTTTTCTTTAACATCCATCCATTTGCCATAAATATATTTCTCTCACCCCAGTTATTAACTGGAATAAGTGTACCCTGCTCTCCACAGAAGATGAAGATAACGGGAACTGTTGGGTTCCTCTTGTGAATCATGACTTCACTGTCCAAGAGCACAAAATGTAATAGAAGTCAAATGGAGTTTGGGGGCTGGGATTTGGGTTTGGAGTTTGTTTTGTTTTGGTTTGTTTTTTCTTTCTTATAGGCTATTTTGAGTATCTTGATTCTCTGAAGGCTGAGCAGAAGCCAGCAAGAGACACAACCTTAATTGCTGCAGCCAGGAATCTTTTTGGGTATTTTCCTTTTGCCTTGTCCAGGAGGAAAGAGCAGGGTTAAATTCATGAAAAGAGATTTCTCTGGAAAAGCACTCCCAGCTGTCCTTCTGAGATACACCACAGAAGCATGAAAACACAAATTTTGCTGTGTTTGACAGAAGAAGAAACGTTTGTAAAATTTAATACAATATGATAATAATGATATATCTGAGATTTTTTTTTAACACAAGTAATCCTTTTTCAACAATACAATTTATCTGAAGTCTAAAAGGGCTCGTTGGTTACTAGAATTTATACTGTATTACAATAGTGCATGTGAATTCCCCTTTGTTGAATTCCTACTTGTCCTAGCTCCATTCTGCATTTCAATTTCATTTTAAAGCTAGAAACTCTCTGCTTTTTATTGAGTTGTTGCATTGTGGACTATTTCTAGGTACAGTTGGCTGTCTCTAGTTCATTCATCATTTTCCTAAATGTCATCATACATTTATGAATTTATTTTTTCTTGCTTCTTTACAGGTTTTGTTAGATTTAAAAAAAAAAATGTTTCTTGTGTGATAAGTGCAATATTGTTCTTCATTCCCTCTCATATTATTTCTACTGTCTTACACCAATGCAAATATTTGAAATTTAAATCTGTTTCCTTCACTTTATCAGTGTTCTTGTTCCTTCAGGTGGGAATTTTGCTTTAAATGATTTGTCTTGCAGTTGCATATCCATCCAAGGACACTAATTTATGAGCTCCCAGCTACAAGGATTGCTATTCAGCGTGGGAATGGAAATCCAGGCTGCTCCAGTGTCTCCAGCATGCAGTACAGGCAAGGCCAGCCTCTCGTGGCTAGGTACAAGAATGCCTTCACTCAGTAATGCCAGGCATGTGCCAGGGAGTTGCCCACCACACACAGATTGTAATTTTTCCCTTTGAACGATGCCACAAGTGCAGTTTCACAGGGAACTTGGAGCTAAGGCAAGTGTGTGTCTCCAGACACAGCAGAGCCTCATAAACTCAGCTGCTTGCTAGATTAAGAAGCTTAACTATTAACACCTTGCAGCTCGTGGCCACACTTCAGAGAAGTGCTGCTGGATTTTTGGGGCTGTGCAGGCACTCAGAACTTTGTTCTCAAGCAGGTTTCGTTGCAGTGCCTGTCTCTGTGCTACAGCTGTTCCACGGAGCTGAGCCCCTGCTGACCCCCTGCAGGAAAGAGCTGAACTTCTGCTGACTGCACCTGGGAAAGATGAGCCCCTCTCCTTGCAGGAGGAATGAAACACTGATGGGCAGCATCAAACCCAATTTTCTACTCATTTTTCACTTGGAACAGCCCTTTGCTTGCCTTCTTAAGGGAGCAGGAGGGTTGAAGTTCAGGGTATGATTGTAGGAGGTGTTTCTGCAGCAGGTCTGTGTTGGATGTAGAAGGTTATCAGCATAAAAATCTTCCTAAATTTAACCACCAGTCTTAGGTGCCTAGTGTAGGAATTTTAGTATTGGATAAATCATTGTCTACTGGTTATCTGTTTTTCCTTGTTGCCTAAGAGAGAACGAAAAGGAAGTGAACAAATTTACTTTCTGTCTTTCAGGTACACATAACTATGAAATCCTCACACAAGCAGTTATTTATACATACATATGTTATTAACAAACATTATTTTTTTTTAGTTGCATAGATCAGAATCACAGCTTTTCATACCCAGTTTTTATTTTATTACAATGTGCCTCAGGCTAAGGGAGTAAGACCAGCAGTGATCAGAACTGAATGGCATGAAAAATCCTCACTTAAATGACTTTATAGTATAGAAATTTTATGATAGTAAGTATAGCTACAACTGGGGGAAGCTGCATGTGGCTTCTATAGCACAGAATGCAATTCACAGTGAATTCTGCCTTGGGATAGTTAGATGGGCTAGATGAGTTGTTCTTATTTCTTCTGTCTTTTTAAACAGCTCCAAAATAAGATAGATGCATCCAAGATCAGGCACAGTGATGAGGTTTACAACAATTGCCAGTTCCACAAGGCTTCATTCCCTGTGATATTACTTTGTGAGTGAGTTAGCAAAGTGGAGATGCAGAACAGAGAAATGCCGTAGGGGAGAGAATGCAGGGAAGAGGAGCTGAAGGAAAAACATCAGCCCAGAGGAGTGAATTTTGGAGATCAAACCACTGCTGAGCAGTCTGCCACACCAGTAGAAATGGGGCTTCTTGTAGGACTTGGTGAGACTGCTGTGTTTTGCCAGTTTGAGCTTTGATCAAATGGGCTGATTCTCCTCAGAAGTTAGTGTAGGTTTAGAGACATTTAACACACAATACCTGTACTTAACAAAAAAGACTGGCTGCCTGTTCTGGTGCAAGGGAGTCCTTATTTTGTGCAGTCAGACATTCCACTTTCTCCTAGTTTTGAGTGTGTTTGCAGGCTTCAAACCTTTGTCTAAGGACTACCAGAGATAACAGGAACAGCAAGTGTTCACATGTGAAAAGGATAAGAGTTCTATTTTCAAAAACTGCCCCAAAGCACATGGGGTTCTATTAGCTGTAAGCAGCATAATAAATTATTTCTGTCATCTTAGCAACCCCCAGTTACACTGTCACAGTGAGTGGCACTATTTTAACCTGTGTTGAGCATGAAAATATAGAATAGCTGCATTGATGTCAAGCATTTGCAGAAGGGTTTACATGAGTATTTTTAGACTTCTGTGTGGTCTCTGACATTCATGTGACAAGCACTTAGGACCACAAGATTTATAAAAACACACTTTAGAGCAATACTACATATAAATCTTTGTAGACTTATTTTACCAGAGAGAGAACTGACTGTCCTGTAAATCATTAGTGCCATTTAGAGAGCTATGCAGAATATGATCACTTATGTCTTGGAGAGGAGCTACAGAAATGCCTTGGCTGCATTTGTTCAAGCCTCTGAACCTCATGCTGTGTGTTGCAATCAGATTAACTGAAAAGCTAAAAACAAACAGAACAAAACGCATAAAGCTGATAGCAATATTTGCCACATGCTGAGGTCATAGAGGTGTAAATCCTGACAGATATTGATGGCTTCATTGCTTATGAAGCTACTAAACATCATCCATTTAGAGGAGAGATCAATAGGAGAAGCACCATCTGAAGGGGATTACCTGTGGTGCAATCAGCACCAAGTGCATGTCCATCCTGTTCATGTGTAAGGCTTCTGTAAAGCTGCTTTCTCAGATTAGAAGTCAAAGCTAGAAAATTATGAATTTCAGATAACAGCTGTAAGCATTCCTTGGACTCATTGATTCCAAGATCCTCAACAAACTCTCATTTATTTGAATAATTTGCCAAAAAGTTGCCATCTTGTTAGCCCAGATACTGGGCATAGCAGCCTTTGGTTTGAAGTAGAGGTGTTTGGGTTGGTATGATTAAACAGGGTTCACATCTGATCAGCAGAAAAGAACCTTTTTCAATATTGTCACCATTACCTATGTGTCCATACCTTGAGTCCTGCATTCTGTGTGGCAATTTCAGCAGAGGAGAGCAAAGGAGCCTGTGCAGAACACTTACCTGGATATTAGCTGTTTGACTTTCACAAAGTTAATGAAGAGCACTTCTGGGAAATGGGACATGTCTTGTCTTTCATCCTTGACAACAGGAATTTCCCTGCTGGCATTCAGACAGTTTCTGCAATTAGATTTGCATTAATATCTACTCTCTTTTCCATCTTCATTCTTACAGGTACATGCTAATGAAAAAAGAAATCTTGAACATTCTTGTTCAACTTTTGAGTGTAAAAATGTCTTTACCTGGCTGATGTTAGTGACACAACCCTAGGATGTTGTGAGGCTGTTGCACAGGTGCACCCCAACTTGGTGATTGGAATATAACTGCTCTGTACAAGCATTGTGATTGTAAAAGGACCATCCAGCTTTACACCACAAACACTGCAGCTTCCATAGCTCCTCCAGCTGTCTGGGCAGGGCCAAAGTCTCACTGGCAAACCAAGAAAGGCCATCAAAAGGCAGCAGTGGCACTAGAAAGCATCTCTGTGCAGGTTGGTAAGGATAGGTGGTCGCAGCCTTCCACAGGCAATTTACAGACATTTGATTAACAGGAGAGAGCAAACAAAGAGCTTATTTCAGGTTTTTATCACTGCCATGATGGTAATGGAGCTAGATCTGTGGTCTGGTGTGTGTGAAGGGAGTAGAAACAGCAAATTAAATCTTGGAAAAAATCTTAAGGCAAAAACCAAGCAAACATTTTCTGAGCTTAAAATTTTAATCTAACTGTTGGCTTGCTGGTGACCTTAACTCTCACGGCTGTTACCTGACAGCAGACCTGTGGTTTTGCTCCACACTGGTTGACAGTAGCTTAAATTTTCAGCTCTTTGTTTCCAAAGTAGAGCAGATCTGAAGCTTTTTCATAGTTGACATAAAGCTGACTTCATAATTTCTGTGATCTGTCCACAACCCCCCAGGCAGGTGCTGAGTTTATTTTTTCATGGATCTGAGTTTATTTTTTCATGGAAGTTCATCCTGGGTCTGTGTTGCTATGGTCAGAACCTGGTTGTGGGTGGTGAAAACTGATCATACTGTAAGGAGCTGAACTTGGAATTTGCAGATTGCAAACCTTTGACACCCCATCTCTCAAGCTATGCAGGATAGACTACATTTTTCTCATAATGTGAAACTACTTTTAAGATGAGATCAACAATAGATAGTTGCATAGAAGAAAGAAAAATCTAATTAAAAATCAAAGAGAAAGAAGTGCTATAATAATTTTACCAGTCATTTATTTCTTGGTTTAGGAAAAGAAAAAAAAAAACTGTTCATATTTCCTTTGGTAAAATTTAGTAATACCTTTTAGTAATATATAGAAAAATAGCCTGTATTTTTCAAAATCTTTACAAAATTACATTGCAATTATTATTTTGAATGAAATAGTTTTATTTCACATGTTTTCACCAACAAAAAGGAAAGAATAGCAATAAACCATCATGATTTCTAGCCTGCACTGAGCATTTACCCCATGCAAGCCTGAGATGCCTACACAAAAGATAAATTATTCTTACTTATCCTCCAGCACCTACGAGTTGCTCAGCTGCAACATGAGCAAGGTCAGAGCTGCTCTGGGTTAAACTGGCAGGGAGGCATCACGTTCCAAAATCTGCATTCTCTGCCCCGTGGTGGTGCCTGTGAGCTGGGCAGCAGTGGCAAGGGGACAGTGGTACTGGAGCTGTTTCACCTGCATTCAATGGCAGATGAGGGACAGAAGGCACAGACCCATTTTGTCACTCTCAGCAATTCCATTCCAGCTCCTCTCCATGCAGTCCCTCTCACTTACCTTGGACAGATCTCTAACAGCATGAGCTTGTGCCCCATTAGGCAAGAGTTAAAACCTGCAATTAAAAATACTAACATTTAATTTCAGAAAGTGGAGGCTGGCCAGAATAACCCAGAGCAGACAGCAGGGTCAACAGCAGGCAGGGTCTGTAAATTGACTCTGTCTGGCGTGTGCAAACTTAGGTAAGTGCTGATTAGGCAGGTCTTGTGCCTTTTGTGGAAACAAATTCAAGCTGCAGCCTCCCATACACAGCACAGCTGATGATGGGTTGTTATTAAAGGTCTGGGAAAGCAGCTTTCAGATCCTGAGCTTGTCAGAAAGAAACAGCAGGAGGGTGCAGGAATAATGAAAACAAATGTACACTGAGAACTAGGTGGGTAACACAGGTGCAGAAGTCAACAGTGTGACGTGCCCCAAAAGGTAAAGCAGGAAACTGCAAAGCCAAAGCTGAACCAGGACACCCAAAGAGCTTCCTTCTGTTCATTACTTGCTGTGCTTAGGTCCTGACAGGACAAATAGCATCACTTATGCTTTTCTTCCCCTGTGCAGGGGGGCACAGCTTTAAGATGCTTCCTCTCCTTGGAGAAAGAGGCTGCAAATTTGCTGTGGCTGGTAGAGCTGGTTGGAAGGGGAAGGAAAAGCAGCAGTGGTGCTGTTGCAGTGGGGGCAGCCCATTGACAAGTGGCATCAGCAGCTGGAGCAGAGCTGATTGCAGCACAGAGAGAGGGTGGTGGGTGTTCAGGCTATTTCTGTAAGCCCTGATGACCACAAAACATTTTCTTTCTATTCAGTATGAAGTAGGTTTTCAGACAGCACTTAATGATTCACTTCCCTTACAAATGAATAGTGGAAAACATCCTTTAATCAACAAAACCCTCTCATTGCTGTTGATAACAGGTCTTTTCGGAGGTGTTTAAAAAAAAGTCTGATTTCCAGCTGTCTCATATGCACAGTTCTCAAACTAGCTGAGAATTTGGAAGCCATTTGATGTATTTTTAGGCTTTAAAGAACTTTCTGACTATACTCATAAGCAGTAAGAATAATTCTTATTGTTATTTAATTTCTGTCAGTAGGTACTAATTAAAAATAAAAAACAAACAACAAGAACAGTAGAAAACTACTACAGTTATTACTTGACCTACTCTGTAAAAGGCAGCTGCTGTAATTTTACATGCAGCTCCAGCTGCAGCTGTTTATCTAATGAGCTTTGGAAGACCAGCTCTCCTATCCTGAGAGCTCCAAGAAATGCAGAAGCATGGCAAGAAGTGGCTTTGATGTTCTAATAAGTGACATTCTTTCCTCTGAGTCAGCATGAATGAAACATGTTAGAAGAGTGGTGGAGGCACTGGGAGACCACTTTTAATTAAGGCTTAAAGCCTGCACCTATCTTTGTGCTAAGAATGAGAGACTCTCCAATGCACAGAAGATAAATAAGTGTATGGGGTCACAGACTGCAAGGAACCTACAAAAGACAGAGGCATTTTATGGCAGGAGAGAGTCATTTTGGGTCCTTGCCATACTTGTGAGCTGAATGAACACTATTGGATATTTCTGCTTTGCATAAGCTAGGTCTAAGCAGAGCATTTCAGATCCCTTGAACAGGAGTCCTGTGGTAGCCCTGGACCTTCATTCAGGAGTTCTCTGTGAGTCCATATGATGCTGCTGCTCCAGTCTAGTGCAGGGTAAGGCTCACATCCTTAAGCACTGTGCCTGCTGTTGTCACCTTCGTGGTTAAGCCTCTAGCCAAGCTGTCAGATAAGTCTCAGTGTCTTGCTGTCTTGCTGTCAACAGCTTAACCCTAGAAAAATGTTCATATTCAGGAACAAGGAGGAATCACAAATCGGAATTAAAGCTGAGCTTCCCGTTTGGCTTTGTTCTGATCCACAACCATTCTCAGAGTGCAGTTAAAAATAAAATGACCTCTTTCTTTTCCGTGCTGCTGTCATGATTGTCATTCCCCAGCAGATGCCCTAACTTCCCACTGTGCCCTGCTGCCTCTGCTGCCCCTGTTGTCTCTCAGTCCAAAGAGTTTCTGAACAAGAGACAGGCTTTTATGGAGCCTGGCAGAGCTTCAGAAGGGAAAAGGAAAAATCAATACGGCTTCAAAGCAAAGTCTTTGCTTCAGTGATTATGACACTTGCCCTTTCTTCACTAGTGGGAAAAACAACAAGGACACTTACACCAGCAAGGGAAATGGAATGAACAACAACAGAGAGGCCTTCCAGGTGTGACTTGTAAAGGGAAATAACTTTATAGCCATTGTCCCTGTTTGGTGACATCAAAAGCAGGTATAGGGTGTTAGGCGGTGCAGCCTGGGAATAAAATGGAAAGTAACCCAAAGTCAAAGAGAAGAGTTGGAGGAATTTGGATGAAGAGATAATGGACTCTGCTGAAGAAATGGGAAGAAAAGACATGACACAAAGGTCAGGTCCATTGTGGCACAATCAAATATGTTACAAAATGTCACCTGCAAAGGTGGGACATAACAGTAAAAGGATCTTCCAATAACTTTTACACCATTTTACAGCTCTGCAGCAACTGAAAATGGTGACAGACCCTCACACTTTGCTGATGAACAGATTGTCAGTAGAGTTGAGCAGGTCAGAAATTTTCTAACAAAAGCTGAAAATGCCAATTAAAGAAATTAATGCTTCTGGAAAATCTAAACAACACTAAAGGACTGTCACTTATGTTTTTAGAGGAGTTGCAAAAATATAAACTAAATATTTATTAATATAAATATAAACTAATATATAAAATATATAATAGTATTTTATATATTTGATTGATATTTTGTTGATCATATAATATAAAATATAAACTAAATCATTATTAAAATAAATATTTTTAGAGGATTTACAAAAATATAAACGAAACCCTCACAAGTCTGTTTCAATTGTTTTTCATAATCAAACTTTTAGAATTTGTTTCCAATTCCTTTTGTTTCAAAACTGTGTGCTTGTTCTAAGTTGTTAATTACATTCTGTTCTGACTATGCAACTTCTTAGCTGGTTTTCCAAGCTGTTTTGTGCTGACGTTTCTATTACTGTGTCATTCTTCATATATAACTTTGTGGCTCTCTTTCTTTTGGAATACAGTGCATTGTTTCCATAGACTTTGTGTAATTGTTTGAAAATAGTCTTTTGTAAAAGCAGTGTTTTCCTTAAGTGAAGCTGTGCCTTCAGCTGCAGCTGCCACTGGCTTTGTTGGAGTTTCTGGCCTGTGTAGGGGATAATTTGCAGGACATGCAAATTCTCCCTGCTGAGAGGGATCCTGGTTCAGCTGCTGTTGCTGCAGTTATGTCGGGGAGCAGGCTCCATCCATCCCTGGTGAAGCCCAGAGCAGATTTCTGAGGAGCACACAGGTAGTGTGGCAGCACAGTCATGAACTCATGCTCTCACCCCTGTACTTGTGCTTGGGTGAGAGTTCTGCAGCTGCAAGAATCAATGAAAAGGTATTGATTTCTTCTCTCCATCGTAAAGCTTGTCTACTGCTATCTCCAGTCTGCAAGCTGAGAAAGGAGTAAAACTACCATTGTCTTACACTTTTTCTCCTTTTTCTTCCCCCATTCTGTGCTTGCACAGGAGACCAAGATTTGAGTCTGACAGAGCCACCTGGTAACTGCATCAGAGCAGCCAACCCTGTTAACATTCAGGTTGTGAAAATAGCTGCTTTTGAAGCTTTCTAAGGAAGGAGAAGGGCAGAGTGGGATTGCCCAAAAGGCAAAAGTTGAGTGACTTTTCTGGCTTTACTCATCTCTCTACAAGCAACAGCAGTCAAGGAGAGGTAATGTGAGTGAATAGGTCAGTGCACCTCTGGATATTCCAGATTCACAGAAAGCTGCCTTTTCAGAGTAGTTTCAGCTCCATTTGCTTGATGTTTGCTGTTCTTGGAAGAAAATAGGTAGCCTTCATTCATCTGAAGGACATGGGAATGTCCACAACTGCTAAAAACTGTCTCAGTGCTAAAAGAGAAAATGTATTTTCAATAATATTTATTTTCACAGATGCTGTGACTAAAGCCATGCCTGTCAAAAAATGAGTGGGCAAGTGTCTGCTTCTGGTGCTCACACAGACTTGTTGGACAGTTTGGCTTTTGACACCCAGCTGTTCCAACTGAGAAAATCTCAAGCTGCACAATTTTTATTTAAAAAGTTGCAGTGTAGCAGGTAAAACTGTTAGATATGTGTAAGTACTGATCAAATGACCAACTACATACCTGTTATTATCGATATTGAAATCTACATTGAAATTCTATATTATTTAAGGCATAAAATTTGAGTAGCTATTTATTGCTTTCTGCTCCACCAAAAGAGTGAGGCAGACTCAGTGAAAACCAAAAAAAATGCCCTGTGAGTTATCTGCTATAGCAGTATTTGTGACTTTCCCTACCCTCATGGCTTCAAAAATTCTCTCAATTCTTATTCACACTGTTGGGGCTGCTGCATGCAGGGTGTGGAGCCACACTCTGAGTAGTGTGAGCAGGGTCTGCAGATGAGGGCACACAGAAGGAGAGGAGAAAACTCCTCTGTGGGCAGCTGGGAAGTGCTGGGGTCCCCAGCCAGGTGTTCTCTGGGCTGCCTCTCCTGTGCAGCAATGGTGAGGATGAAGAGAAAAATCATGATTTTTCTTGCTTTCCCATTATTTATAATATGCTTTTTTTTCTCAGTGGGGTCAAGCCAAACTCCCTCTTGGATGCTCCTCTTTGTGGCATGATTACAGCTGAGTACAGTAATTAGGGAAATTGTTGCACATTGGCCATTAACCTCCTGTGCACGTGTGTTATTGGCTAATATTTCAGTGTTTAAAATACTAATAGTAGAGAGTACACAAACACTGCTTTGTTGTTTCAGTTGTCTCTGACACAAACTAGCACCTACAAAACGAGGAATGAAAAGGTTGGGGGAAAGGGCTGATTTTCACACCAGTGGTAATGGCTTCCCATGAGAACCTGCCATATAAAATTATTGGGGTTTGCAGGTGCACGGCCACGGGAACAATTAAAGAAAGCTGTGAGAACAACAATGGTGACACAGCTGCTGTGAAAGAGTCCAGAGCTGCAAAGAGCTGCAAAGAGCAGCCCCTGAGCACTGCTCAGGCTGAAGCACTGGGGCACCTGAGGCACAGCACAACCCAGGCCAAATTCAGCTTCAGCACAAGCTAATGGGATGTTTTAGTGCTCAGCGTCTCATCTCAGCTTCAGATGTGAACCCAGCCTTGCAATACTGTAGAACACAACCTTTGCAACAAAATATACATCTGAGCCAATCTACACTATGGGTTTCATTCTAGAATGGTGTTTATTCAAAGAGTGTAATCCTTCCTAAATAAACAAACACAAACTCCTATCTCTCCTGTCCCTGTAGCCCACAGATCACAACATGAGTCATGCTGAAGTACAGAAAATAAGCCAAATCAAGCTGGTAAAATGACCCAGGTTGGAGATATGAAGGCCTCTAAATTGAGAGTGCTCTGCTGCAGACCCCCAGGCTATTAAAGCTCATGACTGTTTGCTCCAGCATCACAGTTGCTATGGCAATTCATATAGACAAACCCAGTAACCTGTCAGGATCTAACCAGATGAAAAACTAGAACTTAAATTATATTCAGAAATAAACAGGAAGCTGATATAGATGCCAAAGAATCTATATACTGTATTCTCTGTGTCTAATACCATTTCACAGGCAGGCAGCTGCATTCTGTACAAGCTGCACATTCCCAATGCTTTTGAACACTTCCACCACACAGAGCACATTGCAGCAGCTCTGACTTGTGGGAAAAAATAAAATCAAAAAACTCTTTTATAAAGAAACTAGAAACAGATGAAAAGTGCTTAAACAGACCCAGACAATACCTACTTGGAGGCTACTCTAAAAAAAAGCAGATGGTGTGTTAGAAGAGAGATGAGATATTTTTCAGATTCTTTGACATGATGCTGAGACAAAACCCAGGTACCTTGCAAATGACAAATCTCTAACAGCAGGGAGACAAGCATGTGGCTATGATGGGATCTGCTGTATTTTAGAGATGTCAGGCTGGACCTTGTTTCCATTTAATTAGTGAATCCATCTTGTTCATGTTCCTAGTACTGTAACACCTTAAATTGCATTATAATATGCTTCTCATTAGAAATGGCAGTGAGAAAAAAAAGAAACAAACAAAAAACCAAACAAAAAACAACAACATCAACAAAAAGAAAAAAAAAACCCAAAAAAACCAAAACACCAGAGAATTATCAGGAGCTGCTTTTTAACAATTTCATAATCTTAGTTTTGTTATCTCCAGTAATGAATTCAGTGACATAAATAAGGGATTTACCAAATAGAGACCACAGCTTTATCACACTGAAACTTTCCTATGTCACTCACAAACACCCTTATAAAAGTGCAAAATATCACCTCAAAAACCAGATAAAACAGATATCTAAATGTGCATTTCTGAGAAGGACTTTCAGTATTTTTTTGCTTACCTGGAGGCGCAAATGACTGAAAATGGGTAGCAGACTGTCCCTTCCCTCCCTCACCAGGCAGTCAGCAGACCTAGATGGGCCAAAACAGAAACACTGTGACCCTCACAAGGCTGTGACAACAAAGGTCCTCCTTTATGGGGAACTACCAAGGTAGGAGCAGTCAGTTTTTCATTTGGAAAAATGAAAAGCACAGCTGTGAGCATGGAAGTCTGTCAGCTCCCACCAACTGTCAGAGCAGGAATCACAGAATCACTCAGGTTGGAAAAGACCTTTAAGATCATTGAATCTTAATGCACCAGCTTACTGCTCCAGCACTGCCAAGCCCACCACCAAACCATGTCCCCAAGTGCCACATCTCCATGACTTTTCAATACCTCCAGGGGTTGTACCAAGGATTTGAGCAAACCAATGTTAGTGTTAACATTGCCTGTCACAGCTGCAGGGAGGAAGGGACTGTGTCTCCTGTCAGGCACAGCTCCCCCCTCCAAAAGAATGCACTGGCACAGCTCTGTGCTGTAACATTTCATTCCTTGCCCTGCCTGCACATCTCCCTTCTCGGGGAGCTGTGGACACACCAAGTAAATCAAAGTGATAAGAATTTATGAAAGCCAAAGCAGCGCTGGATTTTGGAATGACAACATGATTGTATATGGGAACTAATAAAAGGGAAAGGTTCCCTGAAGCCTCAGGCTATGAAGTGGAGTAGAGCAAGGTGATTAAGAGAGAGTTAAGAGGTATTAAACTTTGAAGGAAAAGGCATTCCATAGTGACATGTTAATAGATCCCAGGAAAGATTTGTTAATAGACTAAAAATTGAGAGGCTCTTTGTAGGCAGCACTAAGTAAAAAGTAAATCACAGTTTCTCCATGGGGGAGGTTCACTTAGAACCTGGAGAAGAGAGGAGAACACCCAGGGCTGCCCGGCTGGGGCTTGGAGCCCAGGACACAGGGAGGACACAGGCCTGCTCCCAGTGCTGCTGTACCACAGCTCTGCACAGCCACACCTGGTTTATGTCTTCCTTCCCATCACACTGAGCACATGAGTGAATAAAACCTTAAGATTTGGGTCGACAATGGTGTTTATGGATGCAGTGATTTCCTGAAAATTTCTTCTGGAGTATGAAACACAGAGTGTGGCACAAGATATAGCTAATTTTCAATTAAAACATGCTGTAGTTGGGCAATAGCTGAAAAATTAAATATGATCTCATCAAAGTCTGAACTTTGTAAGGATGCTGAGCCCAGTAAAAAACTTCTTCTGGCTGGTATGATATACTAAAATTTACTGATAGTAACCCAAAAGCAATCGTAATCAGGGTAGAAAAAAGGGCAGTAAAATGTGTGTCTTGGCCTGGTCTTCTTTCTGTGATCTCCTTTCCAAGCTGACATATTGGGAGCAACAAAAGTGACAATATTTCAGAGCACACTCCTCTCTGAAAGGCAGAGAGCTCCAGAACAAGTAATACTGTCTCTTGATAACGAAAGGCTGATTTACTCTTCCTGCATTATAATAAAAGGTATCGTATATTTTGTGACATATTGAAATCAGAGGGGGACCTTTACCTTTTACCAGTGGGGCAATTTCATTTCTCCATAACCTTGTTCAGATGCACCTATGGTTCTTGGACTTTCTAACACAAACTCTAACCTGCATTTCATAGGCACAGTGAAAGTGGCATCAGGACCTTTGGATGAGGACTGGCTGTAATTGCACAGCTGTTATTGCACCATCAAACACAGCCCTTTTCTGCAAGAGGCAATCCTGCATATTTGACGACAGGGAGTGGTGTACATGGTGACAAGAATTAACAAAATATTTGCCTAAATTCTGTTTTGGGTTTTTTTTTTTTTTTTCCAGACTTGAGGCCCATCAGGAGGTTAAAGATGAGCATCAAACAAGCATCAGATGATGCTTTAGTCACTCCTTGTGTGTTCAAGCCCTGGGTCAGACCCAGTCCTTTCCTGCCCAGGTGTTTTTCTTCTGGAATCCCAAACCCAGACTAAGCCCTGGTGATGCAGGTTCCTTCAGGTAACAGCAGCCAGGAGTTTTGCATTTAGGAGTTCATGAACTACACATAGTTGTCAAAGGGCATTAAAGATCATCAATGTTTGCAGCTGGGGCTGCACTGCCACAAGTTTCTGCTGGAATGAAGCTTTGAGAAAGGGGGGTAAAAGCAGAGCTGTGGAGTGAGAAGGGAAGAGGGAAAGGGGTGCAGCTCTGGGACCCTGATTTACAGCTGCAAAGCAGGGTCAGAGGGAAGGCTGAAAAGAGTGAGATATCCAGGATATCTTCAGTCTGTGAAGAAGAGCCTTCCCCATGAATGGAGGTGGGTGTTTGAGTATCTTAAAGGGAATGGAATTTATGTGGCTGTTTTACAGGTACTCCTGAATGGATGTGTTTTAAGGTGGGCATAAACCAGGGGAGTTAGAGGGTGTACAGCCAAGGAGCTGTACCCGTGCCTTTCACACATCAAAGCAATACGAAAAGGGCAAAATGAGGATTCAAAACTGAGAGAAATACTTGGGTTTGTTTTTTTTTTTTTAATGATTATTACATCTTTCTGATGAAGTCCTACATGGTAGGAAAATGCTAAACTGTTGATTTTCTTGGAATGCTTATGATCTTAATTACTTTATTGATTCAATGACTGTTTTATATGTGGGTTTTGTTCTAACTTTTTGTTACCACTCATGTTTTTACTATACATAGCAATAAATTTAAGCTATGTGAGATGGAACTGTCCTAGGGCATTTTGTTGCTATAAGTCATAGGGATTTTTTTTAGACTATTTCCATATTAATAACCACTTAGCTTTTTTTTCTGGCTTTTGTTTTCCATGAGGAATACCCACCCTCTCCTTGTAAAAGAGAGGGAGTGACATATTTGTTTGGGAGTTTTTGATTGCTTTTCAGTATTTATTTCTTAAATGAGAACAGTCCTCCTAATATCTACTTTCTGGTGAGCACAGTAAATAATGAATTTATGCATTTATTATCCCTTTTTCTTTTTAAATGTATAATAGAAGGGAAAGCCATTTAGCAAATCAGGTACAAAACTAAGATCTATGTTTTAGGAGCTGCAGGGGAGTTGGAAGAAAATTGGCTCTTATGATGAAGCATTATTCAGTCCATCACACATGTGAAATACAATTTTGCCCCCGAGGTGAAAAAATGGATGCTTTTTCCCTTTCTATATAACCTTGGAATTTGGAGGATTTTCTTTGTGTGCATTACTGTACCATGTGGCAGTGCCTCTTGCACTTATATTTGGGATGTGCTAAGACTGGCAGGGCAGATATGTGTTTACTTGCAGAGTGAGGCAGGTAGAGGAAATAGGGTCAGGATTGTCCCCAGTTCTGCTTCCCCTCACACAGCTGCTCTTCACAATGGGAGAATGGGGATTTTATTATTTGGTTTTGTTCTGGACCTGTTTCAATATTAATTTATCTTGATAGAGAATTAAAACTCAGTGGTGTTTGAATTAACCTGTCTGTATGCACAGCAGCTACCCAGAAGCTCTGAGCTTTGTGCATGACCTGTCTAAGTTATTAGGGAGCCATCAACACTTCCATATCACCCCAATATTGCCTGGGCTTTAGGGCTGTGTCTGTGGTTAGGGCTGCCTCATGCTCCTTAGCAGTGATTTCAAGGTAGGCTAAATTAGCCATTAAATTATAAACTCGGGGACTAAGTAACCTCTGGTTATTTGAAAGAGTATATTGCTATAAGCCATTAAAAAATATATCCCAAGTGGTGGGAATAGGTGCATGGTGGGTCCCCTCCTTGGGCAGAGGTTCAGCAAGAAGAATTTTCAGTATCCTGGGCATGGAGATCAGGAGGAAAGGGGGATGTGCTGCAAAAACATCTCTTCAGTATTTCCCTTCTTTCACGTATAGCTTATTACCTTTAGTGTCACTGTGATGCATGAGAGTGACTGTGAGTGATGTTGATTATGTGCTGTGGGAAGGATGGAGTTTGAATTCTCCTCTTTGACTTTCCAGCACTTCTTTCTGGTACAGAGCAAGATTATTTTCTTGCCTTTTCCTGTTCCTCTTCAGAGCACTCCAAGAATACTAACAGCATTCTTGTTCTGTGCTTTGCCGAGCACGGGGCTGTGAAATCCAGCTGGCACTTGCACAGAGATTCATATGGAGAACTGTCCTGGCTTCCTCCTCTTAACCCTCTAGAAGGCCAGTCTAAATTAATAAAATAAAATGAAAATGCCAAAATAGAATGTAGAAACTGCTGTTGCATCTAACTGATGTGTTAAGACTACAGCTTGAAGACAGGGCAAATCATGTGACAGTGTTAGTACTGTAAAAGAAAGAACAAGGTTTGGAGAGAAAGAAAAATAATTTAAAGAATATTCTAAGCAAAAGTGCCAGAAGGAAGTTGTACATATTTCAGAGAGACAGATTGGGCAAAGATGCCTGGCAAAGCAAATCCTCGTAGCAGAGCTGTTAAAATGGCATTGTCTTAGAGCAGTGAAAGTCTGTACTCTGCATTTCTCTGCATGAGTTAACCTGACCCCCAGTCATTGTTTCCTACAGAAGTGGAATAACTTGATAGGCAGCAGGAGGCAAAATTATTTCAAGTCTTTTGGCATTGCTTCCTGCAACCAAAAAAGTAAACACGGACATCAGCATGTAAACAGGATGCTCAGCTGTAAGTTAGAGCAAGATGTAGCTTGTTCTACATTCAGCTTTTCTAAAAATAATTCTGCTTTAGTAAATAAGACATTCTGTATGTGTATCCTATTTCAACACATTTCAGATTGCCGTCAACAAACTGTAGGATTTTAGTAGAAGGTGTTTGCTAAATAATAAGTAAGGCAAACTGGATTTACTAAATCAGACCTTCTCTGTTTTTGTTGTTAAACTTCTGTATGGAATATGCTTTTCTCTATTTAGATAAATGCTGCTAGGGATTTACTGTTCTATTTGCGAATGTGGCTGTTCTTGCAAAGCAGTCTTATGCCTGAGATACTGGGAAAGCCAGGAGGTGGGTGTTCTACTTCTAGTGCTGCATTACTGTGTTTTTCAGCTTTTTTTTTATATCTATGTTGGCAAGCAAGACCATTTTCTTAACCAGATTTTTTTTTTTTTTAATTTTGCTGCTGGCAAAAATGTGAGCTCTTCGGTTTCGAGATAAAACTGCTGCAGTTTCTTTTGGAAGTCATAATTTGGACATGTAAAGCTGCATGTCATAAAATAAACCATAGTCCCACGGTATCCTGTGTTGACTGAGTACAGGGAAACTGTAGCTCTATGGGGGACCTGACAGCAGCCACCCGTGCCTCTGAGCAAGTTACCAAGAAGACAGATCCAGGCTCTTACAGCACTGTGTAGTTGGAAACTGAGAGGCAAAGGACATAAATTGAAGTCACAGAGGTTTATGTTGAATTTAAGGGAAAAACTTTCTCATTTTTAGGCTAGTCAAGCAGATTTTGCCCAGAGAAGTTGTGGAGCCTCCAACTGTGGAGATTTTTCAAAATCTGGTTGGATAAAGCTCTGGGCTGCTGTGGCAGACAGCAGTTTTGGATCATACACAGGCTGTATTTTTATGGGCAAGAACAGTACATTTCTTGGTCTGTTGCACAGTCAGCCTTTTGCCATACTAATTGCTAAAATCATAAACATCTGTAGTTTCAAGCTGGTTGCTGAAGTTACCCACCAAATATTTATACAAAAATTGAAGAAGTAAAAAACCAACACAAACTATAGTGACTTCTTCCCAAATTCTCCTCTAATGACACTGTTCTTCTAATAAAGTGATGGGACTTTCTTACCCCAGCTAGGGATGCTGCTAAACCAAGTTGAAATACCGATCTTGCTGGGATTATCCTTCAGGCACTGTTTAAATGATGCACCAGCAAATACATCGACTTTAACTTGACATTTGTTGTCCTTGCTGCTTTCCCCTACTGATTCTACAAGACACTGAATTTTTTCCTTGGAGTCATGAGTAGTGTTTAAGGAAAAAGAAATCTGTCTTTATTCTTAGAAATGACATTTTTGTTGATGAGCCATCCATTTTCTTTCACTTATGAACTTTAAATTGTATGCTGCTTTGACAGCATTTTTACTCATGGAAGTATCCAGCTACACCATCACACTTCAAAAAACCTCAGCTGTTCACAGCCAAATTGTTGTCTTGCTCCATGCACTGATGCTTGGTATGAAAGTGAACCAGAGCAGTGAAAAGCTATTTATTACATTATGGCATCTTCAGGCCTGTGTCAGTCTGAAAAGATATTTAATTTTACCTATGTTGCCACCTTAGCAGTCCGCAAGTTATGTTTTTGCTTTAAAAGTAATTTAATTACCCTTAGTTTTAAAAGTTTTGGCCATGGGAATTAAAACTGTTACCAATCCCAAAATACCAGGTGAAACAAGAATAAATGAAAATACTAGGTACTGAAGCAGTCCTGCCTCTCACATGGTCTGTCTTGGACACCTTCTGCCCAGAATTTTTTTAAAAAGGCAAGATTTTCCTAAAAAATTGTCATATATTTCTCTGTACCAGTCTCTGCTATGGATTTTTTTAATCTTGACTGGAATTAAAGCCCACACACTGACAGAAGTAGTGTGAAGAGATCAAGTGGGATTCAGTCATGCGTCTTCTGTTTTCTTGTACATTGCAATTGCAGAAGTGTGTTTGAAATGAAAAGGTTCAATAACATACTCTTTACAGTAGCCTGCATTAGGACAAGTAAATCAGGTATAAGATGTGCCATAAAGGAAGCGTAAGCCCTGGACAAACAAACCCCCAATTTATCCACTTTAATCTATACCAGGTGTTTTACTGGCTCGAGTTTGCTTTTGCTATGTGCAACAAATGGGCAGCACTGACAGGTGCAGGTAAGATTTTGATGAAATTCTGGTCTCCTCTCAGGTTTTCAATTATCTCTTAGTGTTTGCACTACTTGACTCCCTTTATTAGAGTTTGTTTGGGTATGTGTCTGGGAAACAGTGAAGAATTACAGCCACCAAATTAGAGAACAAACTTTACGGTATGGATTTCGTAGAAGCTCACGCAAATGTTTCTCCTGTTGAGCTGTAGTGTGACAGGGGATTAACACACATCCTCTGAAGCTACCTTTGAATCAGCAGTGAGCTGCCTTCTGTTCCTGTACCTTGTGTAGTCTCTTATGTAAATGCAAAGGACGTGAAATTAGTGTTAGGATGTATTTTAACTTCTTTTAAGAGGGTTAGGTTGGATCACAAGACCAAGTACGGATTTAAATGGAAGTTTTCATGAATGGTCTTCCATAGAGGACTTGTGTGTAGCAGAACTGCTCTGCTGTGGATACAGCCACATGACAGGGCAGAACACCATGGAAACAGCAAAGAGGGTGCAGCTCTTGGGTGTTCTCAGGCTTTTTAGATATTTAAGTCTGAATTATGGCAGGCACAGGCCTCCTGACAGCAAGAGAATTAGGAATGTGTGAACTCCTACAGGTTTCAGCAGGTGCAAGGAAACAACCCCAGTGCACTGGGATGGGCTATCCCTGCTGTGGGTAGTGCTGCTCTGTGAATCAATAAAAACTGTGGTGTTTGGAATGGAAATAGATGATGATCCATCAGTCTTCACTTGGATCTATGCTGAAAGTAACTCTACCACAGGCTTACAGTGTGAGCAAAAAGGCAGATTTCAGTGCCTTGCTCAGCACTGCACTGAGAACAGGATGCAGTGTGGCAGCTTCCCAGCAGATGAATGGAGGCTTGAGTCTAACTCTGTCACCACTCCTAGAGTGTGGTTTTACTCTAATTACCATTTTTAAAATATTTCAGTTTTTTACACACTGGTCCCCTGGAGAGTTAAAACTGAAATGTCCTTGATTCTATTGATTTCTGTGAAAACTGCAACATCATTTTATCAGGTTTTGATTTAATTGGTCTGCTTGAGGGAGAGAATTAACATAGCATGTATAGCCCCTATTTAAGTGTACCCAGAATTGTATAATAGTGAAGTTTGTGCCAAACAAACAGCTGGGCTCTGTCTGGAAAAGCTTATATTCTGGTGGCACAAACAAAAATACACAATAAATACAAACACAGAACAGCATGTGGCCATTTTAGTTGGTAGTAAATTGAAAGAAATTAAATTTTCCTGTTTCTGTGATGTTTTTCTGCTAAGTGCCTCGAAATTATAACAACTTGTTATTATTGTTTCTTTGTATGGACTATCTCTTGACACACCCTCCTTAGAAACAGAGCTTCTGTTCTAATATTTGGATTATTCAGCAGATTTCTTCTGATAACTTTCACCTTCTTTGCTTGTTTTGGACTCTTGTGATAATTTTGCTTCCAAGTTATAGTATCTCTCCATCACTGATGGTTCCATATGGTCACTCAATTCATACAGTTAATTTAATTAGATTCCTCTATAGTGAAGCACTGCATGGGCATAAGCTCTAGTGTCTCTCCTGATGGACCACTGGGCAAAAGCCCTCACTCATGAGGACTTGCACTGGGATGTGGTTTTAATTATTTAGATACTTACAAAGACAGTCAAAAGCTACATTAAGAAAGCAATGTAATTAAAAAACAAATGTAAGGAGGTGAAGTTTACATCTAATCAAATAAAAAAAATCTGATTTCTTGCTATTTATAAACAAGACTAAAAACATTTACCCTCTTACATATTTTATTTTCTTATTTTTTTGACAGCAAACTTGGGACGAACCCTTCCCACAACAGTGGAAGCTTTTTTTTTTTCTTGGTGTCTTGTCAGAGATAAGGTGACTGTGTAGAAAAACAATGATGATAGGGATCTGTAATTACTTGTGACTGATGAGCATATCTGACACGGTTTCCTGGTATGCACTGATAATTCTCTGAGGTAAGAGGGAAACAGACAACTTCCTCTGCTGGCAGTAGATATTTTATGTTCAGGATGCTGCTTGTGGTGAGGTTTTGGGCAGGATTGCTATACCACAGCGTGAAAATATTAGGAAAAACAATGCGTGTCTGGGGAGTATCTGTTAAATGTTTCTGTCTTTCAGGTTGGTATAGTATGAATAAAGAGAAAATGAGTCTTGGGAGATAGAGAGCTCTTTCAGATGTCAGTCCTCCAATTAACTCTGTAAGGGCACACCAGAGCATCTCTGGGTAAAGGCCATCTGTCTTTTTCTCTTAATATGAATGGTGGCAATATAATTATTTTGAGTGGTGAAAGAAGATTCTCTCTTGGGAGGAATTTGTCTTGATTCAGAAATAGATATATGCAAAGTCAGGACTGGACCCTGTAGCAGCTTCATTTTATGCTGAACGTTTAAAATGTGTATGATACTTTAAAGTTTCTGAGAAATTTTGAAAATGTGAACTAGTCTAAATTATGCAGAGGTCTTAGAGCTGAACTAACTACAAACAAGCTTTCAAATCTACTACTGATCCTCAAAACTACCTCTACCTGAATGGCTTAAATGAAATACTGTGCTCTGGGAGGGTAAGAGAATAATATTTAGCTTAACTGCATTTTATCCTGTGCTTCTCAAAATGATCAGTTGCAGGACAATCATTAAAATCACAGGCTATATGTTACTGTCCGTGGAAGCAAATGATACATTGCGAGATTTGTGGGTCTTTGTCTTTTATCACAGCAAATTGAATGTGTCTGTGTCAACAGGGAGTCTTTTTAGATTGTTCCTTATTTTGCTAGGCCTGCTACTTTTAAAGAAAATGTTTTGAGTTAATAAAGAACAAAAATGCTGATGTTTGTGGTGGTTTAAGAATTGCTGTTTGGTTTAAGTCTCTTTTCTTGTAAAGTAGTGACTATAATGCAGCTCCAGATGAAATCAGCCAGTAATTAGGGGTTGTCTCCTTTCTATCTTCTCCACAGTCTTCAGCAGTTATCTCTTTTGTTCAAAAACAACTGGAGGTCAGGTAATATGAAGAAACCCCGGGATGATTTAAACGATCAAGACCCAGAAAAGCCTGGAGCACTGTAGTTTGTAGTGTTCCTCCTCCATTTGGAACAAATTACCTATCCCAGCTTCAAACCTCAGTAGGGGACAATATAAATTGGTTTTTATTTAGTCTTAATGTTGTGTTCGCCATCCTACCTGCGCTCAGAGTATTTGCTGTAAGTGCGAGCCCTGCAGGTTGCCAAAGGGCCACTTGCAATGCTCTGTCTTCTGCTCCTGTTCCAGTTTTGCTGTGTTAGCCATCCTGGATCAGAAGCCTAAACAGGGCATCGAGCATGAGGGGGAGAAAGCTGGACAGGGGGGAGGGAAGTCTGGCTGGAGAATAGTATTTAATGGTAAAAAAGTGTAAGAGGATCTGAAAGTGCCAGGCTTTGGTGAAAAAAAAAAAAAAGGGTAGTTAAAAAGAGGATATATTCTATAAACAAGATTAAAGGAAATTAAATTGGAGGATTAAGGCTCAACTTCTCTACCTGTTCTCATTTTCTGTTTCAATTCACAAAAACCTCCTAAAATCCACCAGTGATTATTCTTTAAATAATGAAAAAAGCAGGATGCATCTGTTCTCCACAATCTGTGGCCATAATCTTTACCACAGGAACTGTTTCTCTTGTGAAATGACTTGGGGTGTTGTGGAGCCCTGCTTACAAGGGATGTTGATTATATTCACTTGCATTTCTTGAATGAGTGGGTCTGGGATTCTCTGAGTGCTGTGTCCAGCTCTGGGGCCCCCACTATAAAGATGATTTGGACCTGCTGGAGTGAGTCCCACAGAGATGATCAGAGGCCTGGAGCATCTCTCCAATGGAGTCAGGCAAAATTGGGGTTGTTCAGCCTGAAAAGGTTCTAGGAGACATTAAAGCCCCTTCCAGTACCTAGAGAACTGCACAGACTTCGGGGAACTGTGTCTTGCAGCTTAAGGATACAGCTTTACTGAGTGGGAGGGGAAGGGAAGGGTGGGGACAATCCACTGCAGGAAAGCTTTGACAAGAAACGGGGCTTCCATCTCATTTCAATATGATAGATTTCAAAGTTTAAAGAAAATGTGATAAAGTAGGGAGTTGAAAAAATAATCATACTCTAGGCTTGACTAAAATTAGAATTTCCTGCTTTTGCTAGTTATTCTTTGTAAGGCATGTATCAAGGGATAGAAAAATTTCAGGTGTACTTCAGAACAACAAAAGTTGTTTTGCATCACTATGCACTACTTAAACATGAATCAGACCAATTCTTCCAATTGTGTAAAGCCATGTTTAGGGAGGTATTTCACTGCTTATGGGATGATGAATAATTAATGGCTTGCCTAAGTATGTTGCATTCCTCCCTGTTTAGTTATCCTTTCCTGAGTACTTGGGGAAGCCATGGTAGCCCTTCTAGGCCGAATTTTGTTATCTTCTCACTTTCTTAAAGCTGTACAACTGTGCACTCCTGTTCTCGGGATCGGAGGACTTGTCTTGCAGGGGTAGAAACATTCCCTGAGCTAACCTGGAGTTACCTTAGGAGGGGCAGTGAGGCCGTTCAACACTCAGGATACCTGCTACAGGACCATCAGCTCTAGTGAGTTTCCATGATCCATTTAATGTCTTCATTCTTTGGAAGCTATTGCTATTAGCAGACTTTATCGGTAGGTAACGCTCATTTTTGTTGCTTTGTAGTGTTATTTTTCCAAATTCATTATTTAAAAGGTCATTTTCCAAGGTTGCTAGGTCTGAAATGACTGTTCTTGGCAGCAGCTCCAACTGCCTCTTCATTTCATTAATTTTCTTGCTGAATCATGGATTTGTTCTGTAAAATACATATATCCAATTAATTTTTCAGTATAAAAGGCAGAGACTGGCCATAAAAAGGAATTTTAGACTTTCAAACTGCATTTAGCAGATGGTTTTAAAGGTATTTAATATCTTGTTTCCTCAAGTGGGGCTTCTGTTATTTAAATGTGTGGTGCCTTTAGCCTATGTAAAGAAGGAGGACTTGACATTCCAGGCATGCCTACCAGTCCTCTTGGTCTCAGAACCTTCCTTGATTAAAAGCTGCGGGAATGGGCGATAAGGGGCAGGGCTGTAGGTCCCTTTCAGACCTTTAAAATGACAGTTTTAATGCTGTCCTTCTCCTGCACTGGACTAAATAATCCTGCCAACTACAGTGATCAGTGTCCTCCAGCAAGGGAGAGGACATCACCCTTCACAGTGTCAGTTCACGGCGTGCCAGCCAGGTAGGATCTTTCTTATATGGGTCGTACGTTGAACTCTCTTAAAAATTAGATATTTCTGTTAGTTAATCGAATACAACCCAAAAACGCAGCATAAAACCTAGCAAGGATTAAGGGAGCCACGAGGTGGCAGTTCTGCTGCACAGAATGCCTAAAGCACAATCACTTTACAGGCTGGTAAAAATACAAAAAGAAACAAACCAACCCAACTTTCACCTACAGAAGGAAAGTAAACTTATTCTTATAAACAGCTATTTAAAGTCAGGAGTTAAAACCATCACATGGATTCCTCTGAACCTTACCAGGAGCTGGACTCGATGGACCTTGTGAGTCTCTTTCAATTCAAGTTATTCTATGATTCTGGGCTAGACTTTTTGTAAAGCAAACGCTTAGAAACGGTCTTATCCTGTATCTCAACTCAATGATGTCTCTTAATATTCAATTTTGCCATGTTTCCATGCCCATTTCCAAACTACCTGAATTTTGTTTTTATAAGGATTTGCACCAATGCTGATGTACATCTGTCAATGTACAGTTTTCATGCACTGTTTCCTTTCAGAAAAATTTTAGGGAAGGTTTTAGGTTTATATTTTATTACCTTGCATATCCTTTTCTAGCCAGGTCACAGGAAGTTTTTGCAAAATGTAATTGTGAGAACTCTTTTTCTTCATAGAGTAAATCTATTTCAGTTTCCCTGGATGTTGGGGCATCATTTGATTTTTTTTTTTAATTTTTTGGTGACTTACTTCTAGAGCGTGTGGTTGTGATTTAGTACAAAATAGAAGCTTTAGCAGTTGTATCAAACTTTTCCCTTTGTTGTAGCTCTGTGCTTGGTAAGCAAATGCTCTCTGCCTCCTCTTAGATGAGGACAATCCTTGGCAAAAATGTTGGGAAGGGAGGAATTCTTATAACAGCAGCAGGAAGACAATGGCCTGGGCAGCAAAGCTAGCCTACTTTTAGCAAAAAGTTAACAGAATTTTGTATTTGACTGATTTTTGGCTATTAGAAATTAAGAGACCCGTCCAGGAATTTCTGACTGAGTCACGAGACTCCAAACAGCTTTCCTAACAAACTCCTAACGAGTTTGGAGCCCTGTGTGAAAACATGTGGGGTCATGGCTGGTGCACTTTGCATTTGGAGATGATTTCTCTGCTGCAGTGTCAGCTCACACTTGTGCCAAGCTTGGGACTATCCAGAAGTAGTTCAGTAGGTGAGGCAAGGAAATGTGGAACTGTGGTGGAGTCAAATCTGTTTTAAAATTCAGCCTCAGCTTTTCTCACGGAATGGGAGTGACTGGCTTAAGCTGCACAGCACAAAATCCTCCAGTCTGGAGTGACTAACAAAACCAGTCTATAGCTTGTACGTGGGGGTGGTATAGAGAAGAATATAGGAAAGAGCAGAGTTATAACATGATATTGCAGGAGATTAAAAAATTGTGAATACAAACTGCTGAATCATGCTTTGAGTGAATGCATTTGTACATCTACAAGCCTGACAGATTTCTTTGGGCATGAAAAGTACACCTCCAGATGCAGCTGTTCTGCTTAATGTTGAAAAAAGTACTTTATTAATGAGGATTGCAGACTAGTTCACCTGCTCTGTAGTGATCACATTGCTCTGGTTTTATTTCTAAAATTGTTTTCAGTGCTGCAGCAGTCCAGCCAGACTTTCCCATTAATACTTTATTAGCAGAAGCCAGTTCTGTTATAAATGCTTGAAATTTGCTTTTCTGTCTGCTTCTACATGCACCATATGCCTGGAAGACTTCTGGAAGACTTCGTTTTCTGCCTTTTCTGCAGCAGCTGCTGGGCTAAGATGCCTTTATTTCAATAGTAGCTTTTATTCAGTAGGGAAAACATTTTAAATGTTCTTTTTTTTTTTTTTTCTTTCTTTCATAAGCGTCTTTCTGGGAAAAGCGGCTGGACATATTTCTCCTTCTTAAAATGAACATTTCTATCAGTAAGTCCCTTAACTAACCCTGACTTTGGAGGGTGAAATTTATCAGTCTGATGCTTCTCCTGCCTTTGTTGAACAGTTGAGCCCTGTACCTTGTGTGGTAGGATCCGGGATTACAGGACAAACTGTAGATTTAGGGACAGAATTAACAGCAAAGTGCTTCCAAGCAAAACTAAGTAATTAATCTGTGTCGGGGAAATTTGTTTTAATAAGGAGACAGTATTGTAATGGCGGTGCATTCAAGATCAAAGTTTGGCTTTGTGAGGGCAGTGTAATTTGTGAGCAGCAGCTCAGACACCTACAAAACCTCGCTCTGGCGTGGCTGGGTGTTTCTGGGTTTAGTTTCGGGTGTGCCCGCGGCGCTGGGATGTTCGGGGACCCGCAGGGATGGATAACCCATCCACAGAGATCCATTCCGGGTGCGGGTCCTGCCGGGCAGCGCTCATCTCCCCTCATCTCCCCTCCCAGCTCCGCGGCTGGGACTTGTACAGGCACAAAAAGCTGCACATCAGAAACTATCCCCCCACAGAAGATGCAAAACAAGGCTTGAGCACCACCGTTATCTGTCAGGCGGTACGAAAGGCTGAGAGAGTTTGGGCTGTTCCGACTGGAGATGAGAAAGCTCCAAGGAATCGTCAGAGCCCCTCCTGGTTCAAGGGGCTAACAGAGGGCTGGAGAGGGGCTTTTGATTAGGGATGGAATGATACGATGGAGCATTGCTCTCGGTGCAGAGAGGGTAGACTTGGATTAGATATATGCAATATATCGATACCTGGCACAGGCTGCGCAGAGGAGCCGCGGCCGCCCCATCCCGGGCAGCGCTCAGGGCTGGACAGAGCTGTGCGCGCCCGGCTCCAGTGGAAGCTGTCCCTGCCAGCGGCACGGGAGTTGTAACAAGACGCTCTTTACAACCAAACCACTCCGCGGGCCCGTGAAAGCAAACCACTCCCGTCCCGTCCCGGCGGGGCCCGGCGGCTCCGGCGCGGCCCCGCGGGCGCTCCCCGGGGTGGCCCCTCACGGCCGGGGCCGGCCGCGCTCCGCTTTACGGCTGCTGAAAACTCCCTGGGCGGGCCGGGCCGGGCCGTGCGAGCCGGGCACGGCGAAAGGGCAGCGCAGGTACCGCTGGGCACCGCGCAGGTACCGCCGGGGACAGCGCAAAGGGCAGCGCAGGTACCGCCGGGCACCGCGCAGGTAGCGCCGGGGACAGCGCCGGGCACCGCAAAAGGGCAGCGCAGGTACCGCCGGGCACCGCTCAGGTACCGCCGGGCACCGCAAAAGGGCAGCGCAGGTACCGCCGGGCATCGCTCAGGTACCGCCGGGCATCGCTCAGGTACCGCCGGGCACCGCGCCGGGCACCGCGCAGGTACCGCCGGGCACCGCGCAGGTACCGCCGGGCATCGCTCAGGTACCGCCGGGCATCGCGCAGGTACCGCCGGGCACAGGGCCGGGCACCGCTCAGGTACCGCCGGGCACCGCGCCGGTACCGCCGGCTCGGGCGGAGCAGGGGCGGGCGGGACCCCCGGGCTCCTCACCCCGACCCCGCGGGCGAGAGAAGCCCGGCTGTCAGCGCGGGGTCAGCTCCGCGCCTGGTTTTTTTTAATCCTAAAAGCAACTCAGAACTCGGAAAAATGGAAAGGATCCGCGGCTGCTCCACCGAGACCGCGGGGGTTTCGGGCTGGAGGTGGGTTTGGGCAGGGCAGGGCGCCCTGCGGACGCTCCCGCACAGCCCGGGAGCTGCCGCTCTCGCTCCATCCCTGCTTCCCAGCGCCCGCGTGGAGCCGCTCCGTGTTCCGCTCTTTGCTTTCTGCTCGCTGAGAAACGGGACACGAGCGTGGGCTCGCCCGAGTTTAGAAACTGAACGATGTGTTTGTTAAATATTGAAACAGAATCCCCCAAACGCAGGGAGCTCTGTCGCGTGCTGAAAACTTTGCTGCGGGGCATGAGCGCAGTCGGGAGGATGGCAGGACGCGCTCCCCCTCGGGATTCGGGGTGTGCTCAGGGTACCAGCAACGCAACCGGGACATTTCGCAAGTTTCAGTCTAGAACAACATTGTCATTGTCGCTCTTCTGTGTGATCCTCAGCGTCTTGGTTTCTCCGTCCGCGCAGAACTCCTTGACTTCGGCAGGTGTTCGTCTCCTCTAACTGAGATGGCCTCAAAATTGTAATTAAAACAAACTCCGTAATGAGCGTGGAGTTGACACTTGCAAAACAGCGCTGAGGCATCTCGCTGACTTCAGCTGAAACTTGCGGCATTGCTGCTGAGTCATCAGGACAGAAATATTCAGGAAAGAAATAAAGAATTTAGATTTTTAACCCTGATATGAACAGCCTGTTTCATGTTGGTTTATTTATTGCTTGGTACATATTTCTTGCATTTACAGGCAAATTTATTTGTTCAGTGGTTAGCATATGGAAAGCATTAGATGACTGAAACTGTAACTATGCCAGTCCTGTATATCAAGCAATAACTGTATGTATTTTTAGAATTTTAATCTAAAGAGCTCTTGCATGAGTCCCAGTACATCCATAATGTAGCATTTATCTCTGCTATCATCAAAATACTAAAAAGTTTCTTCTGAATTTTGGTCATGGTTCACATTCCCAGTACATGTCTTAACTGTATGGTAATCTACCTGATTAAATAATGTCAATCACCTGAAGCAAGCCAAAGTGTGATCTTTTGTACCTTACCTTTTTTTTCCACACTGGAGTTTTTTAATTGAAAACTCTAGAGCTACAAACACAATATTTTCTTTAGAAAATAATATATCCCACAGAAACACACTTTTTTTCCAAGTTTAATCAGCTATTTCTTGGGTTTTATGTTTACCTAAACTTAGAAGGTTTTTTTTTGCATCCTTAGAATTATGAGAGTTTTACATTGCTGAAGATGTTGGCTGAAATGATACCAACAGGTCACACTGTTTGATGATGAAGCAATACTTTTGTCTGTGATAATGGAAAACTGGGGTTTTTTTTTTTGCCTTTAGGAGTTGAGTCCAGGTTGTTTATCTGAAGCAGAAAATAAGGTTTAAATAGGAAGAAAGTCAGAATTGTCTAAGTTAATAGCAGGATGTCCGTGGTTCACATGCATGTCACAAGCTGCAGTTTTTTGGTAGCAGCTCCCGTATTAGGCTGGATCATATGACTTCCCACTCTGTTAATCTTCATAGCTGAAGTCTTTGCTTGTCACTGCTGTGGTACATACCTGCATTATTTTTTCCCTCTTTTTAAATAACCTCAGGGTATGAATACAAACCAGACAAAAATAGGCCTTCAAAGTGCTTTATCTCCTTCTTAATAAACAGATTTATTTTAGAAGTTCTTCGTGATTCACATGTAATTCCTCCTGGGAACATGTGCTGTAGATCTTCATTATGGTAATCTGTCAAATAGACATTTCTAAATACTCAGATTTTTTCAGTGGCTCTGGATCTTCTACTCTAAACATAATCTTTTTGGCAAGGCCAGCATTCCTGCAGTATAGAATTGCCTGAACTCTGCTTGGGAAGTGTTATGCTTTCTTGTTTGGTTTGGTTTCATTTTCTTCTTTTCCAACCCTCTCCTCCCCTGTGATGTTTGCTTTGGTGTTTAGACACATGCATTATAAATACATTTATAAATGAGTTCATTAGGAGTATGCAATGTAATATGAGGATGTCATTGATAGATGGCTCTAAATTAAAACTTAGTAGGACTGGGATCCTACTAAGGAAAAATGTTGGAAAAAAATTCTTCACAGAAAAAGGCTGTTGAGCATTGGAACAGTCTTAGGAGAGTGGGGGAGTTCTCATCCCTGGAGGATTTAAAAGATGTGTAAATGTTACACTTGGGGACCCAGTTTAGTGCTGGGTTAATGGTTGGACTCGATGTTCTTAGAGGCCTTTTCCAACCGAGGAGGTTCTGTGATTCTGTCAGCAGTTGAAAACAATGCACTGTGTTCTCAAAGACTTAGCAACCTGTGCATCACAGCACTTTCTCCCTCCTCAGGCGTGCATCTCTTGGGTCTGTCAGTGTTCCCAGTTAATGTTGCTGTGCAGGGAAGCAGCAAAGGTCACTGTTCATCCTCAAATACCTATACAGTTCCAAACAACTGATAACCAAGTACACCTATCACAGCCCAGGCTGAGTGCAGAACAGTTGTTTTCTCTTAGCCATCTTCTTGCTGTGGGATCTGTTGGTCAGTTGGGCTCTAGCAGGAGAAAAAAACACCAAGACTGCATATCTGAAAACATAGTCAAGGAGTAATCAAATGAAGGTTTACCAACACTGCTTCTTCTGGTTTCTTGCAAATGTGTTTGTGGTTCTTTGTACTTGTACTGAATAAAAATGTGAATATGCTGTTATTTATTACTGACCTGTTATTTGTGTTAAAAATCGATGATACAACACTATTGACATGGGTTGTTGACCTCAGTTAGCCTTGACTTTGAATTCAGGCTGGTTAACTCTATACTCTACTAAGTAAAACATTCCACCTTTATCCAGAGCCAAAGGATTCAGGAGTTACACAGTTTTTGTGGGTTTTCCCCTTGAAAATCAGAGGGATGTGTCTCCCAAATAAATGTAGGGAGTGGGATATATGCAGTGATCATCTGTGAAGTTGAATTGGTAGAATTGTTGGGTCTGTTCTTCAGTTTTCTCTGGATTGCTTCTTTTAGCTTCTCAGTTAACTGTTTTCCATGTAAATACCGATTGAGGGACCATGGGAAAAGCTCCAGTATGACCCAATCTCTATATGACTGGGCAGGAAATGTACCTTATCGTTGTGTTTGGCACTGGTGAGATCTTGCCAAGAATTTCTGTGAAATTTGGTTGTTCATACTTCAAGCAGGATGTTAGCGTCAAAGAGACTTCAGAGAAGAACTCTAAGAATGAATAAGGGCTGAAAATAGCTCCTGAGGGAGAAATTCTAAGAACTCAATATGTTAAATATAATCAAAAAGAAAGGAGGGGAGGGACTTGATTACAGTGTTAAAGCGTTCGCCTTGTTAACAGAAATTCTGTGATGAAACAGAAAATGATGGCATATCAAGATCCTGTGGCTAAAATATGAGCCAGACACATTTGCAGTAAAAATAAGAACTGCATCTTCAGCAAGGGGGTAATTTATTGCACATTATGGTAGGATATTCATCAAAGGAAAACTTTAATTCAACTACGGTATTCTTCCTTTAAGATGTCCCTAAGTAAAACTTAATTGAGGGTTAGTGACCATGTGCTATACAAGTCACAGCAGATGATCAAAGTATTTTTTTCTGTATCTAAATACTTGCATCTACATAAAAAGACAAATCATAAAATATGGTTAGCCCAGGAGAATGTTGAAATTAGAACAGAACTGATGGATAACTGAAATTTAAAATGTCTGAAATGCCTGGAAACAATGAATCACACAATAGTTAGGGTTGGAAGAGATGTCTGGAAATCACAGAGTCCAACACCCAAAACGAAGAACTCTAAAACAAGAATTGTTTTAACTGTACTGAAGGTTGAAAATTTGGGTTAGTGAGCAATTCTTTAGCAATGCCAAGATGTCATTACACTCGATTTCTGCATTAGGACATCTTGGCCATTTTCAATACTAAATTAATGTGCCAGTTGCTAAGATTCCTTACAGGTTTTCATGAAATTAAAGTGGCTGAAGTTCAGAATCTGAAAGAAAGGTGATTTTTTTTTTAATCCTGCTGGCATTTAGTAAGTTTCATATAAGAGAACGCTTGGGCTGCTATAGAAAACTGCTGAATACAACAGGGTGGTAACAGAACATACTGTGTGTGTGTGGGAATTATTGGAGGGTTTGCAAGGAGGGATTTGTAGATCCTGCAGAGATTTGGGGGAAATCTGTGTTATAATGCATTATCTCCCGTGGTGAAGAGCCAGCAGGAATTTTCTGAGGTTTTTCCTGTGCTCAGTTTTACATGCCTTTAGCAGTCAATGCTTTCAGGTCATAGGCTTAGTGGAATTGTAGGCAGCTGTGCTGGTTTTGCTGGGGATAGAGTTAATTTTCTTCCTAGTAGCTGGAACGGGGCTGTGCTTTGGATTTCTGCTGGAAATGGAGTTGATAATAAAGGGATGTTTTGGTTAGCACTAAGTAGTGCTTGCACAGAGCAAAAACCTTTTCTGCTCCTCACCCCACCAGTGAGGGGGCTGGGGATGCACAAGGAGTTGCAAGGGTCAGAGTTGGGATAGCTGATCCCAGTGACCCAGGGAATATTCCAGACTAAGTGGTGTTGTGCTCAGCATAAAGGTGAGGAAACAGAAAAGGAGACATTTGGAGTGATGGCACTTATTTCCCCAAGTCATTTTTAGGTATGATGGATCCAGGCTTTCCTGGGGTTGTTTGAACACTTGCTGCTCATGGGAACTGGGGAACAAATTCCATGTTTGGTTTTGCTTTCATGCACAGCTTTTACTTCACCTGTTAAACTGTCTTTGTCTCAGCCCACAAGTTTTCACACTTTTCTGATTCTCTCCCTCTTTTCACAGTGGGGGATTGTGGGGCTGGATTGAGCCCCCTCGCTGGAGGTTAAACTGTGACAGCAGCATGAGGAGAAATAAAAGAGTTGAACATCAAAATAGCAAACCCTCCCTTTGACACAGTTTGACAGGATGAGCAGAAGTCAAGCTGAAGCACAAGTCAAGTAAGCCTGTCTTGTATAAACTCCTCAGCTTTATGGAGAACATGTCAAGAATCAGCCTTCAGTAAGATGAGAGATCGTCAAAATAAATGGAAAGGGCCAAGCTAAGAGCACATCACTCAGTGAGACCAGTCTTTTTTCTTAAATCCCAGAGGATACTGAAGCAATGACCAGGGGATTGATTAGGGAGCGGGGTTTGGTGAACCAAATCATGTATATGATGAGGACCAGCTGGTTGTAAAACTGCAGCAAATTACAGCAGGAAAAGTCTGCAGCTGGAAGGATTTTTGAGAGTCTGAAGGTGATTGTGCTTCTTGTCTCAAGGGATTATGTGCAGGTATCCAGAAAGTTTCATGATACATGCTGAAGAGAGAGCTGGATGTTTGTTTTGTTGTTCAGTGTAAGTGTTGGAAATGGCTGGAAAAGTGGAGATTTTGGGTCTCAGTCCACAAATTCTAAGCCACTTACTTTGATTGCACACTTCCTTACGAATATTTAACAGCTTAGAAACAGCTGGATGATGGATGATTCTGAAAGCTGCAATTGTAGAAGAACCTGCAGCAGTGAGTTTGCAAGACAGAGATGTTTGACCATGCATTGTTTTTCTCCTTTCTAATAGCAGAAAGTAATTCATGGGTGAATTCATACTTTCCTTCAGGACTGTTTTTAATTTGTTATTCTTGTATTTTTATATTTAGGCATTTATTTTTATGCTCTAAGTCATTCTATAAAGGTTCTGCATTTTTTACTTTATATTTCTGTTCATGGTAGAGATTACCTAAATTTGTTTCAACCTTTGTCTTTGCAATGCTGGTAAAAACTTCATAAAACATAAGATTTTTTTTGTCTCTTTATGCACTGACTTAGGCTGTTAATATGTATGATATAAGGTGTCATGGGCCAAGTTTGTGGTTTAAAAAGATTAACTTCAATAAAACTAATGTAGAGTGATGGGTGAGAAATTTTTTAAAAAAGCTAATTATTTGCAGAAAACCATGTGTATACTGACAATTTCCAAGTAGACTTGGGTATATTTATCTGCCCATTATAGTTCTTATTTTACAGATGAATATGCTAAGTGCTATTCAGAATTATTTGGCCATATGTTCCTGTTTTTGTGGAACTTCATTTTGAGGGCTCTCTATATAAATAAAATTTTCTCTTCATGATGGAATATACTAAGAGGGAGAGAAAAGAATGTTATTTCAAATGTTATACCTTTTGCAAAAGAGCAGATGGTGTTTGCATGCAGGGCTTCGAGGAAGTTTTACACTTTGAAACTACTGCTTTATTCCAGATTGTCTAAGAGAAATGTGGTTTTATCTCCTGTGGAGCATCCCAGGTTGTGTCACAGCCAAAGTCAGTGTGTTCTCAAGCCAGCAGAGATGTGGAGTTACACTGACCCTTTGTCACTGTATTTGTATATTGTGGATTGTTCCCAAGTGCAGGCAAGAGTTGCTTGCATAAAGTTTATTTTATGCAGTACTTTGGCAAAAGTGGTCCTGAGTGAGGTGACACTGAATGATCTCGAGTTTCTGCATCTTTATTTGTGCCTTTTAAGACTTGACTCTTCAGTTTTCAGACTTCCAGTTCTGGAAGCTGTTGGGGAACAGTCCCCTGGTGACACAAGTCAGCTCCTTCAGCACCTTTGGACAGCTCACCACCACCACCACAGCTGGGTCTCTGCAGTCAATTTGATGCCTCATTGGCCTAAATGTGATCCAAAATCCTCTGGGAAAAACAGTAGGCAGATGATGAATTTTCCTATTTGTCTTTTAATTTGAAATTTGAAATCCACTGGTCATGCCAATCGTGAGAAAAAATGAACTTGTTAGTGAAGTCTCAGAGGAACTTTTAGTTGGGTGCTGCAGGGTGCATTGACACATTAAATTATTAAACATGACTTTTTACAAATGTGTTCCAAGACATTTACATCTATGAATCACAAACATCACGCTGGGTGAGACTAAAGGCAGGGATTTACATTGTTTTGCTGTCCACATTAGTTAGTTATTTTTCACTATTCCCTTGCTTAGTTGTTAGGGGTTTTTATGACAATATTTGGGCATGTTAAGAAGCGTATTTTCCTCGTGGTGATTTGCTTCAAATAATTTTGTTTTAGTACTGTTTTGGTACGAACAAATCCGTATGGGCTCTGGCACAGAAATTCTGTCTTTCATGAATATCTGAAATGTAATTAAAGAGCAGCAAAAAATACTGAACTGCTGTAGATAGACACCTTGTATCTACAACAAATAAAGCATTATGTTGGGGGCTTAAGAGAATTCTGTAATCTTCCTGTTGATAGTGCAGTTGTTGTGGGAGCCACTGCAGAGCATCTCTGCCTGAGGGAGCTCCCTGTGAGGAGGAAATGGGAGCCTTGGGGGTCCCCTGTGTACAAAAATGGAATGTACTGTGCCTCTGGCTCTACCTCTGTCTGAGGCTGAGCTATGGAAGCCTAATAAAATATTAGTGGATTTACTCATTTAGAGGATTCTGACAATACCTGTGGAAGAAAATAATGTCTTGATCAGGCTGTTGCTGCCTTAAACTATTAAAGAAAGTGGTGCCCTCATCCCCATTCTGTAAGAAAGCCACTGCAGCCATGCATTAAGGGGGAAAAACCAAAAAGTCTTGATTAGACATGGAAGATAGTTACACGATGATAGAAACATGCCTCTGGAATTTTTATTTCACTAGTGAGATGTTGCATTACTGCATATTTTTTACTGTATCAACTGAAAATAAAGCCTATTCAGTATTATTTATGTAAGTGCTTTCACAAGAGAGGCAGATGCTGGGAGAAGCCTGGTCTTGTTTTCAGACCTAAGTGTTGACCCAGAGATGATGTGTGAGCACATGCTCAACATGCTCAACCAGTGGTTATTCAGCCTCTGAGCTGCAGATAAGTATGCAGAAGTATCCAGTGTTCTCCTGGGATGGAATGAGGACAAATGCTAAGATATTTTTTTAAGTCAAATTGAATTCTTGTTTTCCTACCAGCTAATCACATGTGTTAGATGCTTGATGAGTTTCTGCTGTATGAAAAACAGCTACAACATGGGCAAATATGTCTGGCACAAGCCAGATGGTTTGATATTTGTCTTCATGGAAATCGTAGGAAAAAATACATGTAGTGAGCAAAGAGGCTGTGGAGAATGTGGTGCTTCCAGGGAAAAATAAAAATTACTTCTCTATCCTGATCAATTACTAGGCTATGCAGTTTTAATAAAGAGCTTTTCTTGATTGCCAAGTTGTGGGTTCTTTTCACTTGCTTCATCCACCTACTTGTAATGCTTTGAAAATGATTATTTTGGGACGTGTTCTCTTGCTTTCATCCATAGTCAAAAAAGGTTTTTTCCCCTCATGTTTCCTAACAGCTGTTTTTCATAAGTGTGTGTGTGTGGATAAATACTAATTTCCCCTGTGGTCTAGCTGGCTTTTCTGCACTGTTAATACTCCACAACAGCAAAAAGTGATTCTCTATGCACACTTCATTCTTGGTGTGTTTTGTATGCCAGCAATTAAGTGTAGATTTTGAAGCTGAGTGGGTGATTAACTCTGAAAGTGTAAATTCACTAATTTTGCATGTGTGTTTTACATGGATTTCAGTATCTAACCAGTTCTTAAGAATGCTTCAGTTTTTCTAGAGCAAAACATGTCTGCTCTGCAGGAGAAATAAACCAAAATAGATTCCAAGTATTTTTAAATTTAATTAATATGAATATTCAAAGATCTAGCAGTTCAGAACCAGAAAGTCCCAGGAACAAAAATATTCCTGAAATATGTGTTCCAGAGTAGGATTCTTCTGTGGCACACGTGTGGAGTTTTAGTTTTGTGTGTTTGGGGGTTTTTTTTGTAAAGTTATTGCTTTGCTTTTCCTTTTTGTTTGTAAAATGGGGCATCCTGCTGCTTTATTCTTTTGAGTAATGGAAAGGTGGTTCTTGCACATAAGAATTATCAATGTACTTCTGAGTACAGGGAACTGAAATTAAATACTTGTTTTCATATATGTATCAGTTATACACTGATGGACGTAGACAATAAAGACTGTATTTTTATATGTACAGTCTTGATCAGCTAGGCTTGTGGCCTCTGAGTTTGTAAATAGTTTCCAGAAAGGCTGCAGAGAATATTTATAGGAACTTTTCTGAGTGCCTCTTCTAAGAGGGATCTGAGGTGTATTAAAGGAAGTGTGCATTTCTTAGGAAATAGCAAGTTTGAAGAATTATGGAATTGTTATTTCAAGTTATGTGCCAGTAACCTGAGAAGGTCTCCCTTTTGAAAAAGGTTTTGGTTTTCTCTTTCACACTCTGGGACTGAAAGGTGCTTGTTTTGTGGCTGCTGATAGATCGGGGCTTGCTGGAGTTGTCTGTGTGTGCCAGAGCAGAGGGACTGACAGCCTCTGGAAGGGGTGAAATTCTCTGGTGTTCTCCAGCCTTCCTTCCACTAAAACACTTGTGTCCCCATACTTGAAAGAAATAGAAAAAGTATTAGTAAATATGAAATTATAGTTGAATTGTTGTGAGTAAAATACTTGCTCTTCTTGTTGCTTCCTAAAGCAGATTTTTTTTGTTCGCTGTGTTTTGCTCATCCAAGCATAGATGAGAAACTTTGAAAAACTTAAGTCTTGTGAGAAACAAGAGTGTTTTTGAAAAAAAATACTGATGTATAAGGACTACTTTCTGCTCTTTATTTTTCTTATTTGATTTTTCCCTTATATAATAAAATATCTTTCTAGATCTATATTATCTTAAGTGGCAAAGCCTAAGTAATTTTTTCCTTTTTCTAGCAGATACTCTGTGTGATTCAGTTGTGAAGTCAAATTCATTCTGTGTTTAATGGAGACATTTCTTTTTCTTTGTTCTGGTTGAAAGGAGTTAAGTAATGACACTTCCTAGAAAGATGAGATAGAAGTGTTACCAAAAAAAAAAAAAGAAAAAAAAATTTTTGTCTTGACCTTTACTGCATATTTTTTTGAAGTACTGGTTCAAAAATCTGAATATCCCTCATGTCCTGAGAAGGCATAAAAGTGTCAGTGTAAGAGGTATATCAAAGTAATTTGGTTTTCCAGGATTGAAATAAATATGATTTAAAGGGAAACTGTCAAGATACTTATATCTTAAACTACTTTAGTAGGAATTTGATTTTTATCTGTTAGAGGCTTGCATTTACACTGTTGGTTCTAGAATAAATTAACTAAGAGCTGTAGAAAAACTTCAAAGATTATTATTACAGTGCTCTGTAGGGAATATTAAGCTATTTATTGTTTATCTCTTGCCTTGAAGGAATTCCATGTAGAAACTTTTACTCAATTATCTTGTGCAACATGCAGTGTTCTTACCTGCTATGTGAATGTAGCTCTGTTTAAATGACTGACTGCTGGCTGACACGAAGTTATACTGGTTTGTGAGGAAAAGTGGCATGGCAAAAGAACAGAATTTTCTTTCAAACTATGTAAAGGAAATTGCCTTGCCGTGATATGAGATGTGCCTCACAAACTGCCTTAAAATGCACACTGACCCTTTTTCTGATACTGAGTGGAAACTTGGGTAGATACTTCTCAAATAAAAAGCAATCTGAAAATGGATTAAACCTGAATAATTATTCACTGATGGAAATCTAGATATAGGAGCCTCCTAGGGACATTCTGTATGTACCCAGACGTTCCTGAATGTACAGAAGCTAATATAAATATTACCTCAGTCTTTCCTGGTAATCTTTTTTCAATCTAGGCTTTGCTTTAAACCTAATTTCTGCTAGTCTGTAGGCACTGACTATAACATGCAGGCCAGTGTGTGTGATTTCTGTTCCAGAACATTTTTTTTTTAACCCTGGCATACTAATCAGATTCTGCAGAGCTCTCTGCTGTATTTGTTAGTTATTGCAGCAGGTTAAAAATTAAAAGGAAGGGCCAATGAAAAATAATTTAATCAGGAGTACTTTGTGCAGACTCAGTACTGAGTGTGGTTTATCAGGGCTTTGTAGTAAGAGCACCAATATGAAGTAAAGAGGGATTCAGTGTTTTCTAAGATTCTGTTAAGATGAAAGATTTCTAGACCTTTTCAGGGGACATTTTTGAAGGCTTAGCATTTTTGCAGTGCTTGTGTTTATGTTCTCACTTGGCTGTGTGAGGTGGACTGGACAGCAGGTTAGACTTGAACAAAATAAATAAATACAGCCTAAAATATGCAAGATTTGGCGATCAGTGTAATGAAGCTAAACTGTTGAAAAATGTGTAAGGTTTTTTTTTTTCTAAGATTGGTTTTACCTTCATGATCTCTAGATTAATATTGGAAATTTGTTTTAAACACCCTACTACTAAAATACACACTGAAATTATTTTCATTAATAGCTTAGTGTCTTTCTAGGCAAGATTTATTCCTCATTCCCAGCCACTAACCTTCGTTTCTTTTATTTAGGCTTCTTCTGACATTGTTTTAAGCCCCATTTTCCAGGGGCATTTCCAGACAACACAGTGTCTGGGATGTGTGGGTGTATTAGGCAAAATAAAAGACTTTACCTGGAGCATGTACTGATAGAAAAAGCCCCAGAGGTATCTCAGGTGCTTGGCTTTTTTAGTGACTGCTTTAATCAAGCTAATTTGGGGACAATGAAATTTAGATCTCTGGATTTACAGGTGACCACCCAGTGCTTAAGTCAGGGCTCTTGCTCAGCAAAGCATTAAAATTGGTGATTATAAGCTTTCTTCTGCTAATTCAACAAATTAATGAAGAATATTTGCTGAAATCTCATAGACTTCACTTCCTTGTGAGGAGATAATTACTTTTTGTCATTAATAAAGATCTGCAGTCACTGGCAAACTCAGGTGACTGTAAATGCTACACAAATGGCTGAAAGGAAATCTGGAATAGTCAGGGTTGTCTATTTAGTGCTTTAACAGTCTGGGCTGACTTTTGCTGGTTGAAGGTCAAGAGCTGATGGGAGCAGCCCCAGTTCTCACATGTGCAGGGCCCCTTCCACTTATTCCTTGTGCATTTAGGGTGACCTGAGAGCTGTGTTTGGATTTTTGCAGTGAGACTGCCACACTGATGTGACAGCACAAAACTTGGTGTTGTCCTGCATCAGGAGACATCAAAGAAATAGTTTTATTTAATAGTAAAAGATGCTCTGAGGAGGAGAAAGTGGGTTCTTTGTTGTCTTGTTACACAAATAGAATATCATATGCAGAATAGATTGTTGTACATAGTGAGTATCTAAGAAAAGTCTTGAGTTATTGAAACGTGTTGCCACAGGGCAAAGCAGGGGTGGGATATGGTTAAAAAAATTCCAGCAAAGGAAGCTGGAGCACATTTATATTGCATTCTTTGCTTCCAGAGCAGCTTTCTTTATTGGATTCCTAATGTATAAGTAACAAAGACTCATGAATAGTTTATTTGAATTTGATTTTTTCTGATCTATGCATGAGTTTATTAGCTTTAGGCAGGTGCATAAAGATTCAAGGCTGTTTTTTTTTTTTCTAAAATTCAGCTCCTAGTACTACATCAAATTTAGTTTCCTTTTAACTAGCAGAGGTTGTCGGGGAGCTGTAGCTGCTTACAGCTGTAATTCATGTCTGTTTCAGACGTGTCAGCTGTTGGACTTCAGTGGACCTGAGGTCAGACTTGATGCAAATTTTGTTGTTTTTAAGAGAATTAATCTGGTGGAAAGAAATACATAGAATGACCTGACCATTTTGCAGAGTTGTGTTGAGAAATTCAGCCTTGACTAATATAACTCAGTTGTGTCCTTTTTTGTTTTGTGTTGTCCCTCCATCACATGATATGCTTTGACTGGCACGAGTGGTCACTAACAGAGCTAAATTAGTGTTAATCAGCTTATGGAACAAGTCCAATTTGAGAGGTGAATGAAACAATGTAAAACCCAAACCCCAAATAACCCTGCTTAAAAAGCCACTTATAACAGCATATCTGTATATTACAGAAATATATATTCTCCGAACTTGTTCCAATGTAATTGAGAAAAAATATTTTATTAGGATCAGAGTTTTATCTGAGTGGATGTTCTATAGTTCTACAAATGTATGGTGAAACCAGCATTGCACCTCCATGAAGTGAGGCAGGATGGATGCTGTGCAGCTGAATTCCTTACCTGCTGCAGCTTCCCAGGAGGCTGCTGGATGCCCTGAGGATGGAGTTCCCTGTGCTCTCTGCTGATTTCATGGTGTTGCTGGATGTGCTAATGGAGCAGCAGATGTTAAAAGCGACTTTCCCCGGGTTGTAAGCCAGGAATCACAAAACTAGGAGCTCTGTCAAAGCTGGGAATAGGCTCTTGGGGAGCTCCTGAACATTATCTGTTGTTCTCTGGACTGTGTGGTTGCTGGAAATGTAGTTATAAACCGAAGGGAAATTGGCTTGAAGAATGGAAGTTTTTTTGTTATTTGGGGTTTGTATTTTAATTATTGTTTTTATTGTGAATTTTTATTTAAATATTTTCTGTTCCCAAGGAGAGTGTCTACAATATGAATATCTGAACACAAGTGGGAATGAACTTTGATTTTGAAGACTTGGTCACTATTAAAATACAGCCACTGTTCCCCTGTATGGCCTTATCCAATGCTACTTTTCTTTCCTGTGCTTTCAGTTCCCTGCCTATAAAATGAGGGATATTATGCTGTCTTTCTAAAGATGTTTCAGAAAATGAAATAAAAAGCAGTGAATTAGATCTGAGTTAATAGTTTTATAGAGTCATAAGACCTTAGAAACCTTACTATGTCTCTCTAGTTATCAGCCAAAATTTTAATCTCTTTGACTGAATGATGAAGCTTATTTTCAATGACAGTCTTGCTGTGTATTTCAGTCTTGACACAGTTGCTAGGATAAAAAATACTTGAAAATGCTTGAAAAGTTAAAAAAGAGAAAGGCAAGATAAATAAATGTGAGCTTGTTTCTCTATGCACTCAGGTCAGTGATTACTTCTTTGTATTGAATATGCATGGCTTGAGTGGGATGGCTAAAAATGGATAATTAGGAAGGCAATGGCATGTTTTGTCAGAGTGTTTTAATACCATTTGGGCTGTATCCAGTAGTAAAAACCTGAGAGTGTCTCCAGCTTTGTTTGCACTGTGGTTTCTGATGGATGATGATGCCTTGTGTGGTGACTGATGCTTCTGGCGTGCAGCCTTTGATGTGTTCTTCGACTTCCCCTCGCTGTTCCCTTCCTGCACAAACTCTTGACTAGGGGAACAGTAATAGAAAAATCTTTCCTGATAATGAGGAGAGCGCTGCAAATATTCACAGCATGTCATGTACAATTCCTGGATCAGAGTTGCTGGGGGGACAGGTATTTTTAGTCAGAGAATTGTCACAAAATGGATCTTCTGGCAGGAGGATGCGTTTGGTTCACCACCAAAGGCAGAACAACTTAATAGCACATTTTTGGATCTGTTTATGTTCAGTCAGATATTTGTATTCTGGATATTTTCCTTGTGAACAGAGGATGTTTGGAGTGAAAAAGAAAAAAAAAACAACCTCGCACTTAAGAAATAGGAAGTGTTGTTCCAAGATGATCACTGGGAGGAGCTGTTCATTACAGTTTTTATGCATTAAATCAGTGGCAAGGAAATGATGAGAGAGTGGGAAGATGATGGGAGGCAAAGAAACTTAGTCATGAGTGGGGAATACTCTTAGTAGAAAGGAATCAGTTGTTTTTTAAAAAAAAATTAATTGAAGGAGCAGTGACCTCAAGGGAAAAGAACCAAATCACTAAAGTTTTGAACTTCTCTTGTATACTATTAAAGCAGAAGTGAAGTTGGGCCAGAACATTCCTGGTGGGAATGCATTGAACAGCTGCAGTTGTCCAGCTGGCCATTAATGCACTGGAGAGCCCAGGAGTTCCAAATGAGGCGAGAACTGTTCCTGCCATTGGAATACTGACAGGATCTTTGTCATTAGTCCTGTTTCAGAGGTAACCCACCTCAGAGACAGTTTGTGTTTGAATCCTGCTACTATTGAACGAAAGGGGAAAAATATTCGTAAAAATTCTCCACCACTATCTCCATAATCTCTACTTGAGTGAGCATCAGCCAAGTGAGAAAATGAAAAATTATAACCTGCCAAGCATCACTGGCAGACTGAAATGAAAAAATTGCAAGTTAATAACAGTGATGCCTCCAAAAAATTTGCTGGCCAATTTAACGTTGCTTTATCCAAGGTCACATCTTGCAACTGATTATTTTTAGCAATTTGCACATGAGGATTTTCTACTTTTCTTATGGGAAGTGAAGATCAGGGAAACACCAAGTACAGTTCTAAAACTCAAAGTTATCATCTCATCGTATCAAAAGTAAGTCATGTTCCCTGCTTGTTTGCTTAAGACTGGGCACACAGATTTTGTTTCCACTGTAATGAAATGGGACATTTATGCTATACTGTGTGACAGTGATGAAGTCAGTGTGACATAAAAACTCACAGTGGATTGAGGTTGGTGAAAGAATTGAAAACAGGAAAAATTAGAACTTTAGAAAAAAATAGAACCTGAGTTTGTTCTGGAGCACTCTTGCTAGTGTTTATGTGATGATTTTTACATAATAGTGTTAAAAGAGATTATGTTGCCTATTTTTGAGGTTAAAGGATTGTGAGCCTATCGCAGGCAAGTACACAAGATTTAATGTAAGCTGTGTCCTGTGAAATGACCAAGGCACATTACTGGAACCTAAGGTGTGAAAACCATTAGTGAACTGGAGCAGCATTTAATATCCTCCAGTACAATCTGCACAATCATTTTAATATTACAGGGTAAACCTTGGTACAACATTTGCAGAGCATTGTCACACTGTCACTTTTTTAAACAGACAATTCTTCAATAACTGGAATGTATCACTGGTGTGTGGAAATTCCTGCCCTAGGCTTGCAGTGCAAGGTGAAACCCTCTGTTGTTTTCTTGTGGTTCTGTGGTCCTTTTAATGAAGGATATGCAACATCCTGATATGCTGAGTGTACACAGCAGTTCTAGGGGAGATTTTGTGTTCTGATGGTTCAGAAATCTTGGCTGTGGGTAATTGTTTGTCAGCCACTCGGTGATTGCAGTGCAGAAAACATTGCAGCATTTCTGGCTGACATGGAAAGTGAAGGGCATTTCTTGTTGGAAAATTGATGGACCACCCTGGTTTTTAACCAAAAAGGTATTACCTGGCATTAAAATAATAAAATTACTTGAGCAGCTCCGCTCAAGGACTCCCCAAAAGCATTTGTTTGTGTTCCTGTCTGTGTGAGCTGTGTAAGCTGGAGCTGTTCTGTGTTGAGAGAGGTTTTGTGTGCACAACGTGCCACTGGTGTTTGGCAACGATCTCCATGGTCAGAAGCCTGGGTGAAGCCTCAGCCTCCAGAACCCAGTTTGCCGAGCACGTGCTCAGTAGAAGCAGGAGATGAATTCCCAGCTGTATTTCCCAGGTCTCTGTGGAAGTTCCTGTTAGATCACTCACGTCCTGCCAGCCTTCTGAGATCTGACAAGAGTGCAGCTTGAACTGTTTAATTTTTCTTGCTGTCAGGCAATGCATCATGATGAGTTAGCTCAATAGCCCTAATCCAATGTTTACTGCAATGAAGCTGGGAACGTATCCATCAATACTTATTTCAGTAAGCAAAGCAAAATGAAATATTTTTTTGACAATTTCTGTCCATTTCATTATCTCCTTTTTAATCACAAAACTGTCTCATACAGTTTTTATACTTCCTTAAACTTTGTAGCCTGCCTGTTTTTATATACATCAGGCTGATGCCAGCATCTCTCTCCTCTCCCAGACAAGGTTCCATCCATGCATTAGGTTAATCTGTTGCATTCCTGCAGCAGAAGGAAGCTGATTCTTTCCTGATGTGTCCAGGCACCTCTAGAGTTAGGAACAAAAATTTCAGGGAGTAGGAGACTTCAAACGTGATGTTTTATTGCTTTGCTTTTTTTTCCCCCCCTTTTTTTTTTTGCTCAAAAGTAGTCTTGTTTAAGGATATTTGCAATGCAAGCAAAATTGAGAAGGTTTAGTATTGCCATTCTTTAGCATCAGTCAGATCACTCTGTTTTACCATACTCTGACAGGGTGTGCTCTGTCCCAGGCCAGACAGAGCTGCAGTTCCTGGATTATGCTCATGTTCAAAGTGGAATTTCCTCACTGAATTTATATTAAGGCTACTTTTTGTTTCTGCACAAAAGTGTGTCTGTGTGTAATCTCTGTAAGCACACATGCCCTTTCCACCATTTTTAGGGCAATACAGCGGAGATTAAATTCCTCCCCTTTCTCTGTAAAACACTCAATTTGCTAGGGTAATAGTTAGAGAGAAACAAATAGGTAGGAAGAAGAAAAAGCATAAAGAAGATAAACTCATGCCTAGCTGTATGTATTTATCTTCACACCTTCTGGAACAGAACTGGATGAGCTGTCACTATTTACAGCAGCAATGTTGGTTTAGATGCTCTGTTCTGTGTCTGATGCACAGGAATTAAATGTCAGGGCACGACTTTGTTTTTACATACAACCACCTCTAGGGATGCAAAGCCCTCTTGATGGAGGAGAGAGCATCTATTGTGACATGCAGTTGTAAAATTGCAGTTCTTTGCTGGCTAAGAGGGGTGCAGCAAGCTGTTCCCAAAACCAGGCCATTTTTCCTTGCTCTTGTGAAAAGCTAGAGCTTGACTCTCTTCGTTTTTCCTTTTCAGGAAGCTTAATGCTTTTGGGCTGTCCCCAGCCAAATGCTGATAATAGGCTCTATAAGGGAACTTTTGTGCAATGATTCTTTCAGCAAAGAAATTGCACGTAGTAAATGTGGAACTGACCAAGAGAAAGGTAAGGTTAAAGCAAGCATTTAGACTTCTTCTTTTTAAAGAGCTAGTCAGAGTAGATTAAATTGAACACACATTAACTATTTAAAAGAGAATGGCAAGGCTTCACTTTTTTCTTGCAAAAATCCTCTATAATATTGTTCTTCTATTAATGAACACTTATTTTAAAGTCTTTTTCTTATGGCAGTATTTATGTATGAGATGTAATTGTGCAAGAAATGGAAATTTTTAATTTTAATTGACCTTCCTGACCTTAAAAGAAATGTAAATTCTTGCAGACCACTGCATTTTGTTTTCTTCTGAAAACATTTTAAGGTAATGCACCTTGTTTTCATACTTTGGGAAGTATTTTTCCAGTGGGCCTGTTTCTTTCAGAGGCTGACAGTGATGTGATGGCAGAGATCTAAAATAGATACCCCCTTTGAAGCTTGTGTGCTGATTATTAAAGCGTGTGGAATGGAGTTCTGTGACCCATTACAAAATAATTCTTTTTGCCCACACAGAGCATAATGCATTCTGATGACACTCATAATTGCGGTGCTTCCAGAGTAATTACCCTGGTAGTTAATTTTCCTATTGTTGGAATTCATATTTGTGTTCTGTTTAACTGAAAACTGCATGCTTTGATCTATGCACGTGTGGAAATACTCATTGGGTTTAGGTGACAGCAAATGTGTATTTACTTTGCAGGTAAGCAAACATTTGGGTTTCTTACAGGCAAATGCATTTTTATCTCACCTGTGTGTGATACTACATCCCTGTGCAGCTGCATTTTCCCAAGTTGCAGCCAGCCCACGTAGTGGTGGATACTGGATGCATAGGAGTTTATCCAGCATATCAGGTTCCAGAGTTTGGAATTGTGCCAGAAACCAGATTTTGACCTCTGTCCTCAGATTCATTTGCTGATGTTGCCTCTCTTTAGTTACATGTTACCTGTTTGTACCAGCTGAGGTACTTCCAGAGAAAAAGGAAATGAGTCTCCTAATTTTGAATTTTTTTCACTCCTCACTGAGCTGTGATGGAGCTTGCTCTTTCTTTTGGCAAAGAGATGCTTGAACTTTTTGTATGTAACTGAAAGCACCTGGTTATGAAGTGCTAAAGCCTAAAGAATGAAGGACTTCTCTGGACAGGAAGAGTAAAGATAATGTGGTGGTGCTTTGACACAGAATGGGAAGACAGATTTGGGAGTAGAAATAAATAAATAAAACGGACAAAAAAGTTCAAACAGTGATGTCTGTGTGGGTGTGATTTCCTGTGTTAAAGTCAGGCTTATAAGTCAAAACTAAAATAAACACAGCTTTCCCCATAATTGATTTGGGTATCTTAGAATTTTTTAAAATAGAGTTCATTTTGTATTTTGAGGTTAAATTGCCCCAATAATAATAATTCCTCCATGTACTTTCTGGATGTGAAGTTTAATCAGACTGTCTTGGAAGGAGGCCTGGGATTAATAGGAGCATTTTCTTGATGTGATGGCTGCACATTTTCAGGAGTGGAGTAAAGGTCATTCCCCTGTTGAATGGGAAAGAGCTTCCTAAAGCATATTGGCAACACTAGATTTTTCTGCATTTTCTTTACAGTGATGATTTCACCAAGGCTAAATTTAAATTCACAGCTAAAAATAGTATCTAGAGTGTAAAACAATTGCTAAACTAGCAGTTATTCAATGATTGTAAGTAAAAATTGGGCTGGTTGTAGAAGAATTCGTAGTAGAAATCAGTGTTATCATCTGTCCTTATTTTTTTAATCTTCTAAAAGCCTTCTGCTTTATAGCTCTTGTAATGGCATAAAGGGGTGAAGGTGTTCTTGTATGAGCAGATCTGGGGACTGGAAACTGCAGCTTGAGCATCCAGTGGGTGGTCACGGGATAGGAGCTCTTTTTGGTTATTATTAAAATACAGAACTAGCCAGTCATCAGAACCTGTCAATGTCCATCTTTTTAGGGTGTAAATATTTTAAAGGCAGTGTTTCTTACAGCAGTGCATTCTGGGGGCTTTTTGTGTGTTCAGGATAAAAATGCACATGACCTTGGTTTAGTGAAAGTACAAGAACAAATTCCGTTGAATAAAAGCACATCTGAAAAGTTAAACAAAAAAATCCTTTTCTACAGATTAGGCCTGGTACTTTTCTCCTCCCTTTTAAACATTTAAACACACTCTTTACATGGTGCTTAAGCTTTTAAGTCAAAGTTATGAGGTGCTTTAGCCAGGCTTGAGCCTGAGAACAAGACCCAAACCAGGACAATGACAAAATGACACAAAGATTGACTCCACCATGCTTGCTGGATGAAGTGAAAACTGATGAAATATAATTCCTATATCCTGGGATTTCACTGCCTGCTGGAACTAATCTCATTAACTTAAAACCACCTGAGGCTTAAGAGACATATACACTGCTGTGAGAAATTACATTTATCTCATCCTAGAGGGAAATCCTTTCCCTCCCCCGGCTTACCTTACTTTTGACTTTGTCATTCGTGAATTACCAGGTCATTTCTCCCCCATGGGAAAGTCGTCATAGCTCACAGCTATGCAATTACTGTATCTGAAGTTCACTGCTGTATGAATGCTGAGATCACTGTTCGAGGGTTTTCTTCTTAAATAATTTCCTAGAGAAAACAAAGACTGGAAAAATAATAGGTTAGCAGTTTACTTAAATAAAGTTCCTCCAGAGCTCCAGGAAAAGATTCCAGGGCTAAAAAGACACTATAAGGCAAAGAGCTTACTGAAAGCATTAAGGTGTTTATTGCCTTTGTAAACCAAACACTTGAGTTTTCTTTAACCATTAAAGTTTAAGAGATTGGTGGCCTTTGATTAGTGGTAATTGGATGCAGAAATTTCCAGTGTGAGGTTACAATTTGAAATCCCATGAGTATTGCCAGGGAGAGTTCTAGAGTTGAGTGTTTGATTGCTGCACTCCAGTTTGGATTGAGAATAGATCCCAAATCTGCATTCAGTATTAAATCCAGCCAGTAGAAATACTCTGTTTGACATCAGAGGATTTTAGATAAGGCTTTTACTGATAATCTTGTTGGACTTTGCAGCAAGGCAGAGTGACCTTGTTCAAGTGTCTTTCAATGTGTGTCTACTTCTGAAAAAAAAATGAATAAATCAGTTTTGGGTTATCCATTGAACAGCTCAAATATAAAATGATATTAGGAAAAGGAAGTAACGTAAAAACAGAGTGAGCTCTGAAAACCATATCCTGAAGGCCTGATCTCTGAGATGGAATGCAGAAAGCCTTATGCAGTGGAAGCTTTTTGTGGTGGGCCTGGCCCTGGGGTGCTGCTCCCAGAAGGGAGCCTTGGAGTAGGGAGTTTAGGTGGAAGTTGCTGTCAGGGAAAGGGAGGTGCCAGCCTCTGTGGCTGAGAGAAACGACCACTGAGCCAAACTGCATGTCATTTTTGTAAAACCCAACTCAAAAGGTCATTTGTGGATTTGAATGATGGATCTGTCAAAGTTCACTGTTTACAGTGGTTTATTGGCCCTGAGTGACCATTTCCCAACCAGCCATTTAAGTTGTTCTGCGTTGATAATGTGTATTTAGGGACAACAATAGATGCAGTTGCAATTGCAGACCAATTACAGTAATTAAAAATGATAATATAAGCCTCTGTTTCTCTTTCATCTGCACGGGGATGAAAGTAATCTGGTCTGTTGATGGGAATGCCCCATTAATCCTCTGTTAATGCCCTATATTTAAGGGCCTACAATTATGTGTGTATGAGCAAATAGTGAAGTACATTAATGTCTCTGGATTAGGACTCCTTGTAATTATGGTGCTAATTATGTGTTGTTGTGATCTTGTCTAGATGTAGGTGAATTTGGTCAAGTGTTTTTGTTTGATTTTGTCAATAATGAATAAGTCAGTGAAGTTACACATGGCTGTTGCTATTGTGTTGTTAAGAATAGTCTGTAGGATAATGGTTGCTGAACTCTAGTGTACATTCCCTTTTCAGGTCTGCATAAATGAGTGTAGCATATTCCAGTTTATTTAGTGATGGACAGGCTGTTAGCTCTTAAAATAGCTAAGGAATAGGAATCTGACACCTTGAATGATTTATATGTTTTCTTTGTAAGCTTGTTTCTGTTTTGTAACCTTTAAAATGTGGGTTTTATGAGCGATATCATTAAAATTTATACTCCCTCTAGTATGTGATGTTAGTCATTATTGCTCTGCTGTGCCTCCAGATCACCTGTCTGAATTACAAAGCAACCTTCCTTGGAGCTAAATAATAATTTTTTTTTCCAAATGTGTGCTGACTTCATTATTTTTCATTGGTACTCCCTTACCAGAGCAGAGGCCAGAATCTGGCCTTTCCTGCTTTCCATCCAACTGGGAAAGGTTACCAGGAGCAACTGTATATTTTTAGGAATGAAATATGAGGGGTTGTTTAACTTAAGAGATCTGATATCAATCAGAAGAAACTTCCAGAGAATTTGTTTTGAAGTGTACTCTATTTTCTCTTCTTTGGTAACTGAGATTGATATGCTTGGGAGGTGATTTAATGTTGTGCTGGGCTTTGTTACACTAATTTAAAAGAGTTTCAGCAAAGAGTGAATCTCGGAGGAAAAGAAATGCTGATCCTGAAAGTGAATCACAGTCCTTGATTCCATCAATTGAGACTCTTAAAGAGTTATTTTTTCTTACATACCAGGAAAGATTTTCTAAAAGGTTTCGAAATTGCACCTTTAGTCTGCATCCTCAAATTGAAGGTGCCAGAAAGTTTTCTTCCAGAAACCTCCACAATAAATTGTGGGTGGTGTTTTTAACAAATTCATCCAATGAAAAATGGAAGTTTTGCTGAGCTGTGGATTACTCCCTTGGTTCTCTGAAGGCTGTCAAGAAAACTACTCTGTAACTCATGAAGACCCACCTCTCTGTTCTTTCAGGAAATAAATGATCTTTATTCAGCGTTTATGTTGTATATTGTCTAGCAGATTACGGTATAGAGTAATTAATTGTGAACTTCTTAAGCATGCCTTACTAGCCAGCTTTCATCCAGAGGTGAGATGGAATCGTTTTCTGATCAGTATGACAGCAGATGATTTAGTTTTTTCAAATCAAGTATTTGCCTAGAATCAGGTCATAGATCCAACCATTAACCTGGCACTTCCCAGTCCTCCACAAGTCTGTGTCCCCCAGAATCACATCTTGTAAATACCTCTGGCCATGGGGATTCAGCCTGGGTGTGACATGTGACACACTCTCAGTGAAGGAATTTACCCTGATAACCTGTCTAAAACTTGCCCTGGCGCTGCTTGTGGCAGTTTCCTCTTGTCCTTTTGCATATTACTTGGGACACCAACCCCACCTGGTCCCAACTTCCTTTCAGGTGGTTGTGGAGGGTGATGAGGTTCTTTTTCTCCTGGCTGAACACCCTCTACTCGCTCAGCTGCTCCTCAAAGGACTTGTTCTCTGTGTCTTTACCAGCTTCACCTTCCAGAAGATGCTAGAGCATGCAAAAGAGCTGGGATTCAGGCTTCTTGTAGTAGTGCCTGTGTGGTTTTTTTTGTGTGTGTTTATTTTTCTTACAAACTTTATCATTGTAATACAAATGATTTACTGATGTTAACAGAGGATAAAATACTAATTTCAGTGCAGCCTGAGGCTATCATGATCTATTCAGTGCTGTCATCTAGTTTCATTGAAAGATATGTGATATAGCACTAGAAAACGAGTTTGAACAACAGAAAATCTGTTACTGTTGGAAAACATAGGAATGGAATATGTCAGATAAGAATTATGCCAGAATAAGTGTCCTTGAGGACTGGATCCTCAAGCCAGTGGTCTTTTCCTGAAATAGGTGGTATCATATTGCCTGTTGCTACTGTTATCAAAATCCTTGTCTGCTTCTGTTCTCAGAATGATTATTCTCTCAGTATTTGCAAGGCAAATTCCCTGACATGTTACAGATTTCCTTACTTAGTTTTGTAGTAAAGAAAGTGTGAGCATTGAACACTTCCAGCAGTATAATTCCTAGAGCTGGAAGGAAAGCTCTGTGAGTTTGCACTCCTAATCTAAGATGAGGTCTGTTTCAAGATTTTTATCTTCACCACACACACTGCAACTAGACTTTGATTAAAGTAATGCTATCAGGTTGAAGTTTAATTGGCTCTATGCTAATTATACGTATTTTAAATTGTGAGTGGACTCCATACATATATGTCAGTGAGATGGTGAAGGAGGTGGAAAGAAGAGCTGTGATGGTGATTAGAGGAGGCTGAGTTGAGTTTTTCATAGGATTAATGCTTTCCAAATTGGAGAATGTAAGATTGAAAGTGAAGGGCACAGTCCTTGTTGAGGGAGAGTAGTGGAGTGATCCTAATGCAGAATCTCATTAAAGCAACTGTCAGGATTCCTCTATTTTACCATCACCTCCCCTTTTCTATAAGAGTCAGCTGTCGTGTGGAGTGAGCATACTGCCAAAGAGGCATTTACAAATAAATGAAAAATGTCACAATTGATTTTACTCCTTTCAGAGGACTCTGTGTCAGCTTTGTCACAAACCCTTTGTTATTCTCTCTTTCAGATCTCTTGTCTGGACTTTGGAAATAACTTTGGTTCTTGGATTCCTTCTGTTGACCTGGGGTAAGCTCCCTGGATTATAAGTTTTTATTAACATTTATGCAACAGTTAAATAACACTGACTTTTCAGGGCCTGTGAAGGGTGAAATGCAAGAAGTTCTTACCAATTACCTTATGAGTGTGTATAGAGGCTGCATAATACAATCCACGCTTGAAAATAACACTAAAAATTAGATTTATTTTGTAGTTTCTCTTACAGAAGTATTTGCACATTATGGTAATTACTTTACAATATGTTGTGTGCCATGGTAGTAGCCACATAAAATATGAATAGCTATATGGTTTTATTTGTTTCTAAAGAATATGTACTTCTAAGGTTGATAGTGTTCTTTTCTACCACATTTATAATTTCTCACTCTTTCATTGTATGTTAGATGGTTATAGTGCATTTTCCTATTTGGGATGAGATCAAAAAGTTGTTTTTCTTATGTACTTGCTGGCTGTGAAATGATATGCAATATCAGTCTACCCCTTTTAATGCAAAAGTGTTACCATGAGATCAGATATCTGTTGAAATGTCATTATAAGAAATTGTTGATGGTTTAGATCTGAAGTATCTAAACCACAATTGAATCTAAAAAAACAGGCTTAGTTATTTTTTCCTTGAGCTTCAGTATTTAAGATTGCAATAAAAAATAGTGTTTTAATAAAATTGCTGTGAAACTTCATTAATATCCAGAAAAATACCTGTGATCTTTTAAATGGGAGTTGAAGATTTCTGAAGACTGACATAGTGCTACATTTAAGAGTAAATTTTGTCCTTGCTGCATTTTTTGTGATGTCCAGGAAGTATAAAATGTAAATAGTAATAGGACAAGAGATGACCACTTTCCACTAACTTCAACAAACTCACACCATATAGAAATAATTGGTTTGTGATAGTTTTGTATTTCTAAAGGGATTCTTCAACAACAGTTCACACATATTTTGCCATCTGGCAAACAACCAAAAATCCCTCTTTCAATGCTGTTTTTTTTTCATAGCACATGAAAGAAAAACTTGCTGCATTTTATCACAGTTGCTATTGTCAGATTCTTAAAAACAAGAGACCTGAAGAAAATTTCTTTGCTGTCACTTTTGTACTCCGGAAACTCTTAAGAAGTTAAGGAAGTATTGGACTATGTAAGGAAAACAAGAACGATTTATGGTGTCACTTGCCTTATGTTCAGGTTTTGCTTCTTTTCCCCTTTCCCCTGGGATTTTAATGTAGCTTGATGAGCTCTACTTCAGCACTGTAGAAATCTGCTTGCATTGGTGTATGCATATTTGTCAGCTCTTCTCTTTAAGCATTTTGAATGCATTATATTTCCTAACTGGTTTTTGCTGTTCTGATATACCTTTTGCTTAGTTAGAATGAAATGTGTTGAATTTGTTCTGAAAGAAAAAAAATTAAATTAATATTTGAAATAAGTGTTGAATTTCGTCAAAGTTCAGACTTTTTATTCTTTTATTAGAAATCAAAACTTCTTAACTGGAACTTCCAAAGAACACCATTAATTTGTACTTTGGACAGTTTTGTTTGCATGGTAGTTTGTGGCAAACCTTGCTGTTCTTCTATTAGTACTAGAAGAATAATAAAAATCTAAGATATGAATCTATAAAGACAGAAAATGAGTTCTGGCAGTGTGGACGATGATGACGTGGTCTCAAGGAATGAACCAGACAGTTCAAGGCTGTTATATTTGTGTAATTAATTAATATCACTGTAAACAGAGATGGAAGGAGGGAAAGCTAGGAGGAAAATAAAGAACTCATTATCAGCTCTATTCATTCCCCAAACTCCACCCTTCCATTTGACTTAGTAAATTGTTTTGAGGTAAAGCAGTGCTGCAAAGGCCAATCCAGAAGTCTCCCAAAATTCCTTGGAACAAAAATGTTTAAATATGACTTGGCAGATTTGCAGCAGCTGAGACTTCCAGTCAACAAATTTTCACTGAGCCGCATTTGATCATGTTTCTGATGTTGATGTGTCCCAGCTTCTGGGAGCTGAGCATACTCTGATCCATGGTTGTTCAGATGTAAATATCTGTACCCAGCTGTTGGCATGTATGGGAATTAATTCCATATATTTGTCTGAATCTCATATGACATTGCTCTCGAGTGCTGGGTGTCCCTACAAGCAGTGGATGAAATTACACGGTTGGCAACATTGCCATGAGTTAGAAAATAACTTTAGTGGGAGATTGTTATCCAGATTAATAAAACAAAGGAGAGACGTGTGAACACCACCACCACTGCTTGTTCAGTTCACTAAAGAATTTGCAGGTTGGGAATGAGCCTAGGAAGAGCTGAAGGGGGATACACAGAGCATTTGTTCCAATGAGAACCATTCATGGAAGTGAACCAAAGGCATTCCTGTGCTGCTAATACAGATTTCCTGTTAGCTTCTTGTCAGCCAGGAAGAACGGAGTAGGGAAGAGCTGTATCTTTGTGCATTAGTTTCTGTTCTTCAGCTGCAAGTAAAAATGTTAGAGCTATTAAAATTTAATTTCAGCTGGTGGTGGCCATTCCATTCCCCAGTGCCCCCCCAGTAATGAGACTCTGCTGTTCATGCTGACAGTTGTTCAGCTCCTGCACTCAGGATATTCTTTCATCCTATTTCCATACACAGATGAGTCTCTTCCTTTCTAATGTAATTAAGGTGCTGTATTTCTAAGTCATGGGGATGCTGGTGTCATTTCAGCAGGATGAATCACAGACCTTTCCTAGTGCCCAAATACATGAGTTTTTGTGGAGTAAGACAGCTTTTCTGTATATGAAGAAAAAATAATTGATGAAGAGGGAAGGGTGAGGGAAGTAAGATGATAACCTGCTCAAATAGGGAAAGATAATGTTTGGAGGAGTTATTATTTTAGAGTTTGTCAATTAGTTATTACAATTTCACTTTTAGAAGATCTACTTAAAAAATCCTGAAGATCATTCCTAGTTTTCAGTTTCTATTTTCAGTCCTAGTTCCAGTTTTTAGCGCCTCCTCTGATTTGCACCATGTTATTTTTTAAATTAAATTCCATGTCATTCCATTGACTTTAGAGAGGTCACTCATATAATAAACAAATCGTTCCTCACCTCTTTGTATCTGAGGCTCTGCTCTGTGCTGCTGCCCCCTTTTAACTGTTACAAAACACTTATAATCCAGCTGGTGTCCTCTGAAGTGTTTTGTGTTGTTGTTTTATAAATTTCAAGTGATGTAATAGAACTCACAGCAGAAAGGACATGTGGAGAAGACAATGCTAACAAACAATTTGCAGCTCCTCATTGCCATGGCTGAATGAGTTGGTTTTAGGTAATTTGCTATTCAAACAGGAATAATTAGGTTAAATGTGTTTTACTCTGTTTTCATTGTGGCACAATGGTCAAGCCTGAACCACTTAATTTGAGGGGGTTGGACAAGGCAAAGAAAATGGCTAATCATGTGCTTAATTGATCATTCTCTCACCATTGCCTGTAGCTGTTCCTTGTTAACGATGGTCTGAGATTAACCATCAGAAAATCGCTGGGACCATACAGGAACATACCATGGGGCAGCTTAATGGTGAAATGGCTCAATTGCTGCCAGCTCAACAGAGCAAAAGCAGGGGAGGAAGCTGTCATGCTGAACCCTAGAAACCTGAGTGTTTGGTCCAAACCTGACTGGAAATGCATGTGGTGTGATCATCTCTGCATCATCTATTTGGGGGGACAGGGAAGTGGCTTTGACTACATTTCCTGGGGTCATTATTTTAGCAAGAGCATCTTGGGAATGTTTTCAGCACAGAAAATCATTAGCAGGACCTAGTGCATTTTGAGCTTTCTCTATGAAATGGTAGTATTTACTTAAGCAACAAATAATGATAATTACAGCTGGGGTTGGTAGTTTCTTTTCTTTTTTTTTTTACATTTCCCAGAACAAAAGTGTTTTAAATCCTCCTACTCCGAATTGGTTTCCAAGTTCATATGCCTGCATATAGATTGGAATTACTGTAAGGAAAAATCAATGAATTGCCATTGTGTTAATACTATTGGCTCTATTTGGTAAGTATGTCCATGGGCATTTTTCAGAGTTGTAGCTATAATTTATGGGGGCTGCTTACAGTTTCTATGTGTCTTCTGTAGCTCTAGAAGCAGATAATGCAAACTTGTCAGCAGTAACAGTGGGCTCAAGTAGAGTGCTGGTTTTGCACAATGTCTTCATATAAAGGAAACAAATACAGCCTTCCATCCCCCACCATCTGTTGTTAGGGGTATTCCCTTATTTTCTCCTGTTTTGGGGAAGAATTTGGCATAATGTTCTTGAATTAAGTATGATAATTAAGATTTTTTACATTTGTAAAAGCTTGACTCACATGCAGGAGGTAGATTGAGGCAGCCTGACATGCTGTACTAAAATGATACATAAGTAGGGCAATGTTTTCATCAACAGAAATGTGTTGCTGTTCAAAGTTGATTCTCTCTGTAGGGTGCCATAAAGTAATTAGAAGACCATAACATGATCCTTCAGTATTGTATTAATTCCTTAGAGGGATGAATTCATCTTTTCTGACTGCAGTAGTGCACGACTCGCCATGGAAATGCCACTGAATTATGAAATCATCTGTAAAACAAAGAACAGTTTTTCTAGAGGACCATGTTTGTTTTACAAAACTCATAAAAGGCTCATGCTTTTAGTGATTTTTGCTTGTAGCAAACTGGAAGTGAAAGTATTTATCTTAAAATTAAAAATCAACATGGAATGCTGTGTACTTTGCCTTAAAGAAAACTGCATGTAAAATATTTGTCTTCTGTGAGGACTGAAGACGATTAGAAGGTCTCTGCCAACACAAGAAGAATCTCTTGTTACAGATGATGAGTTTTTGCAGCTGGTGTAAACTAATCCAGCAATGGCTGCATACTGTAAATGTAAAGCATGAGAATTTTGTGCACTTTTCTTTTTCCCAGCAGTGGGTGGAGAGCTGAGTTTGTACAGTGAGACAATTTAAAAAATTTGCCTTGACTGGGCTTTTCTTGGATTTTTTTTTTTTTATTTGTTAAGTGACCAATGCTCTAAACATGAGTTTGTAAGAGAGGCTGGTGTTGGCTGGAAGGGGAGGGACACTGACCATGCACTGCTCAGCATGGGGAAGACTGGAAATGCTTAATGGGTTTGATCAGAAAAGATTCTGTGTGTAACCCCTCTAAGCTGGCATGTTGCCCTGCTTACAGCAAGAATTCTAAAACCCACAAAGACTTTTTTTTACCATCTTGTTATTATTCCCCTGTAGAGCATCTTTCTGATTGTGCTCTGAAGTGTCTTTCAATTGAGAGGTTCTGCAGCCCACCAGACTTGTTTGTTTCTGCTGTCTTTCAGTTTGTACTCAGCATTAATCCTTCCTGTACGTATGTTTTCAGGTGCAGTGCTGGAAGTGGCCCTTGCTGCCATATCCCAAAATAAAGCCCTTTTCTTAAAGAAACGAGACATTGAGGCCTAGTTTGCTATGGCAGAGGTTTTGGGAATGTGCAACAAAAATTCAGAAGTGTAATTAGGGAAACATTGAATTTAAGGCCTGCCTTGACTATTTCACTGAGGTCAATAATTCAGTGATTTTGTGGAGGCTCCATGACTTACCACAAAGAAAGGCATGAGTGGTTCCATATGTGCAAATTAGAACTAATGACTCTCTTGTTTGACACATGAAGGGAGACTTAGTTTCAAGCAAGGGAGTATAATCACTATTTCTTGTTTGCTAAATATCCAGTGTGCAAAACCAAATTTTCAGTGAAGGTATAGATCATTATTTCTTACATGACTATTCAAAAATGAAAGAAAATAAGGAAGCTGCAATAGATGCTTCACACCCTGCTGTTGTTCAGGGCAGAGGTGAAATATTTAGCATCCTTGTAGCACCCTTAGTATACTTAATAATTCTTTAGGACTATACTGTTCTAATTATAGCACATCTGAGTTCACAGAGAGTGTTTCATATAGCCTTAAGGCCTATGAAGGAGATAATCTTCTTGGGAGTTCTGACATTTGTTTTAATGGAACCAGGATCAAGCACAAATGCTAGGCTGCAGTGACATTTAAATGTGTTCAGCAATACTGATCAGCAATCAGGAAATCGAGCTGTTGCAGCTGCTTACTTAAAAGAGACTCCTTTATGTAACATATTGTCAATTGTAAGGTTTTTAAAAATATTTTCTTAGAAAGAACATGGCTCTCCCTCTATGAATAAACCGCCCTATCCTGGTGATGTGGATGACAAGGCTCTGATGGATTGCAGCAACATTATGAATTTCACCTGTGGAGATTCAGTTTATATGCATGAATACAGAAGTGCTCAAAGCAAAATGTTTCACCATCCTCGGATGAACATTTTCGGTGCTCCGAGGCGTCTCAGCGGTTCGGGAAGAGAGCTCATCTCCACAGAGATAAATGTTTTGCAGCGGTTTTATTCTCACAAAAAGCTGAAGCCAGAACCAAGAAGTGGAACAATTTCTGATTAAAAGAATCATCCCAGCTCCCCATCCCAAACAAAATGCCTGCATGGGAAATAAATGATATTGTAATTAAAGTAACAGAAGTTTCAGTTTCAGCAAGGAGACTGTCTGATAGTGGACAGAAACTGTTGGAAATGGAACTGGCAAGCCTCAGCTTTCAGCGCAGTGTTTAGAGACAGGATGGAGGGGTTTGAAGGTGGGCAGGTCCAGCTTTTTTGGGAAGCTTCTCTTTGAGGGTTACAGATTCCCAGTGGTCCTCCAAGTCTGCCTGTGTCCTCTGTAAAAATCAACTCTGCCTGATGTCCTCAAACACTGCCCTGGGAGTCAATGACTTTGTCACTGCAGACCTTTTGGATTTGTTGTGAGTTCACTGAGTAATATTTATTACAGGCTGTATATTAGCTGTTATTTTAACAAAATACTACTTTTTTGGATAACTATCCTTTATCCTAAGTAGAACTATCACTGTTTTAGTTAACAGCTATATGGTGGCTATCATTCAGAAAATGATAGATTGTGTATTGGAAATATAATTTCATGAGTGCAGTTTGTCTCATGAAAGACAATTTGGTTGTCTTGAATCACTGTAGAACTTTTCCTTTGAAGTGTAAGTTGACACTTCTCCACATTACCTCATTTAAAAATGTGTCAAAACCCCAAAATGTCCTGTATTCCCCCTCCCGTTTTCAGTGAAAGCAGTAAACACTTTCCATTCCTTTTTGGAATGGAATTCCTTCCATTCTTAATTTTTTTTTATTTTTTATTTTCTAGATCTAAGCCCACCTCTTCATTTATCCATTAGTTATCTTCTTAATACACAGGAAAAATTATTTTACAGGTACATGTTGTGATATGAGTAAAAGGCTGGGGCAGAACTGAAGCTTCTGGCAGAGCCATGGCAGCTGACAGGGGATGTGGCACTTTGCATTTTAGTTATGAATAGTTTGGTGGTTCTGCAATGTTTGTAGGAACACATTTGCAATAAGAAGTGAGAGCACCTTGTTTGATAGCTTTTATAGTGGTATTAGTTCCTTCAGCCCAACAGAAGTAGCCTGACATCTTTCTTTTTCCTGTTGTTTCTCATTTGGTTTTTCCTATACTGAATGGATATACTCAGAGTCAGCTGAAGCTTGACAAATGCAGCTGTGAAGACTTGTCTTCAAGCTATACTGCAGATTTTTCTCTCGCCTTTCTTTGCTCCAAGAAATACCTGTTCAACTGTTTTTATAGTATTTTTATGATAGGCATTTCAGATACCTACTGCTGGATAAATAAAACTGCCTTCCTAGCTTCAGGAGGCGGGGATGTTTTTTCATTTGTTTCTCAAAATTTGTTGCAGTGCAGAATGTAGTTGGATGTCATAGTAAAGAAGATGGCCTGGCATGGAAATGAGAACATAATTAAAATTACTTTTACTTTTCTCAGGATTTGGAACAAAATGTTGCTTAAACCTTTTTCTTAGAGGTATTACACCTAACAAGCTCTCTTGAGAGAGATGGGGGTAGAGCAGCAAAGCTATCAACAAAAATATGGAACGGCTGCGTTCCCTGGGGTTTGCTTAAATTTGGAAGTAGATAGGAACTGTGAAGAAATATAATGCAATCTGGTAAAGAAACTGCAGTATAACTCCAGTGGCCTCAGACACAGTAATGTACCAGTGTAAAGATCTCGTATTAACCTGAAAAATAGGTAGCAACATAAAACACTCTGAAGTTGCTTCGTTTACATTTGTCCTTGATGCATCGTCTTCCATGTCTTGTGGTGTGGAGATCAATTTATGCTGTAAATGCTGGGGAATGGAAATCAGGTCTTTTTACTTGCTGTGGGAAAGGCCCTGTGAACCTTTTCTGGGCTGCCTGTGTTACAGTTTGACATTCTGGGTTCAGAATGACCACTGAGCTAGAACAGCAGTCAAATGATGCTGCGTTCTTGGTCTTCTTTTAATGGCAAGTTGAGGTTTACTAAGCCACTGGAGCCACTTGTGGTGTGATATTTTCTGTCCTTGCCCACCTGAATGTACCTGATGGAGTCATAACAGTGATGGTGTAGGATTTCAGATGTTTGGTGGTTTGTTTTTTTTTTTTTTTTTTATAATCTGGAATGCTTGTTAATCCATGAAATATTTGTTTTATTATAAACCTTTCTCAGAATTTGTGAATGCCTTCCATACAGAATCAGCAGTTATGGTTTTGCAGTGCTTTTCTTTTTACTTCTGAAATTCTGATTGAGAAGTGGCAGTTCTTTTGTTTGTTGTTTTGAGGAGGAGCTTAGTACAGGGTTCATAGTGAAAAGTGTGCTTGAATTTGAGCAAATTGATGCTTTCCAAGTCTGATGTAGATTTTTTTGAGAAATCCCATTGAGTTACAGTCACCATTGTTCTCCATTCACATACACTTGAAAATATGGAATCAGGTTATTGGTGTCTGACATATTGGACAATTATGAGAACTGTAACTTGCAAGAATTGATCTGCATTTTACATAAGGGCCCCTGAAGTCTTGGAGCCTGCAGTTCAATCTGAACATAAAAATGCCTTCAGAAAATTGGTTGGCTTGTCTCTATTAATATTTTAAAGGATTTATTATAATTTGATTTTTTTTAAAGTGTTGAGCCATTTTCTTGTACCTTCTAATCTTGCTGGTATTTTCCTTGGAGAAGAAATGGTCTGGTGTGAAGGGGGTTACAGTACATTGGCATTCTGGTCACATTGTTTTGTGTGCACATACCTGCAGGAGGGATCCTACTACAAACAATTCTGGCTTGTCAGGAAAGGTGTCTCTATCTACAGCTTGGCTTGAAATGTCTCTGTGGTTCAGGGCCCCAAGCTGGTGAGGGATGTGCTCTGTCAGTCTGTACATGTGTGTGTGCAAGAAGAGGATGTTGCCAGATTGTTTTACTCTGTTAAATATTATCAGATATTCCTTTTAAAAATAGTGACTTATTATTAGTTACAAGAGATAAAAGATAGTTTGGGTAGATATAGTTTATAACTTAGTTTATAACTTACAGATAGATATAAGTTTGGAATTTATATTCTGAGTTCTAAAATACTGACTTAATTTGAAATAGCTGTATAAGCCTCATTTGATAATGTAACAAAATTAATGATTCTCATATTTTAAAATATTAGGATCAGTAAAGTTCAGTGTGTGTTTGATTGTAAGGATTTTATTTCAGAACAACCTCCTTTGTTGGTGCAATATTGTATTAGTGTGCTGTGCTGAACAATTCAATCTGAGCTTCCCTCTTGCACAGAACTCTACATGAGGATACAGCCAGAAGTTTTTTTCTCACTTTTTCTGTTTTATTGCATTAATGTTAGAGGGGTTTAATTGATGTTATATTTGTGGTAAGCTGAATTAGAATCAGGTTCATTTTTGATTTATTTCTAAGTCTTCTTTGGCTTTTTTGTTTGTTTGTTTGTTTTATGGTTTGGCTGAAGCTTAAAAGGTTATCTCAATAGAAGGAATATGGGAGATACGAGTAGAAAAAGTGAAATTTTGTCTTAAAGCTCTTGTGGCTTTGAAGTTCAATAGAAGTGAACAGTAGAAGCAAACTGTTAATAAATAGTATCTCTTGCATCTTAAACATCCACATTAAAGTATTGGTTTTCATCTTCCACAAAAATCCAGATAGCCAGTGTGTTGATATTGCTGCTCTGAGTGTTAATTAACTTATGGCTCTAACATAATGGAAGTTGCAGTTTATTTGAATGAAGCTGTTGCTTTATTTGATGTTGCTTTCCCATGGCAAAACTTTGGGGGATTTGCAGTGCCCAACCCAGGTTCTCTGTGGGCACTGGAGATGGGCACACTTCATTCTGCCAACTGCATCTTTCTGCCTTTGTTGGGAATGTTATTCTGGCTGCTTTGCTCTAGCAGGTTTCTCTTTTTCTCAAAATCAGCACATTCATTTTTTTTTCCACTACACTCTCATGTCCCTCGTGTTTCTAATTAACATTTGAAAATCGCTGCTTGTCCTTCGTTCTGCATAATCTGTGCTTGTTTGCATTCCAGCAGCACACCTGTACTGCAAATGCAACACCAATTAATTGTCTTTTCAGTACTTTAAAATAAATAGTGCCCATGTATGGGCTTATTCTCAAACCATAATATATTCAGTATTTTTTATCTGACAGGCCTTGAGTTCTAAGAGCCGGATTTAGGAAAAATTTTAAACTCTGTTTAGGCTGAGTAAGCAGATATCTTTGTCTAATCAGTTACACACACCATGCTTTATAGCTCTCTACAGGAGTAAAGAATTTAAAAAGTTAAGCAGTGAATAAATGTCTCAAAAGAGATCTATTTTTCCTTGAAATGTGCTTCACCTAGAAAAATATTCTTAATCTGCAGTTTTCCTGTTTGCTGTTAGGTTACCAAATCATATGTGTATACGAATTTCAAAAGCAGAGCTGAAATCACTGAAAATATTTTGCTTTCAGTTTAACTGTTTTTTTTTTTTTAACTTGATAATCTAAAATAATTGCAGTAATGAAGTAAGGGATAAGGTAAAGGCAAATTATAGCTAAATGCTTTAAAATAATAAAAGCTTTACTGCTTGAAATTTGCTTTTGAAGTTTTCAGAGGCATCTAATTTTCTCAATAAAATATCTCTGCAGTGTATAATTACCCTTATTTAAAAAAAAATCAGAACTATTTATCTTTTCTGAGGAGGAGAAAAGTATGACTTAACCTAAGAATCCACACAGAGAATAGCATGTAGAAACATGTTGATACCAATAATGTAATGAAAAAGAGGAGCCTTTTTTTTTTTTCAGAAAACATCAGGCTAAGAGCAGCAAAAAAAAAGACATATTTCCAGAGCAATTCCTTTTTTAAGGACTTCGTTTGAATTTTAATGTAGGTTTTCTGATGCAAGAAAGACTTTTGGTAATATGATTTAAGTATTGTCTTAGCTTCTTGCTCTCCTGCTTGGTTAGATATTCTCTGACCCTGAGGAAGAAGATGAGAATTTTCTCCCTGAGAGCCGTGAAACAGGGAATTGTCCAGAGCTGCTGTGCTGCAAGTTAATTAATTAATATGACCCTGTAAGCAATTCTCACTATACAAGGGCAGTGGCACCTTGTTTCTAAAACTTGGTTGGTCTTTAAGCACCTTTGGTGTCCCAGCTGTGTGTTTGTGTGACATAAGTACAATGTCTGTACTTTTATTTCAGAACATGCAGCTGATTTTGTAACTTCAGACAAACCCCAGTCCCTGCACTTAGAATTTTACAAATGTATCTGTGGGTTTTTTCTTTTTTTTTTTTAAGAAAAAAAAAGTATTTCAGTATGTACTGTGGCTGATCTCTGAAAAAAAAGTATTTCACAGCCCCCCACCTTCATGAAAACTCTTGAAATTGCATCTTGACAAGACTCTTGAAATTGCATCTTCTCTGTTATCACTCAAAACTGATGGATGAGATGCAATGTTATGACTTGACAAGCTTAAGTACAAAATTATTGATCTCTGAACTGCAGCAGAACTCCTAAGGATAATCTCCCACTACATAGTTGGCATTGAGTAGTATTCAGCACTTGTTGCTTTTGCTGCACATTATTTCTTTGTGGATAATTTAGCCAGTTGCCAGAACTTCTTTGACAGCTGTGTCTCGCAGAGTTTCTTTTGCATGGAAGAAATGTTGGGGCCAGTTTTTTGCCTCAAAACTGACATGAAGTAATAACTGTCTTTTGAAACTGGGAGGATTTACCAAATGCTTGAAATTTAGGGATAAGCTGGAAATTCAGCCTGTGTACTAAGTGCACGGAATAAATGTGTTCTGAACTAGTTTTGTGTGTCTGGAGGTCACAGCTATAGACAGAGAGATCCAAACCAGTAATTGACCAATTTATGATTTGCTGTTGGTTTGAATATTGAAATGAAGGTTGTGTATCACTGTGAGAGATGTGATCTAGCTCAGCCAGATGCATGTGGGCTGAATGAAAAAATTGCTGAGTTAAATTCTTTGGCCTCTGCAATGTAAAAGGTCAGTCTGGGTGATCACAGTTGCCATCTAAAATGCTGGTTGTCAAAAATGAAGAGGGATGTGTTAGAAAAAGTATGAAACAAGGCTTGTTAGAAATAAAGTGTCAAAAAATAACATGGAATAAGTAAATAATTGTCAATTTATGCAATTAGAATTTTTTTAGAAAAACTGATGAAAAAATTGCTGGCTTCATGGAAGCATAAAGTAACATAAAATTTATCTTGCTGAACAAAAAAACCCAACCTTTTTTTATTTAACACGTACATCAAGTTGGCTGTTACAGTTCTATGAGATCTGCAGAACTGGGGGACTGTCTCTGCCCTTTTTGTATATTTAATATACAAAACAGGACTCCATGTATACAGTTTTTGTTTGAGCTCCAGTGTGCTTAAATAATCTGGTGGCCTGGGGAAGAGGAAGATTGATGGGATAGGAAAAGGAAGGTTGAGGAATCTGAAAACAAGCTCCCAAACACTCAGCAAAGCCTGAATGTGGCTGTGTGCACACCTGCGCTTGGTTTGTTTTGTGTATTGTTGCACCTGAGTGGAATCAAGTGGCAATAAAAGAAACTTTTCTTGGCTACTTATTTTCCAAAGAGTTTCAAATACCTGTGAATTCAGAACCTATGTGGTAATCAGCCTTAGCTAAGGAAAACTAATTAGATCTAATTAGATCCTTAGCAATATCAGAGTTACACAAAAAAATTGCTGAAATCAAGAAAATTGTCAGTGTCCCAGTTGTCTTGATCAGGAAGAAATAATTTCATGTAAGTGTAAATGCAAATGCCTTTAAATGAAATGGAAATTCTTTAACATGGGGAATATTTGTCTTAACTTTCTGGATGTTTTCCCTATTCCCCTTTGTTGAGGCAGGAGAAAGGTACTGCTTGTCTGAGAGGACCTTGCTGCTTCTCTTCTCCCTCAAAATACCCATAGACAGAACAGGGAGTGACCTAGGAAAATGTCATTTTGTGCATTGGTTAGTAACCCTGAATAACTCAGTTTAGCCTTAGATAACCTGGGAGCTTAGATTGTATTTTAAGAATAGTTTAACTTTTTAATTAATGGCATAGTTCTGCTGTTTGGCTTAAAATAAACTGCTGGTCTTTGTCCAGTTCTTTTCCATGGAACTCCATGTGGGAAGCAGCTATCTGCTCAAAAACAAGCTTACAGAAGTAATGCCTTGATTTGTGTGGGAAATACACTGGGTTACCTGTCATGAGCCCTAATCCCCTTAAAATACATCAGAATTTAGTGGTGACTCTTCCCATACCTGGAAATATTTAAACAGGGACCCATAGGAAGATTGAACAGAGTAAAGCAAATTGAATTTGGTTTAAGAATTCATCCCTTTTTGTCCTACATATCTAATTCATTTTTCTCAAATGCTGTTCATATTGTGTTGCATATTAATTGCATATTCTATGTTCTTTATTCATAATATACCACTGATAATAACAGAAAATTAAATTTTTAATTCCCAGTGATACCTTAATTTAATGTTCCAGTTACTTCTCTTCTTTAACTAATCTTCTGTCCTCTGAACAAATTTGATTAAAATCATTACATTTATTAAGAAGAAATGGGCTAAAATGTATCACTTTGGTCCCACAGAGTATTAAAAGTTCCTTTCCTAAAGCATGTCTTTTGGTGGATGGCAGATTTTAGGCAATGAAATGGCTGATTAAAGCTCAGAAATCACTAGGATATTGAAAATTGGGAGAAGTTACTTGCTTTACTTAGAGCTTTCTCATTTTACAGGTAGGCCATTTCTTCTTACTCTTGTCTCCTGATGCTGTAGTAATTATGAATTTGTGAGATTTGGGATAGGATGTGGGACACAGAGGAGTGATTTCAGACTCCTGTGGTTCCACTGCAGTTTGCTGGGGGACCTTGCAGGTAAGTGGTGAAGAAAACTCCCCCTGAGCTCTGTTCCCTTCTGGGCTGGGCTGGGCAGAGCCAGTGACAGCAGCTGTAGGGTGGGACAATGCAGCCCTTGGACTTGTGTGTTTGTACCAGACAAAAATGGTGTTTACATTTAGATGTCTTGTAACATGCAACTTCATGTTGATTTTGTTACTTTGGTTTGGATTAAAGTGTTAGTGGTTTAACCTTCTTAGTTTTCTGTTGAATGATGTGATTATCATGGCCCGTTTGATGTTATGCATATCTGTGTAATTAGGATGTTGTAATCTTCTTTCTTGGTCTCTGATACAGAGTTAATAATACCTCCTTAGGAAGTCTGATACAATACTGTTAACTGGGTGGGTAGGGAGGAGTTCCTTTATCAGTGAACAGAATTTAAGCATAGGTCCTTTTTCAAACCAGCAAGATAAAGATATGCTTTTGAAATACTTGCATTTATTTTTGTGGTTGTCCCTCTCAGTTCTCACTGTATGGCTGATTAACTGCATTCAAAACATGATTTGCTGCCTGTATAGTGACAGAACTTTTTTGAAAATGTGAGTTAATGAAATTTAATGCTGTCTGTGCTGGCTTTTTTAAGTCCTTTGAGCACCCATTAAGTAGGTTAGCTTCTCACTTGTAAGGCTCTTTCAGCTGTGAATTAGAAAGCATCTGCCTTTACTGTGTGCACTGTCATCTCATAGTCATACTAATTTCCCCATATTCTTTTCTAATTTTATCTCCTTCTTCTCCCTGGGCCTTAATTCTGCAAATTCATGACATTAATTTTGTGATGCTATAATTTGGTGCACATTCCACTTACTCTCCCAGGTTGCTCCAAGCCCTGTTGAGGCTGGCCTTGGACACCTCTGGGGAATGGGGCAGCTTCTCTGGGCACCCTGTGCCAGACCCTCCCCACCCTCACTGAAAAGAATTTTTTCCTAATGTCTAATCTAAATCTACTCCCTTTCAATTTGAAGAAATACTGCAAACTAATAACATTTCTAGGTACTTCATTTTCTTCCATGTCAGACAATGAATTGATTGCAGTGTTCCTTAATATTTATAGATGTATACCTACTTACATTCTGAAAAACTCCTTGACACGATATGCTTTCATAATAAAAGCTCAGATATTTGTAGGCAGTGGGGAAATCAAGAATACTTGCCTTAGTCCAGTGTAGGGCCCTATTTTTACAAGGTGTTATACAAACAGAAGAGAAATTCCATGGTCCATAGAGCTGGTTTTGTAAGTACACCAGGCAGACAAAGGGTCTGAGCAGGAGCACAGAGGATACAGACTCACCTATGTTTTCCTGGCAGGTCCCTGCAAAACCCCAGATGTGTGAATGGGAATTCATTGGGCAGTGATGCTGGGTGTGAATCAGTGAGGCTGCTATTGCATTGTGTTAACATCAGGAGCCCTTTATTGAGAACCTGATCTCTACTGTGCTTTATTGCCAAGAATCATTACATAAAAAGATACTTGTCCAAAATAACTCCCATATTATATTTGATAAGCTGCAATTTGATAAGCTGATGGAACAGAAAATGATATTGGGAAGTGTATGGTAGGGCAATGCAGTAGTAAGGTTATAAACTAATTTAATTTATTTGAGGTTGCATAATAGATTTTAGGACTAGATCACCTGTGCCTGGCTTTTATCCAAAGTAGTTTGGTTCTAGTTTTTGACTGATGATTTCGAGCAATTTTTGAGTTTCAGGTAATTGAAGAGTTTATAGTGGAATCCTCACCTTTGTGCTTATAGCTGTTGAGTGTTAATGTGGTTTTGCAGGATAAGTGTTGGTAAGTGGAAAACATTGTTTTCTATTATGAGAAATAGTAGAATTTTAAGGTCCCATTTCTATGTGTAGGAGGATCCTGTATACCCTTAAGAAGCAGATTACATACAGGAGTCTGAAATCACTCCTCTGTGTCCCACATCCTATCCCAAATCTCACAAAAATGGACAAAAAGGTAATTTTTTTTTGGACACACAGTCAGTGGCCATGTGCTCTGTGGAGGTGTGGTGTGTGTATCACTCAAATCTCCTGATGGTGTTGCTCTGTGTGATGTAGACATCACACTAGGTAAGTCTGAAAACACAGGGATTTTTAGAGTTGGGATTTTCATTTCTTTATTGAGGAGAAATACTGATAGAGTTGAATTATATCTATAATTTCAAATGTAGTCATTTATAGGCAAATGATAAATAGAATTGGAGTTTGATTATTGGAACCTTCATTAAATACGTGGAAGAAATTGCAGAATGAGGTTCCCTTCTTTGGTATCTCTACTGTGTCAGGGTGCTGAGTGTTGTGGTTGAGCTCCTGCCTGGAGTGGGTGCTACAGCATTACAGATTCTCCAGGAATGCAGTGGAATTACCTTGGCCTCTGGGTACATGGATTAGTTCATCAGGGTCTCTCAGTGGCACTCTTGAAGACTTTTTAATTCCTGCTCACTTCCCAAAGGTGAAGCATGAATAATACCTGCTGTGTGGAATTGTAGAACATAGAATTTTCTGTGATTTTTAGGAAAGTGTTACTAAAGTCTGAATTTAAAGGCATTTTGTGCATGTATATATACTCTTGTACAAGCACAACAGTTAAATATGCTAGGGAGTTTACTGAGTATTATACTAAAATCAATGTACTTCTGAAATCTGGATTTGGTTTTAAAACAATTTCCCCATACAGTGTAAATTACAAAACCAGAAATAAGGATTTGGAAACTTTAAAAACTCAACATGTTTGAGTTGCACATATGACTTAAATCACTGCATCATGTCTGGGCTATTCTACTTGTGCATTGCAAGAATTTGAAATTAGAGAATGCTGCATGTTAGCAGAAAAGCAGGAAGACAGAGGTTAAGCAAACATTGGAGTTCTAATGGAAATCCTGAGTTCTTTCAATTTCTTTATAAATCTGTCCAGTGTTGCTGCATTCATTCTTACATAATTAAGTAGCTTATCGTGATGTTATATATATTAATGCAGGAAATTATTTAGATTAATGTTTGGTACTCTTGTAAGCTGTGGTTCATATCAATCAGCCTTGAGGATGTGAAGACAGTCAGTGTTCCACAATTTTCACCAGGAAAACAGTTATTTTCACAGCTTTATTAACATAACTGTAAAGCTTTGTGCACCCTGTGCTAAATTCTGGCATGAAACTTCTCACCATAGGAGAATACACAACTTTTTAACACCTGATTTAACACTTCCCCCCCTCTCCCAATACTTCAGAGGCTGAAAAATGGAAGTTGGCAGACTTACAGTATAATATGTGTGTTAGAACATGCATCTCAGGCCATGTGTATGTGTTTGTCTGTTTAAAGTGTTGAGAGTGATGAAACAATTTATTTATGTGTGGAAAAACCACACAGTGGATATTAAAAGAGCGAGTCTTGGGAAAGTCTGAAAGAATAGGGAGCCACAGGTGAATAACTGGCTTAACACAAGGAAATGTGCACTGAAAAGGGAGGATTTAGCAATTGAAGATGGGATTATCACATGATGAGTTGCAGCTGGTTCAGGAGAAGGACTGACACTGAAACTAAGCCTGATTGTTCAGAGCCTGCCAGAGGGAAGAGGAACGGAAGCAAAACTTCTTGGCTGAAGTTGTGGATGAGTTTTCTTGCAGCCCAGGTGTGCCATGAGGGTGCCTTGTGTTTGTTTCCAGGGTGTGTTCTGCACTCTCAGCCTGGCTTTATCTGGAGTTGCTCTCTGACATGTCCAGCATTACCCAGATGTGAGAGAGGCTCCAGCTGCACCCGTGTGCCACCCGGGAGCTGCGCTGCTCTGCAGTGCTGCTGTGACATTGGTGTTACTGCCTGGGCCAGCAAAGGCTTTGCTCTGGGTGAGGGTCAGGAGGTGTGAGTTAGAGCCAGATGCTGAATACACCAGATGCTGATGCCTCAGGTTTTAGCTTTTAGATTTTTTCAAATTCTCTACTGCTTTAGTGTGTGGGTCTGGGCTTCATATTAGGGGATGATGAGTTCTCTTCACAGAGTAGGGAGACAAAACAATTCCCTCTCCAGCTGGGGGCCAAGGACAAATGATCCAGATCTCAGGCCCAAGAACAGAAACAATGTGGACTGAAGAGTGAAAAACAGGAAGGATGCTGACCATTAAAAATCTGTTAATGAGTATAAATTAGTTCATATTCCTAAACCATTGCTGAATTGCCAAGTGGTTTATGATTTTTGGTAATGAAGGCTGGAGTCCACTATGTGATCAGAGTCCAGGTGTTCAAACCAAGGAAACCAGTGCACGGGACTAAGTGCTGCATGCCTCACATTTTCAGAAAATACCTGCCATATCCCAAAGAAATCTTGAGATTGCCTTAAGTTTTGGTGTTTAAGAAGAAGGTCATGTGTATATTGCATGAGATAGTTTATAGTGCCCCTCTTATATATTTTTAACCCTCCAGGTTCATTTTCTAAACCTTGCAAGCATGAATTTGAGATATTAAAATAATAAATAAAATCATATCACTCCATAATTTGGAGTTCAAAGAAAAATGATCTCTTTTTTGTGACAAAGCTGCTGGAATATTGAAGAGTTGATGGCTCTTTCCCTTTGGCATACCCTGCATTTAAATAATGAGGGAAAAAAAAGAAGACAGTTGGTTTGACTGGGACACTTGACAGACAAGGTTTAAATTAGAGAGAACTGTGATTATTTTTTCAGTCTCTGTTACCTTGTAGTCTCATAAATTAACTGTTCTTAAGTACTAATGACCTAGCAAAGGCAGATGTTGTATCCAGCTGTTAAATGGTTTTTTAATGCTTCCTTTTTTATACAGACAGTTAATTCTGGGGTAAAGCCTAAAACCATTTCAGGAAAGAAATTGCTAATGTAGTCCTCAGATGACTAACAAGAGCAATAGGAGTAAGTAAAAATGATGAACATCTGATGTTAACTACTGATTTTGAGCCATCCCCCTGTCCAGAGGTGGCAGGACCTCTGTGTGGGGAAGGAGGAAAGGAAAGCTGGGGCTGGGGACACCCAGAGCTCTGCTGCCTCAGGCTCTCCAGCAGGAGAATTGAGCATTGTGAAACACGAGTTCACTCTGAGTCCTGTGTGTGGTTTTTGGGACCACGACATAAGAGACAGAGTGTCCAAAGGAGGCTGTGAAACAGTGCAGGGTCTGGAGCAGGACACCAGAGTGGCTGAGGTCACTTGGTGTGTTCATCCTGGAGACTGAGGTCAGACCTCAGCAGGGTCTGCAGCTTCCTTGTGAGGGGAGAGGAAGGGCAGGCACTGACCTGGTGACAGGACCCGAGGGAATGGCACGGAGCTGAGGCAGGGAAGGTTTAGGCTGGATATCAGGACAGGTTTTTTACCCAAAGGCTGGTTGGGCAGTGGGACAGGCTCACCAGGGAAGTGGTCAGAGCCCCAAGCCTGACAGAGTTCAGGGAGTGTTTGGGTAATCTCAGGCACAGAGTGGGATTCCTGGGCTGTCTGTGCAGGACCTGGAGTTGGACTCAGTGATCCTTGAGGCTCCCTTCCAACTCAGCATATTCTATGATTCTATAATTAACTAAATGTACCAACTTACAGTGTGGCTGAATGCTCTTTCAGTGTCTCACCAGGGTCCCTTCCTCACATGCTCACGACTCTGGGCTGTTCCTATTTCTCCTATTTCCTTCTGCAGGTTGAAAGTGCTTGGATGGAGCTCTGAGCAGCCGAGTCAGTGGAGGGTGACCCTGCCATGGCAGCAGGGTTGGAATGAGATGAGCTTTAAGATCCCTTCCAACCTAAACCATCTGTGGTTCTCTGACTGAAAACATGGAAATGCATTATATTGAACTACAATAGAGCTATTACTCTAAAAAAAATTTTTTTTTTCACTTAGACGTTTTTATTCTTTGAGGTGTTACTAATGGGCCAACAAAGAGAAAAAAGCTGCGAATCTTTGGTCTTAAGTTTAGCCTGTGACAGATTGCAGGCACAGCAGATTTGTAATTTTTATTTCAGTACCACATAGTTTTGTAACTAGTTTTAAGTACACTGTACAAACTTTGTCACTTATAAAAACAAAGGTATGTTTTCACACTGCTTTCATCTCATACTGGCTTCTTTCCATACTAGTGTCACATCATCCACTTGAAATATTTTCATAATAGTCATGTTATTTTTTAGTCTATGTCTTCTTTTATATTCCTCCTAATTGTGTCAGAAAGCAATCATAAAAATGATTTATTTTCACGCCATATGGAAGTTTGTGGGTATTCAGAAAGATTATGTGGAAGTTTTAGTGCTGATTTCATTAGCTGTGATCCTGTTCTTAGTCAAATCCTCTCTGGGAGAACCAGTAAAATAACGTCAGAGGATTTTTATGTGTGTGGAATTACGTAATTTGTTTTGTAATTACAATGAATACAGAAGCAGGGGAAAAATACCCCTTTTTCATTAATTATTGCACAGGAAAACAAAACATTTAATCTTTTAAAAATTTTTAGGTTGTGGGGGAGCATTGGGAATGATGCCATGTCAAATATTTATCCATCCCTTCCGGACAAAGTGGTGTGTGAGGTAAGAAAGAAAATGCAGTTAGAACAGCAGAAAACATTTCTTGCCACATTACACATCAATCATTCTCACAGGGAGGAAAAAAATGTGCCCTGCATTACTTAAAGGTGCTGGGAAGTAGGATGGAGCTTAATTCTGTTACAGGAACAAATCATTTTGCCCTTCCTGTAGCAGGTCAGTGTTTTTGCAGCTGCTTTTTGTCCTTGACTATACTGGGCTTATGTGGCTGTCACTGGAAACTCAATGGTTACCAATAATGCAGTTTTGTATTTGTCACTCCTGAGAAAATGTGGAGCAGAGCTGAGCAGAGAGGTTTCCTCTGCTGAGAAGGGACCTCTGAGGGATCCTTATGGATGGAGGAGAAGTGTGTTCAGCCCTGCTGAATGGAACAAATTGAATCATCCAGTGTTTGAAAATAAAAAACATGGCTTTGAATAATCAGTCTTGTGTGTTTACCAACAGGATGATTGAAATCACATGGAAACTGATTTCTGTCATCAAATTCTACATTTCTGCTGATGTTACGTGCTCCTGGTAGTCTGAAGAGAGGAGTTAGGAATGTTTAGCACGCAGTGATCAACATCCCTGAGCTGTGCAAGTGATGTTTTGGGCTTATGTCCATGTGTGCAGAGCTGGTGTGCAGAGCTGCTCTGCTGTCAGGTCGCAGTCCCCAAGGAAGGTTTCGTGGTCCTCCTGTCCCTGTCAGTCAGAGTGTCTCAGCCTCTTCCTGACCTGGGATTTTAGCCTGTAACTTGCTTCAAGGAATAAGTGAATGAATACAAATGCAGCTGTGTGGAAACAAGAATGCAGCATGGTTCTTCCTTACAATAAGTACAGTGGGCTGATTAATACTCTTGACAGTTTCCTTATGCCACTGACCAAAATAACATTGCTCTTATCTGTGTCTGCTGTTTCATCAAGCTTATCTCATATCAGGCAGTTCAACTCTGCCTGAATGAAATATTCTTGATGCTTATGGTTGCATTCAGAATTACTTTTGCAAATCAGTTAGAAACAATGACCTGTTTACCCAGGGGTAAGGTGAAAATCTCCTGTACTTCTTTACATTTAAAAAAGGAAAAATGGAGTATGCATTAATAAGTGAGCGATACCAAAAGCTGTCAGACTTCTGAACTGTGTCTGCCCCTGTTGTCAATTACAGTTAAAGATTTGTGGGTCTTAAAATAGGGTGTTTTATTCACCAGGTAAGTCAGGTTCAGTGCTGATTGATACTGGTATTCTGCTCAAGACCACTCACTGGGAATGCTGAGTGGATTGAGACTTTGTGTGGACAGAGAGGAGCAGCCTCACATTCACAAACCCTGATCCTCATGGATTTCTGGTCTGGTGGGAGATGTCCCTGCCCATGGCAGAGTGCTGGAACTCCCTGAGCTCTCAGGACCCCTCCAACCCAACCAGCACGCTTTGGTTTGGAGGAAAAGGCTTCTGAAATGGTGTTATACTAAATGTTACTGTGTGAATTATTTGCTTTGTGGATTTTTTTCCCCCCGGTGACATTAATCCAGTTTTAAGCATGTGAAACTTCTGTGAAATTGCAGCAGTTTTACTTAGTTTGCTGTAAAAAAAGTCTCATATCAGGAGGAAAGCAGGAGGCTGTGGATGCTTTGTGGTCATGATATCAACTTGTATTTAGCTGCAATGAGGAAAGCTCTTAAGCACTGTTTAATTTTGAGCACAATAATCCTTGTGGTTGTCAGTGAAACTAAATACAAGTTATTCACCTGCTTCATGTCTAGTCTACCTGGAGTGGTGTTTGTAAAGGATTGTGTAATACCCAGGTCCATACAGTTTTGTCAGATCATACTTCTTTGTCACATCATCTGTAATTGAATATTAAAAATAGAATTTCTGATATGCAGCAGGCTGGGAAAAATAGGCAAACAAGTTATTTCTAGGTATCTAGTTATGTCTAGGTCTGAGGAAACTACTGTGAAAGCTCAAATTAAATGCTGGAATATTGGAAAGGTTCTCTCTTGATTTCCTAAACCCTTCTCTATTCTGCTAAAACACGTTTCCCTGGGTGGGATCTGTTCTTCTATTTGCAGTGGACTTCTATGCCAGAATTTCTTGCTCTTGTGTGGCAATCCAGCCCTTGTCTTGCTGAAGTGAATTTTTGTTTCACGGTGGTGGGACTGTGCTGTGCTGTTTGGGTTATCTGCTTTGGTTAGCAGTGTTCCTGATAGAATGATTCTCTTTCTGAAGAACAATGATATTTGTATTTGTGCTGCTTTTTGGTGTCAAAACCATGACCATCACCAGGACCACCCTTGTTACTTGCTATGAAGTGACTGGCAGCACATGCTGAAGCCAAGTGGCTGAAATAGAGCGAGTCAAAAAACAAAACCAAAAAATAACACAAAAAACAGCAACAAAATGCCCAAACAAACAAAAATCCCAAAACAAACAAACAAAAAACCACCAAGAACCTCCCCAGAACCCAGAAAAAAAATATTTCTGGCAAAATGAAATTCACACCATCTCTCAAAACTTACATCTTATCTGGTTGAGTGCTGCAGATGTAGTTGTATGTACAAAATGTGCTTTGTTCAGCTGTTGAATAATTAAGAGCTTGCTGTAGGATGAGTTAAATGTTTTAAATTGCCCTATGTCAAGGGGAGTTCAAAGAACTGACCTGTATGAAAGGAATTTGTGCAAAAGCCAGAAGTTTGATAGAAATCTCTTCAAACAGCCTCAAAATCTGCAAGGGTTCTCTGAATTGACTAGTTTCCTTAAGAATACTGCTAAATATTCCTTGTGAAGATGTAACAAAATTACTTTGCTTGTTCCCGAGTTTAAATTTCAAAGTAATAGTAATGCTAAAAACAAACAAACCCAGCCCTCAAAAGGAACACACCAAAAAAAAAAAAACACCCCATTAGTCTTTGATTTGAAACAGTATTTCAGACAAACAGCCTATTACTTGGCCATTCCTAGTTACTGTATTTGTCCATCATAGAGGTTTTTGCCACCACTACCATTCCATGAAGCTTGAAAAAAAAGCTCTGGCTGCAAAGAGAAATATTTTTAAGGAAAAAATATGTAGATCCAACCAATTCTGAGAGGGCTTAAAGGGTACAACTGGTTGTTCCTTGAGCAATGACCATAAACTTTGGCCTTTCAGTGTAACATTGCTTCCACAAAAAAAAAAAAAACAATTTATCTTGACAGTGCCTGATTAAGTCTGTTTTACACCATCAAGGAACTTTTAATTTTCTTGTGGTGATGGTATTAAAGTCACTATTCTTTTCTCTGCTGCTCTGCAGTTCTGTGGAGGAGAGCTATTTAAGGGCATAATACTTATTTCACTGAGGAGTTGCATCAAAAATACAAAAATGAAAGCACTGCCAAGGTGATGGAGGGTTATATTGAAAGGCATCAAATAAAATTTATATTGGAGGAACTGTCAGTGAAAAGGGTAATTAATCAAGATCCTTGCACACCCTGTTTTTTCTTTTTGTCTCTATTAGAATCCTATGAACATGACAATAAATGTATTCTTCTGATTAATGACCAATCTGTGCAATTGATCCAGCAGATTCAGTTGGTGCTTATGATTGGCTTTCTGTCTATTAAAATACTGCTATTCATTTTCTATTCAAAGACCTAAATACTTCAGAACACCTAAGATTTTAAGGGCTTTGGAGAGGTAAGTGGTTTTGTATTTCTTAGTGACTAAAGAACAATTTAAAAAATGAGGAAAAAAACCTGAGATTAAAAAAAACATAAGACATACATATGTATATATATATCTCACATAAATATATACTAGATGCATATTGATAAATTTACTACAAATACTTACATTAAAATTGCACACAGTTTCTTTACAGCAGTTGGACACTATTGTGTGCACCACAATATATAAAGGTTATCTCTGACTCTGTTATTTATTTTGTTCTTGATGTGAATTTGACACTTGAGCATCATAAAACACTTACATACTTTGCAGGAGGCATTTAGAGATTGTGCAGTTTGCCTCACCACCCACTTCCTTTCTTATTCCCAAGATGGAAATACCAATTTCTCAAGGTTTTAATTTTGGTTTCTGACTTGTTCAGCGTTGGTCAATAAGTGACATAAGTTGTGTGTCAAAAGAAAAGATTCTCACCAAACCCTGGAGGGTTGAAGCTGATGGGACTCTGGCAGGGGTGGTAATTGCACTGGGAGTGACTGGCACTATTCCCTGCTGACCCCTCACTGTGGATTCTGTAAAACACTGGACATACTGTATAAGACTTTTTTTCTCCCATAAATTTATTTTTTAGTGTTTATGAAGCTATGTAGTGATCTTTTTTGAACTAGTGTGAATGTAAGTCCACTGCTAGGCTGTCATTCAAAAATAAAGATGGCAGAAAAATCAATTATTAAAAGGATGAGGGTGCAGATGTGCAGGGAGATGAATGGTGCAGGTGCACCTGCTTGTTCCTGCTCTCTGGAACTCCTTATCCAAATCTGGGGGCTGCACTCTGAGATGGGTGCAGAAAGCTGATGGAAACTGCTGCTGACTCCACTGGAATAAACTTAGTGATTATAGCCCCATGTAGGAGATCTTTTTCTTTTAGTGCTCCTAATGTTTGAGTGAGCTTCTAACATTCCTGGTTCTCAGCAGAGTATTAGGCCAAAAGGTTGATTTCTACTCCCATAAACCACTCAGAGTTTACACTTTTCTTTAAAATTTGAGGTCTCCATATCTCATTTCATCTCATAGGAAACAAATGGAATTGAATCCATTAGCACCTACGACTTTTTTTTTCCCCCCAGTTTCCTGTATAAATTACTTTTTCTCTTTTAATTTTCACATTAGCTTTTTCTTTGATGTAGTAATTGAGTCTTCTTCAGATTAAAAGGGGAAAAATCATAGAGGAGCATGTTTCAGAGATTCAAAAAGAGGTAATTTGTAAAATTGGATCATTTAATAAAACTCTGGATGATTTCTGGTAGGATTTTGGCTCTTTAACATAGTACTATTCATAAAAAGAGCTGTCAAAGAGGTGACAATGCCTCAAAGATTTTATAGGGTAAAGGGTCAAAACTCTGGCCTGTCCTTACAGAAGGACAGATCTGTTCTAGCTGCAGTACTGATCATAGTGGAGTTCAGCAACTCATCTCCTTGAATGCAGTTTGTGTTTGTTAGTGACCTGCAATCAGCCTGAACACAACTCCTTAGTGCCTGATTAGTAGAACATTTAAACCTAAGAGAACGTGGCATTAAACATCTTCTGCAGAGGGGCACAGGTGGGTGACTGGAAAAATTTCAAAGCAGATCAGGGGATGCTCTTAGTGAGCATCATCACCTGTGCTTGTGCAAAGTGTGATCAGTCCAGGGGTATGGCACAGCAGAGGATCAAAACTATTGATCCCCAGGTAATTAGGAAGACATTTGTTTAATTTAGATTTAGTAATAACATCATGGTCATAAATAAAATCATTGCAGGGTGGCAAAAGCCACCAGTGACTGGTTGGATTATTTTCTGTTTTTAATTTTCTATTATAAAATGACTCAATATCAGACTTTATGTCAGTGTGCTTATGCTCCTCGGCTTGTAGGTGTAACATGTGAATATAGGAACCCCCTGCAAGAGCCTTGATGTGGGGGAGGTTGGATTGGATGGCATCCAGTAGTCCTCTCCAACCTTAATGATCCTGTGATTCAGATTTATAAAACAAAAGCTGCATACAAGAAGGCCAAAGTGGTTTTGGTGTTTTTCTTGTTTGTTTTGGGGGATATTTTTTTTTTGTTTGTGGTTTGTTTGGCTTTGCTTTTTTTGTAATTAGGTGAAGGAAATTATTTTTCTCTATAGCTGCCTGTGCAATAACCCTTGTGGTTAAATAAAGTGTAATTGGTCTACGGATCTGTGGATAGTAGTAATCATTGTAACTGTTAGCCTGAAGAAGATGTATTTAGCCTTATGAGTGTGTCATTAATAGGGCAACGTTATTTAGGGTTGTTGGGAAAATCAGTATTGAAATACAGTTGCCCTGGACATTAATATCATTAGAACAAAGTGAAGCTTTCTGGTTGGCAGTGCAAGATGATCTGTGACAAAGGAAAACTCCTGACTTGCAGAGCAGAGAGTGCTGAAGGGTACAGCGTGCCTCTGCTGACAGGCTGGGCAGTGGGAATGAAAAAACCCATGTGAATAATTGACTCCTGTATCCAAGGATACAGGAGTAGGGAAAGGGACAATGAAAAAGACATTTTGCAGTGACACTCTGACACTGATTTTCATAAATCTCCAGTTGTAGGTTGATGAAATGTTTTATTTGCACACCAGGAGTGCTGCTCCGTGTGCTCTGGCAGCAGTGGATGTTTATTGTGGTCGGTGGTGAGGGAATGCTGAGAGCTCAGGATTTAGCAAGGGAAGTGTTGGGTACCACACAAGGGACAATGTTGATTCTGGTGCTGCTTTTGATTTGTAGAATAGCATCAATTTACTGTCTCATTGGGCTGAATCTTCCTGGTGTGTTAGACTACTGCAACTTGTAGCTGCCTGATGGATAGATGGAACCAGAAATATCTCCCAAGTCTCCATTCTGCCACTTGAAAGCTTAAGGTGTAAAAATGTATGGCCGACTTGCCCAGCTTGTGCCACTGTGGGGCATTCAATTATGGATCTATGAGGCGGGCTTGGTGTTTTTCATTTTCTAAACTTGCATCCAGTTATTCATTCTGGGACAGATTCAAAGTGTGGTGTTCTGGAAATTGTGTGTCCCTTCTCTCTTAAACTCTGTTGACCTGCTGCTAAGAAGCCTCAAGGGGAATAAAAAAATAACTGAGCTGAATCAGATCACCCAGGCTGTGTTACCTGCTGCCACCTGCTTACAGGATGATGAGAATTTTGGGTAATGCCTGATGATTTAGTGATGATTATTTTCTATGCGGTCATTGAAACAACTGATAAGTTTTGTTACAGTACTGCCACATTTTTCTGCATGTATTAAAGTCACTTGAATTGGTGGTGATTTGTTGGAAATTTCAACAACACAATGTTGGGTTTCTAACTTGGGAGTGCTTCAGTGGCTGCTTGGCTCTTCTCTGCTTCTTGTCCAGGGTTGTGAAATCCAGATGTGCTTGGTTGGGCAGTGGGGAACAGGACCAGCACTGAAAAGAAATGGAGCCATTGGGGTCAGCAGGACTGAGGGCCAGTGCAGTGCTTTCAAGTCTAAATAGGTTAAAACTGTTGGTAGGTTTAATATTATGGCTTCCTCGAACCCCAGCTAAATAACTTTTAGTTATTTCTAAAGGTTTCAGATCCTCTTTTTATGTAATAGAGTATATATACCCTCCTTTTCTTCCTGCTAGTGCTGCTGAAACTGTAACTTTTTGCTAGGATAGATAATGATTAACTTGTGTGCTTTTTGTACACAGGGGTGGAAACACCTGACACATTGCCAGGTTTGCTTTGGCTGCCCAGGAAAACCAAGCAAAATCTTTGGAGAGAAAACCAATTGGTCACTGACAGGTGCCAGTGTCTGAGGGTTCACCCAAATTTACAACAAAGCCCCTGCTGCTGTGTTGAGGGGACCTTCCTCCAGGCAGAGGGTGAGGAGACAGTGTCAGAGCACTTGCTCAGCATCTGGCAGGCAGATGTGAGAAAAGCTGTGACTGCACTTTCAGGGGGCAGCAGGAGAAACTTTTCCCACTTGCTGCATAGAACTGGGTCTTGGTTTGTATTTTACTGGACTCAGTATCCTCTGCAATATTTAGGAAGTGCATTGCATGATGGTGTTGGTCAGTCTGCAGGTGTGATGTTTACAAAGGTTTGCCTGAAGCCTCCTCCATCCAGTGTCCCATCTGTATGTATCTCTCAGTATTTTGCAGGGAGGGCATACGATTAGAAAGCCTGCTGTAGGCTGGGAATTTCCAGACCTTGGACCTAGTGTTCTGCAGGGGCAGGAACAGCAGCTCAGGGCTCTGTGCCACACCTGGCAAGTTTTTGGGAGGTGTGCAAGTCCCCAGCACAGCTTCCTGCCAGACAGGGTGGTGCACGGGGCTGCCAGGCTGTGCTTGGCCATGTGCAGGTCCTGGAGGGCCATTCCAGACTCCCATTTTTCTCACACATTGCTAAATTGTGGTCTGTGTGTCACCAGATGCATGAGGAACCTCACAGGGCTTGGTGGTGAGGGATGTGAGCCTCTCTAAGTACTCCAATGAAGGCATATTATTTCCTAGCTAAAACTTGGTTATTTTTTTCCTTAAATATCTCTGCTATTAAGTAATACTGGTGTAAGGTGGTGTAGATAGATGTACCCTGTATCTCTCTAAATTTGTCTCTAATCTTGTCTAAAACCATATGCTTGGCAGTTTAAGAGCTATAAGTACAGGATACAAATGTGAAACATCAGGGATGTTTATGTGGAGTGCTAAGGCGTGATTCATACTGAAATAATTTTATGTTGTGTATTCCTAGCTAAATATTAGCAGAATTCATATGACTACCAGAATTTGATAATGTGTGAAAACTGTGACAAAACCACTTGAGATGCACTTTAGTTACATTTCCAGAAAAAGGTTAGGGAAGAGTCATACATCACTGTAAGAAATTAAAATACATTTACTGAATGATGCATTTTCTGTGTGAAAAGAATAAGCAAAAGCAAATAAAACCCATTAGATGCAGCTGAAAAAATGTTTTGTGTTGTGTGAATGTTCGTTTAGAATTATCTACATTTATTTCCTCATTTTGTCCCTTCATTTTGCCCTTCTAGAAACTTTCTTCTAGAATGATCTAGAAAGCTTTCTTGCAGGGCTTTTCTTTTTCTTTGAAAGCCAAGCACTTGCCATTCTTCCCCTTAAGCAGATTTTTGTTTAGTTGCAATGTAACTTACAGCAGCGTTGGAACATAGTTTATGGCAGGGGAAAGCAAGTAGAAAGCAGATACCAGGGAAGCCATCTATGGCAGGCAGCTCTCTTGCTAAATTAATGAGCTTCACTTCAGTCATGGCTTAATTAATATGCAGATTACTTCTACTGGTACTACTATCAAAGCAAGTGGGCATTGTAGAGACAGTCATCAGTTATTCAGTTTTTCTCTTTTTTTTTTTTAACCAACTTCATGTTCTTCTTTAATCCTTGTTGCCTTGCATTCCTTTAAAAATACAGTACATATGTGACACAGATGAATAAACATGAATCCATATTAGTTAACAGAAGCCAAATTTGTCTGCTTACCTTGCTTGGAGTGGCACTTTGGGATGTTTTATAGTGGGTGTACAAAGTGCTGGCACTGCTTCCCTCGGTGTGAGGATTTGGCTGCACTCGGAGCTGTGTTCTGTGTCACTTGAAAGTGATGTGGGATAATTGTTTCTATGGGCTGTTTCCCAAGTGGTAAAATAATATCAGCACTGTTTCAAACAGCAACAAACTTGTTAATTAAAAAAAAAAAAAAAAGGGAAAGTGACTAATTTGTTTCTGAGAGAGAGGAAAAATAATGTAGGGCAATATATGGTGTGTCAAACCACTATGCAATTACAGGGATGGAAAGACAAAAAATATTTGAAATAAATTTATTTGTATTTATCTAATAGCTGAAATTCAGAAGCTGATGAGAAGCTTCTTTATAAAAGAAAGAGTGGCTTGCATCAGCTGTCTCTGTCTCCTGTGTTATTATTCCCAGTGTTGCATTTCCTGCTTATCTTTTTTGACAACGCTTTCCCAGCTCCCTATAATCTCATGTTTTTTGCGGGCTTGCTTGGAGCTGAGAGGTAGACTAATATCATTCTCCCAGAGGTTTACTTCTGGCTGCTTCTGCTGGAAGGTAGAGGTTAGAGATGGAGCCTGCTTAATGTATTTGTAGGGGTTTTTTTTGAGATAATTAGTGCTTGAGTTGACTGAAAGTATCAATCTTAAACTTCCTTTAAAATAAAGCTGGGGTAAATCGTGGTTGATGACTTAAGGCTGTTTTTGTTCTGTTGCTGGTGGAAACCTGAGACTTAATGTTTATGACATGAATTTCCACTTTCTTTTACGTGCATGCTTTCTATGCAAGCAGCAGATTACGAAAAGATACATTTTAAAAAGTGGTGAAATGGTTTTAAATGACTCCTAAAGTGTTTCTTTTTTAAAGACAAACTGTTTTTCTATGTTTATAAAGTCTTGCAAGCGGAGAGAGATGCGTGATTCTTTGGGCTTTTTCTCTGCAGAAGAGCTAAGCAAGTTTTTATTCAAATGAAAAGATTGCTATTGAAATCTGTTTAAAGATAAAATCGGAAGTAACTGTGACATGCTAGCTGAATTTTGTAGGGCTGTTTGCCACTCTTAAAAGTGTGCTACAGAGACACAGGAGGAGAAGAAAGCAGTAAAAGATTGGGGAATATAAACCTGCAGGCTTTCTTATTAGCTAAAGCAGAAAAATAGAAGTCCCAATTTTTATTCTTTTTTTCTGATTTTTATTTTCCCCCCTGAAATCAGAATTTCTAGAGCAAGAATCCACACTGAGCAGCTGACAGCAGCCTGGGAAGTCAGCACTGAAGCAAACAAATCCTTTCCTATATAATACACTGCTGTGATCTCTCTCTTAATAAAGAAAGAAGTCTGATTATTTGAACATTTGTGTGATAATCTGTAGTGTAATAAATGCACAGGTTCAGCTGGTTTGTGTTTTGTGTTGGTTTTATTTTTTTCTGAGTGCCCAGCACTTCCCAGTTTATGTATTCAGCACGGGTTTTTCAAAGCAGTGTAAGTAGAAACAGAACTTTAAGTGCTTTACAAGTGCAGAGAGTATTTGTTTTACAGATGGACAAAGAAGAATTTGCTACATTGACAAATGAATCCCGAATTTCCTGAGTTAGCTGTAAAGATGTGTATAGCGTGACTCGGACTAAAGATGTTCTAACAAGTTGGACTGACTGGTGTGAATGTTTTTTGTGATGGCTCCACTGAGTTCAGCATCTTTGCATTATTTATAGCCATCTGCTTGATGTGTTGAAGGCTCTGGCTCAATTAGATTACCTTTTAGCAGAACAGCTCTCAGGAACAGTGCGAACAGGCATGTGCCTGGCTGCTGCAGAATAAATAAGAAAGTAAATAAAGTCACTGAGGTTCTTTAATTGCTTTACTTATGGAGAAAAAGACACATAATGAAAATATTTCAGGACAAAATATGTGATGGCCTTTGCTCCTACAGTGAGAAAAAGGCGTGCTAAGGAATGGAATTATCCATGTATTTACAAAGGATTACAAAAAAAAAAGTCCAAAACCAACCCAACAAACCAATGAGTTACAAATGCCTCTGAGCTGCTGAACTTCCAAAAATCGACATTTCTGTTTTGTAGGATGGAGATATTTATAATCTTAACTGAGGGGAGATGTGGAAATTATATTAGAAACAAAGCATTTAAAAAGACCAGCCAAGAATGATGGAAATCACACCATACTGTGCTGCTGTGACCACAGAAAGTCCTTCAGTCCTATTTCAATCTGTTTGTAACAGCAGCACTGCAAGAACAGCATTCCTCTTCTACATGATCTGTTTTGGAGAAAAATCCTGCTCTCAATGAGTCATTTCACTGTGGAAATAAGGGATGAGTGAGAAATAGAGGATTGACTCCCTCTTAATTGTGGGTGGAGAAAGGGAAAGAACATCCCTGGTGCTTTTAGAGAACTGTAAGCTGTAAACAAGAGTGTGCAGCCCCAGAATTCTCCTGTGTGCTCAGTAATCAGGGTGAGACTGAGAGGCAAAACAGCCTTTGAGCTTTTCTGCTTTTTGCAGCAATGGTGAAGGTGACAAGATGAGCATCTTCAGGAGATGAGGATCTCCTGGAGGTTAGCAGTGGTGGAAGATCAAGGGGAGCTCAAGCACTCATTCATCCTTGCTAAATAAACCCGTAGCAGTAATGCAAAATGAGAATGTTAATGAAGAGATGTGAGTGGATGGTGAGAGTGTTGGTAGGGAAGAGAAATGCTGAGGAGTAGCTTGTAAGCTTTTTATTGTGATCCCACCAAAAACCTGCTCCTGGGTGTTGGAATGCCTGTGGCAGCCATTCCTGAGAGCCAGCCCCTCAAGGGTGATGTGAAAACTTCGAGTTCCACAGTCAGAGTTGAAAATGGCTCTGGGAAAACTGTGGAAACTTAGTGGAAATGCACAGTCCAAATACAGTCCAAATTTTTCAATTATTATTTTTTTTTCTGTTGAATTTAACTTAACTACTCAAGAAAATAGTATACTAAGAGTCAGCATTATTAACATTGAGAAAACGGAGCAATTTCAGTAGTTGGGAGCTTTTTTGCATGTTGATTAGTGTTTGTTTATGGGGAAAAATGTTAGAAAGATGTGGAATTCTGCCTCCACAGAGGTGAAGAGAAGCTGTCTACTCTAAGGACCATGACTGACTGGAGCATACACATCAGTAACACTCTTACTTGTAATTATGTAATTTGGGTTTTAGCATCTGCCTCTTCCTTAATTGGACAAATTAGAACCAATACAAATTATTATGACAATGACAGTAATTACAGATTGATAAATTAGAGGAATAAAGATGGTGCAAATAATTCATTCTCTCCCCTAAATCATCTCGGTCTGCAGTTGTATGGAAATCTGCCATTTATTCATCCTTTGGAAGTTGTTTTTCACTTTCAAGCCACTTCTTGATATTTTAAAATCAGCCTGTTATTATCTTAGCATGACATTTGGCCTGCAGTTCCCAGCCAGGGATGGAAAAGGCTATCATTGGGCCTCTCTGCACAAAATAGCTGGGCAGAACATTTCTGTACACAGGAACTGTTATTCTCACCTTTTGAAGAGCAATTTCTTTGATGACTTGGAGAATATTTGACCTTCAAAGTAAAAGCTGCAGGCAGTACAATGTGCCTTTGTAGTAGTTGTGTAGAGGGGTTGAATTTTGTGTGTGTGTGTCTTCCTTGTTAGCTTTGAGAATAATCTCTTCACTTTTCTGTAAATTGCAGTGATCATTGCTGAACTGGTTAGTCCCATTCAGGCTTAGAACTGAATTGCCAAGAGTTGAGAACAGGTAATATTTAAGAAAACGTCTTTTCTTGAAAAGCTCATGGAATTCTTAAAAGCCTCCTCAGCTATAAGTGATTTTCTGTTTTCTGTGTAAATAATTTTCTTTTTACCCCAGGAAAAAACCCTCTCTTGTTGTCTCAGCTTCAAGCTAAAGGACAAAAGAATGTGATGTGTGGATGGAAACCCTGTTCCCAAAGTAGCTGCACCCCAACCACCTGCAGGCCTTTGCACACTTGCCAACTAGCAAAAACATGTCACCTTTCTTCCTCAATTTGAGGATGATTTGGGAGGCTGCTCAGTAGAGAGGTCAGAGCGGATCTGGAGCTCTTTTAGAACTGTTCTCATTTATTTTATCTACTATCAGAGGAGTTTCAAGAATGATTTCAAGGGAATATATATAGATGTGCATGTGTATGCTTATATTCTTAAGTTTAATCTGGAACTTGAGCTTCTAACTTCTTGAGCAAATTTTAAAAAATTTTGCACTAATTTTTAAAAACTTGGATGTGTTCTAGAATGCTGTAGCACAAATAAACTGCCAGCAATTGAAGATCTCACAGTTAGCAAAGAAAGAATTGTTTTCCTGTTGAAAAGATTTTTGCACTAACATTCAAAGATTTTGCTGAAAGAATAAATATTTAAACTTTGCTCTGTCCACTGTTGAGATTATTGATGTGTTCTCTAATTTTGACCAGAAAATCCAATACATGGGACTGACAGAATTCAAGTGTTGCTTGTGCACACCAAGGGGAGGGATCTGATTACAAATTGAGGCAATGACTGGTTTCTTACTTGAGACCATAGTATTTTCTAAAAAGAGCTATTTCTATTGAGACATGAGAGTATTGACTACAAAAAGTTAGAGCAGAAAGTCCATGCTAAATAGTGATTGGTTATTGTGAAACATTTATCTGTATTAATATCTAAGTGTTCCATTAATATCTTCAATTTAATACTTAGGTTTAAATTTCATATTTAATCAAAACAATACAATTAATTTTAAGCCTTTTCTAGTTGAATACTGTGTACTAACAAATAATATAGTTTTGGTTAGTGATTTTTCCAAAATTCACTTAAGTTTTGCTAAACTTGTATCAGCATAAGTAAGCATATTTCCCTCTCCATTGAAGATATTGGTCTTTTTAATTAATCATAATGTACTTTTTCCACTGTTCCCTTTATGTTTTCCCAGTTTGATATATCTGTAGGAGACTGGGGCAAGAGGCTCAAAGCTGCATTTTCTGGAGCACATGTCTGGCTTGCTGTGGTATGTGGGTACATCTGTGGACAAGGAGCTGAATTAGTTATGTGTATTATTTGTAGTGGTTTATGGAGCACTGCTGCACTCTGTGGACAAACAGAGTGGATAAGCTGGTGTCTGTTAATGCACTGTGGGTTTTGATGTGCTGCTCACTTAATACAGAAAACCCCTCAGCTCTGCTTTTCATTTTGGGAATAAATGGATCAAACTAATCAACAGGTTAGAAGAGCTGACCTTTGTAGCAGCTGGGCAACAAATTCCTGAAAAGCATTGCTGGTTTTGCCCAGTCCCTCTTGAATCATTTAATGAATTATTTTTATTTCCAGTAAATTATGTATATGCAGAGGACTACAAACAGTTGTTAAAAGAGTGCTGGGTTTAATTCCCTCTGCTCACATACGGACTTGATGAGATCCCAATATTCCAAAGTACTGGATGTGCTCCTTTCCTTGGATGGGAGAGGATTCTTTTTAGCTTCTATAGGATCAGGGGCTGTAAAGAGCAGGTAACCACACTCAGTTGTTTACTGCTAAATAAAACATTTGTAAGTTCTTCCCTAGTACAGAAAAATCTATTTTCATGTGGCCTTGTATTTGAAAGTGACACTTTACAGAAGATTAGAAAGGGACTGTGCTGGGGAGATACTCTGTGCTGTGAACTCAGCTTAAAAATCTGAGCTATAATGTCTTTCACAGGTGTTAGAGGGTGAATGTGTGACTGCCAGAGTGGAGGAGAAAGAAGATGAGCTTCTGAGAAAAGAGAACTGTTTATTTATTTATGACTATTTGAGTTATATATAGAATCATAGAATATCCTGAGTTGGCAGGGACCCTCAAGTATCACAGAGTCCAGCTCTTGGCCCTGCACAGACAGCCCAGGAATCACACCCTGGAGTATTTGCCAAGCACTTCTTGAACTCTGCCAGGCTTGGGGCTGTGACCACTTCCCTGGGAGCCTGTCCCACTGCCCAGCCACCCTCTGGGGAAAGAATCTTTTCCTAATATCCATCCTGAACCTCCCCTGACTCAGCTCCATGCCATTCTCTTGGGTTGTGTCACTGGTCACCAGAGAGCAGAGATCAGTGTCTGCCCCTCTGCTCCCCCTTGTGAGGAAGCTACAGACTGTGTTTGGTCAGAGAGGACACAATTCACAACTGAGACAATACTGAAATTTCTTAGATATTGCTTGCTTAGAATAATTTTAAGGCTTTTGTTCTGCTGTGACTTTTTTTCACACAAGACATCATTTAATTTGTAAAACACTAGGATAGTGTTTACAGAATAAAGTCTCTTAACCTGAAGTCTGGTGATATATTGGTATTTAAAGCAGTAATAGTACTGTTAGTGAGGAGCTTTAATTGCATGATTATAGACCAACAAAATTAGGCACAGAGACGTGCAGTCATGATAACCCAGTGATATGCTAAATTTATAGCTAAGACTTCCTTTCTCTGCATCCCTAGCCTGTCAACATACAAAAATGTTCCTAAAACATGTACTTCAGGGAATTTGGTGCTTGCTCCTGCAGACTACCCTCCCAGCCAGTTTGGTGACAGGATCTGTGGATCTCAGCACATTGATAAGGTTCAGTGTCTCAAAGATGGCTATTCACCTGATGCCCTTGGAAGAATCCCTCTCTGTGTGCAAATTTCTTACCTTCAAAATGTTAATCTTGGAGGATCCTGTGTGAAATCCTTCAGGAGTCCAAGGTACACAAGGGTTATTTTATGGGATCCCAGCTGTACCTGCGGAGTTGGCTTCACTCATGAGCTGCACTGGGAACCCCCCCAGCCATCCCATTTTGAAAAAAACACCATAGCAAAGCACTCAGATTGCCTGTTAATGGAAGACTGAAGTTTATGATGACAGGTCAGCTTGTTAACATGGATTTACTGTTCTCTTTTACTGTGTGTCTATGCTAATCCATATTTACATGCTATAAACTGAGACCTCCTATGAAATTCTACATGCAAATCAGACGTTATTCTGTGTTACCGTGGTAGGGTTTTTTTGGAATGCATGAGTTGCCAGGAGGTGTATGTGACAGGAATAGCACTGATTATAACTACCCTTTCTCTTCAGTGTTACACAGTCCATGGCACTGACTGCTCTAGAGCAACATCCTCATTTTGTGCGAGGATGAGGCAAAATGTGTCTTATTACAGAGAGCGTGCTCAGCAGCACAGTTGGGAATGATTAAATGCAGTTCAGAGCAACATCTTTGCTCATGACACAGTGATTCAGCACTTCATGTTTCTGAGCAAGGAACAGGACTGCAGCCATCCCCTAATTGCTGTCAGCCTGGTGTACAAGCAGTGTTTTCTGCTTGGGTCCTGTGCTTTGCCCATCCTCTGCACTCTCATTCTCCTGGTTAAACCATGGTAAAGTTAACTTGCAGAGGTGTTACACCCTGGAGATAACAGTTGAATAGCATCATTCATTAAAACAAAACAAAACAACCTATATGGTCTCTGCTGCTTTTCATTTGGAAATCTGAAAATGATCTTGGCACAGGGCATTTCCTGGGGATTAATGACTGGCTGGGGTTAATGGCCCTTGGCTGCGCTGTGGGCCATCAGCTCCTCCCTGCTGGTCATTAATCTGCAGGAAATGCCCTGTGCCAAGATCATTATTGTTGTATTTGGGTTCTTTGAGAGCTGAATTCAGGAACCCACACTGCTCTAATGTGTCAGAGCCTGCTGGGTGTTCTTACATTTAGGCCCTACACGTTTGTTTTTTATGTTTTTTTTTTTTTCCTGAGCTTATCTGAATGGAAAGTTTTCCTGTTTCTCTTAATGGAAAGTGTCTGTAATGCTTGATGTCCTTTAAAAATACTTCACTGAGCAGCAAGCAAGGTAATGGTAAACTTTGTGGTAAAAATAAAAGTTCTGTGTAGTGAAAATTTTTGAAAAGGTTGTGCATTTTGGGGCATCTGTGCCTTTTAGCCTGGTCTAGAGCAACAGGCAGAGCATTGGAGCTGGCATGGGAGCCTGCCAGGCAGGGTGTCTGGGCTTTCTGCTCCAGGGTGGGACTGCAGGACTCAGGGACTGCACAAGCTGGAGACCCCTTCTTAAAGCAAAGATGGCTCCCAATTTTAAGAGATTTTTTTCTCCACTGGAAAATTAAGAATAAGAAGAGATAAACTGATTTTCTCCTCTACCACCCTCCAGTAGTGTGCACAAAGTAGGGTTCTGTTCATTCTCCCCAAATGATTTCAGGTTCAGAATGCACAATGTTTTTTATATAGATTGTATGTAGTAAGTAAATGATGTCTCCTTGTATTCCATACTGAAATTGTTTTCGGTTTGAATATGAAATTACAGAATCAAAAAAAAAAATAAAAACATTCCTTTGAGTGGGTCAGTTTTCTGCTGTGGCCTGGAGGTGGCAACTTATGATTATTGGCATGATTATTTATCTATTAAAAAATATTAAAAATAATCAAACCACATAAAAGCACCGCCCCCACCCACATGTTAGCTGCCAGTCTTCTATTGATTAAACTGTTTGATCATATTAGGCCATATTAGAAGTAAGGTTATGAAGAAGTGAAGTTCATGCAGCATGTAGTAAATGCAGTTTTGAGGGACTCAGCTGGTGCTGTGCATTCATCTGACATTCTTAGATGACTGTTTTTATGGCAGTGAATTAATGATTCACTGAAAAGAGTAAAAAGTTATATCGTGCCCTCATTTTTTTAATCTTCTTAAATGCTTTTTTCCCCTTGCTCCTTCCTTTCTCTCTGTGACTCAGGCAGGTCTGTGAAGTGTCCTGCTCTTTCCTTCAGAGGCTTTGCAAACAGGCAGCCTGTTTCTGTCCTCATCTCCATCCTCAGATGTACCACACTGTGAAGCTGTCTTGGGTCAACTGGAAACCTTCAAAATGTGCATTTCAGATCTTGAAAATGCCACAGTGTGCGTGAGATTTGAAGACAGCTGCAAGCTTAGTAGAGACTATCACATTTCTATAGACCTTTTTGATGGATTTAGTGGAATTTCAGCAAGGAGAAGGAAAGATGTTTCATCAGGAGAAAAGGTCCTGGCTCTGGTCTACATCAAGACTTTTACAGATTAATCTTCATCTTAATCTTAATATTCAGATTAAGTGTGAGATTTGGGGATGAAAGTATATTCATAAGCCAGTTCTTGTGTCTACAAGTCAAGGATTATTTTTACTGTTGTAGAAGGAATGCTCTGAAGTCATTCTCTGTAGCAGTCATGAACTGTCAGTCTGAAAGTTTTACCTAGAAATTTTGATGTGACAAGAAATAAGGATTACTAATATTTTATAAGTAAACAATACTATTATAGCAGCCTTTTTGTTCTAGATGGAATGGTAATTCCTACTCTGACAATAACCCTGTAACAAGAAGACAGCTTGCCATTACTAGCTTTCCATGTGCTTTTAAAAATAGATTTTCATGTTCTGTCACTTACCCACTGAACATCAGAGATGATTTAGGCAAGTCAGCAAGTTGATATTGTTGTCAATGCATTTGAGACACTCTGTTAGTGAAAGCAAAGAAAAATGCAGTAAATAGCAGGGGAAAAATTAGAAGCCTGCCTTTATTTGCCTAATCTAGGAAGATGTAAAGGAATGGGGAATAAATCTGCTTGTAAAGAAACCTTGCTTAAATTCCAGAGTATCTTTGTTTTGCTACTAGTCTGGTAAAGCCATTTTTTGTTGCTGTCAGACTGTAAACTTTAAGCAGAAAATATCTAGTCTGTCCTACAGCCTTTTGAGTTGGTAGACATGCATTTGCTTTGCAAACCTTTGCCTACTTTCTCACAAAATGCATGTTTCTTTCTTTTCCTTTGGATGAAGGAAGGGGAGAAGAAGGGCTCCTAGGGAAGGGCAGTAAGAAATGAGAAATGGATTTTCCAGCTGCTTGTTTCTCTGCACCCAGCCTTGGGATGGACTGGTCAGAATGGATCCCTGGTACCCAGAGGTGGAGGATCCCCTTTTGGCTGTGTTGGCCTCATTGAGGGATGAGCATCAGTCCTGATGACTTGTGTATATGTAAATAGTTTCCTAAAGTACACACAAGGATAAACCAGGCTTTGGATCTGTGCTGGTTTTGGCTGGGGTAGAGTTAATTTCCTTCACAGTGGATAGTTGTTGTTAGGCATATCCAACTATTTTACTTTGGTAGTATCAGGATGTGAAATTAAAGGTGTTTTTTTTTGGTTTGTGCTCTCCAGATTGCTGGCTTTGCACAAGGTTAATCAGCTAACAGTTATTTTCCAGTCAGAGACAAAACCAAGGCTGAAGAGTTCAGTATGGTGTTTATCTCAGGTAGAAGTCAGGGCTATCTTTACTGTATGGTTAAAAAAAACTGACAGAAATTGAGTAAATGTTAATTAAAAATGTTGTGGCTGCAGACAACATTACCATTAAAATTAAATTTAATTGAAGAATTCCAAAGCAGATTTGTTGGAGCTAGAGCCTTCAGGATCCCGCTGAAGCTGAGTAGTTAAATGGTCTGATGTACACAGCAGAATGCCAATATTTGATTGTTATCCTGGTTTTATCTTACTGTGATGTTTTTCTAGCTGCTCTAATGTTTACAGAGCAATATTTAGTACATGGCAAAAAAAGGTGGAAGCAGAATGGTGCCCATATTTTATCTGCTGCATGTGATATTCATCCCAAAGAAGGAAGATTTTGTTAGCTGCTATTTTTCTTTGTAAAAATTAATGGGTGCTTGTGTACATTTCTCAGCTAGATTTTAGTTACTATTTGTCTTTGCTTCTCATTTTCATACCTGCCAAATATTTCAATGTGTTATCCCAAGGAAGAGATGGAGGCTGTGATAGTGATTTTTAATTGTAGAAAAGTAAGTAGATGTCAGTAACACTTTAAAAACTTTTTAGCCAGATTCTTGTCTATATGTATGTGTTGCTTAGTTTTGTTGGCTTCAGCAGAAATTTATCATTCTCTTTGAAATGTGGAACATCTTAGAGGAAAGACAGACTCGTAGCATTTGCAAACCCCAAGATACCAGGAGAACTCAGTTTGCAACCATAAAGAGAAGCAGTCATACCCAGGAGACATCACTACTGGACTAAGAAAAATGTTTGCCAATCAGCAATATATAATGAATAATGAACAATATTTGTCATCTCCCTGAAAGTGGGGCAGTGCAATACAAGTTGTACAGCTGTTATTGTTTAATTGCAGCTGGATTAATAAAATGGAACTTTTACAGCCCATTTGCAATATACCACTGGGGAATACATTTTATTACCACTTTGGGTGTCTCTTAGTTAATAATTTGTGCCTTTTGAACATCAGTGTTTGGCTTCAAATCCCAGATACAAGTTTATTAAAAATTGTAATAGTTTTTAGATATTATAAAATGAAATGAAGTGCACGAAATGTGCGTTTCCAGTGCATGAGTTTAAAACCATATTTTTACTTGACTAATTTCAGTGTTTCCAGGTCTTAAAATTATTGAGTTTAAATAATTATTAGATATTTAATTTGCTAGACATACAATATTATTTTCAATAGATTATTTTTGTTAGTAATTAAAGATTCAGAATGGCACTTAGAGGATGTGGTCGTAATATGTAATTTTTAAAACTTGCCCAGTGTTCATGCAGAGCAGTAGCAATGCAGGGAAACTGGACTGATGTTTGAAGTCAGAAACAAGAACAAGACAGTAGTTAAATGACCTGGTCAAAAATAATTGACAAGCCTTTTACTGATAAACTGGGCCTTGCTGCTGGTTGAATGAGATCTCCTGTTAAAGTCAAAAGTAAATCAGCTCTTGGCTGATTTCTCTTTGCTCATCACTGGCAAATTCTCTAAGCAAGTGTCAGAGATGCAAAGCTACCCCTGGATGAAAACACTTCTCTACAAATTTCCTCGGAAAACTGGAGCAATTTCTGTTACCTGTGAAAAGCAGCACTGCTCCAGGTTCTGCTCCACAGCCTTGCATCTCTTTGCCATCCACATCCAGCAGTTTCTCCCATTTGATTCTTCTGAAATACAGAGAAACAAAACCCTCTCTTACTTTTGGGAAGTGGCACCTTTGCTTCCCCTTTGGTTATTTCCAGGTTTTAAGCTGGTGGAACCCAAAGGTGAGAAGGTGCAGATGTTTCTGCTTGATGCTGTGAATGTGCTGCTCTTTCTGCTGTTCTCTAGGCAGTCTCTCCCAGTAAATACAAGTGGAAGTTGATATTTTTGGGATGGAAAATGTTGAAAATGCTCTTCTACAAGCAGGACAAGGTTTTTTTACTCGGGTTAAGCAAGTGTGGTACCTGGTGATTCCAGTCTTGTTCAGAGCATAGTACTATAACTCAGTTGGCTAAATTGAGCAAATATTGCTAGAATGAAATGGGAGATAAATAGTTCTACTACTAGCATTTAAAGGAGCCTACTAAAAACATGCTTACTGTTCTCTGTGTTAAAAAAGTAAAAAAAAAAAAAAAAAAAAAAAAAAAAGGAAAGAAACAAAAAACAACCCAGGTAAACATTTGGTAAAAGATTTCCAGAACCCTTAATCCAAATTCTGTTAGCATCAGGGGAAAGGCTGAAGAGGAGGAGACTTAGAAAATATGATACTCTGCAATATTCTGAGAAACTCAATTTCAGAATTAGATTTTTGCCAGAAAATTGATTCTGTTCCTTGTTGCAGCAGGTGAGTTAAATGTGTGCGGCAACCAACCCCACTTCATAGAAGGTGTGCTGTGATCTTGCAGTGAATGTCCAGCACTTGTACATAATTACAAGCAACTAACCCTGTCTTTTTAAAACTGCTGATATTTATCATGATTATCTGAGCAGAGAAATGGAAAAGAAGCTTTGCTTTTGTGTTACTGTTGTGGCCAGCTATTTTTTAGGTTGAATACATGCCTTACTCCTTCATCCTTTTAAGATTTGACTCTGAATATTGAAATTGCTCTGTGCCAGGGGAAACCCTCTCTCATCTCCAGTTTATTCCATTCTTATCCGAAGTAATGGGTCACAGGACAGGATTAATGCAGCCCTTCTGTGGATGAATGTGCAATTTAGAGCAAGACTAAAGTGAGAACAGAGAAAAGTGGAGAGTTTGCCCTAAGCAAACATGAAATGTACTGCCTCTTCTACCCTCTGATATATCCTCTTATCATGGTGGGGAAGGGAGGAATAAAAGATGAACCTATCCCTCACTGAAATAGGAATTTGCTTAAAGGTGAGAGCAGAGTAAAAGGATCTATGTTAAACTTGAACTGTAATTGCTGCATCTGTGTCAGGGTTTGAAGGATCATGCACTGCACTAAGTTTCAATTGAAGAGCAGTCCAGCTGTTGTCCTGCTTTTTTTTTTCCTATTTTCCTTGCTGTGTCATGAGTGAACTTGCCTGGATTACTTTACAAATGATGATAGTACTTGTGTGAAAAGACAATTTAATATGGTTTTTTAGATCATTAAGGAATTTGATCTTGAAAACTAAAACGGAGCAATAAATATGAACTTGCTGTATCTCTTGCCAGAAAATTTTGTCTGAATTTAATATTTGAAAGAATCAGAGTGAAAAAGGGAGCGACCCAACCTTCAGACATCCTCACGTGTCATGTGATTGTCTGTAAAACAAGATTTGCCTTGTATGGGCACTTGTTATTAAAGCTTGACCATGGGAATCCTGGATGAACCTGGGTTTCTGTTAGACAACTTGACACATGACTTTCTTGGTACTCACGAAAAATCTATAAGGTTTGACTTTTAATCACAGGAGGTAGTACAGACAGATGCTCACTGTTTGTGTTCAGTGATACACAAGTGGAAAAGCTGTTGCAGGATCTCCTGTGAATTAATTTTTCCTGGTAATTAATTGTCTGAAAACCTGAGGGGGTAAGCTAGGAGAAATTCTTCATGAGTATTGCAGCACCTGAAGGAGAAGGTTAAAGTGTAGAAAGTGCATTAATCTGCTGACTCTCGTTTGTGCCTTCTGAAAATTCTCCCATCTCTTTATTTTCACAGCCACATGAAGATCGGGGGTACTGATTTAAAGCATGATAGTAATTTGGATTTCCTTGTGGTGTCAGCAGTCAGATGTGTATTTTTATTATCTCGAGGCACTGAGGAAATTGGCTGTGAGCATTTATATTAAGTATTGTTGTGGCTCCATGTTTTCTGGTGCGTTCATGGCCATGGCATTATACAGCCTTGGTGAATACAAAGATGCTTATGAAATGTTAAGGCTGAGTGTATTTAATTTCATGTCCAGGAGGACTCCCTGCCATAGTGTTCAGCTGAGCCATTGTGAAGAACTGTCAGTCTCAACACTGAAAAAAAAGCACTTTTGTGTGTGTGTGATGTGAGTTTTTGTGGACTCAAAGCCCTTTTTTGTTGGTATGTTTTAAAATTCTGCAACAACTGGGCTTTCAGCTCTTCAGAACGTGCAGAGCAGTTTGGCTTTGTGGTTCTTTGGGCCTGCTAAAGTGGCCTTCAGTTTTGGGGTGTATATCTTCAGACCTTAACAGTTCCATTAATGTGTCAAATACGTGTATATGTTTATTCCAATATCATATGGCAGTCTTCTTTCATTGAGCTTTCATATTAATTTCTTGTGTCACTGTCAGTGCTGGAATAGACGTGAACAACTTTTTCATAAAAACCTTTTGATATTTATAGTGTTTTGTAACAGTAAAATAAAATACAAAATAAAATTTAGCAAATGATTTGGCCACAATTAAATGGAAGGGAAAAGTACCATCTTGATGATAAAATAGAATTCTTGTTTAAAAATGGGGTAGAAGTTTGTCAGTCCTCAGGAAGCATAAAATGCCATTAACCAGCATTTAGTCATTTGCTAATACTGAATGTGATTTCTAATTGCTTCTGTACTTTGTCATTGTTTAACACAATCAAATCAAATCAGCCAGAAAATTTTTCTTGGATCGTCATAGTCCATGACTACGTTTTTACTGTTATTGTTCCAGTCTCTTTTTCATCACCCCAACCTTTACTGCTTCGTTAAGTCTAAAATAAGACTTTGACAATCAGCCTATTTTATTGGAATTATGAAAATAAGTTGAAGGGAAGGCTCCAGTATCATATTTTATTTCATGCTTAGCAATTCCTTGAGAGTTATCAAAGTCAGGGATCCTTTATTTGTAATTAAATACTCCTCACTTTAAAATCATGACTAATAAATGTCAAGTGCCAGAAGAGGCACTATTATTCAGTGAAGGTCCTTGGATATGTTTTAGGGTGAAAATGTGTAGGCATGAAGGTTGTTAATTTTTAAAATGTTGTAGGGTTGGTTTCATTACAGAGTCCTAAAGTTAACCACTCCAGATAAAGCTCAAAAATCATTGAAACATTTGGGGAGCTCTTATACTACAGGAAGCTCTTGACATTTATGGTAATTAAAAGTGAAGGTATCTATTAACTACTTAAGTAATTCATATAAACACCAAGCTGGTGTGCAACTGTAAGAGTTTATATATCTTAATTAGAGCTGGTCAGAACTGTTCAGTGCAACTGTTTTCTCTGCTTGGTGGTGGCTGGGGTTTTATGTTTTAATGAGACCCAAAACCTTTGAGGAAACTGACATAAATGCTTTGGGAGTCACCTGGAATGAGATTTATTATCTGCGATTGGCAGATCCAATTTGGTTCCTGCAAGGCAAGGATTTGCAGTGCCTGGAGCATCTCTTTGTGAGACAGGCTGAGGGAGCTGGGGTTGTTCAGCCTGGAGAAGAGAAGGCTCAAGGGGCTCCAAGAGAGCTGGAGAAGGGCATGGAGTGATGGACAAGGAGTAATAGCATCAAACTGAAAGAGAGGAGGTTCAGACTGGATATTAAGAAGAAATTTTTGACTGTGAGGAAGGGGAGACCCTGGTGCAGATTGCCCAGAGAAGCTTTGGCTGCTCCATCCCTGGAAGTGTCCAAGGCCAGGCTGGGCAGGGCTTGGATCAGTCTGGGATAGTGGAAGGTGTCCCTGCCCATGGCAGGGTCTGGGATGAGGTGGGCTTAAAGGTCCCTTCCAGCCCAAAACATTCTGTGATTCTCTGATGATTCTCCCTCCCTTGCTGTTGTGTTTGTGTCTTGTAGTGTATTTTAGCATGGGTGTTCTTTGCCCTGTGTGGTACTTCTATTGTACCTAATGAAGAGTAGGAAAATAAAAAAATTTAATTTCTCTATGGAGTAGTCCGGTTGATTTTGGCTCCAGTGACCTGGATGATTTTCCTGATCCTGACTTAAAAGCATTAACTCATGTATTAGGATTTAAGAGAATCTAGAGAGAATTGTATTCAGAGATTTAAGTTTTGGAAAGTTACTGTTTCTACTGGGCAGCATCACCAAAATGTTAGTTCCTAGTACTGTTTTAAAAGTTATAGGAATTAGGTCTAACCTGTAGAGAAAAACATTATTGTCACCACTTATTTGATTGTAAATCCCTTCTAATAAACTTGAAGATTACACCCAAAACATAAATTTCTGTCTATTCTTTCCTATTAGAATAACATTTGGGGGCTTTCCTGCCAAACAGTGAGATGATCCCATCCCTAGGATGGTCTTTTTTGCCTTTTTTCACCCCTCTTGTTGAAGGAAAAACAATGTATGCATTTGGGTTCTGCAACAATTAAGGATGCACCAAAAATTTATCTTTTTGAGCTAAGGTGTAGCACTGAGCACTGTTGAGGAGTAATAGCTCTGTTACTGAGCCATAGAAGTAGCATTCTAATTGGAAAGGCATTTTCTTTCCAGTGATAAAAGGTTCCCCTGTAAAATGGTAAAATCTCTTCCCAGTTTGTAGTTTTTTTTCCACACTGGACAATCCTTTTGGTTGTGATGGAAACAACCAGAATAAAATACTGAATAGCAGATTGGCATTTCATTATAACCTCTTAATAATAACAACAAAAATGACTTTTTGGATACCATATTAATTCAGCTGAGAAGTATTTATATACTTTGAAGGCTGTAGCACAAAAGTATTTCAGTGCATTTCAGAAGGTATTTGAGCATTCAGACTTGATAAATGAACCACTCTGCTCCATTTGCAAATGCAAGTCTCTTCAATGCACTTTTTCATGCATTAGGTTTTTAATACTTACTTTTCCACATGTGCCCTGGAGAGAAGCATGCAATCTACTCACTGTTACTCTGAGGTGAACTGGATTTCAGTGTAGTCTGTTTCAAATTAAATGAAAATGTTTATTAGTTTTGCAGTTCTGGAGAGCAGAGGCACCCTTGGGTTTTCATTGAGCTGATGAGGGATATGTTAGCCTATAGATCCAAAGAGGACTGATGCTAATTGGGCTTTTCACTTTGATAAAGTCCTTGGTTTCAATGATGATACACAGGTTAGCTGCATCTTTTAATTAACAAAAAAAAATTAAATTTCTCTGCTGGAATTCCCTAACTGGTAGTGGTTTCTATATGCAAGTATGCTCTCTTGTGGTAAGCCATTTTATTGAATCCTCCACCAGTTTGAAACAAAATTATAACAAATTCTATTTCAAACTATGATATTTTTAATCTATTATTTTTATCATGCCATTGTTTCCAGGGCTTACAGTGTGCCAGACAGTGGCAGAGCTCTGGATATGGACTATGTGACTGTACATATTTTGCAGTTCTGTGCAGTGAGTTACATTCAGTGCTTGAACAGCATGTGACTTGGCTGGCAGCATTCAGTTTGCTGTGGAATGAAGTGCTGTGTGTGACTAACAATGTGTGATTCAGGGTGTGAGACTTCTACAGCCTCTAAACATCAGGCAGTAAAGACAGAGAGGATTCTACTGCTGAAGCACCTTTATCAAATTCTGGTAACTGCATTTGTGCTTGTTGCAACAGCTAAGATGCTGTTTAATTGATTCTGAGTCTCTGAAATTCAGTTACTCTGGTTTTGTCCAATAACACAGAGTGGGGGAAAAAAGGCAAAACAGCCCAAACTGTGCTGTGATTGTGGGTACTCCTGAGTAGTGTGACTGCCCAGGAGCATTACTTTGCTCACCATTGCAGTAGGACTATCACAAGTATACAGAAAAATTCAAAAAGCATAAAATCAAATACATCTCAATTGCCTCCTCTCAAAAACATCAGCAAGACCATTTTAGTCTTCATGATTAGCTTAATATCAAGGAAGTCTAACTTAATAAATGGCTGGGAAACCCATAATCCTCTCTATATTTCTCATATGACAGCTGGGATTTCTGTGCAGATTCTTTACTGGCTAAGTAATTTCCATATACATGGAAATGTTTTGCCTGGGGGTGAGGATGGCCAAATGTCAGCAAAAAAAAATGAGGTTATGTTCAAATGATCTCAGTCATGCAAGCCGTGGATACTTCCCTTGAAGGCTGTAAAGAAGAATTTCACAGCATGTTTATTGAGAACCCCGAAATTCATGAAATCGGATTAAACCCAGAAACACTGGGTACATTTCTTGTGAACACAACTGCTGTTGACTTTTGTGGAAGTTTTGGCAGGCTGGTGACTCAAAGATCACATTCCCATGGTCACAGAGATGATGTGATGTGTGCCCCTGTGCATGAACATTTAATGTCACAACAATCAAATATGCAGCAGGTGTGGGCTATAGTGGAATGATCTCATTTGGCACAGTACTTGGATAATGTGTAGGAGAGTAGGAGATGGATGGGATAAGAGCATGCTGGAGTAATATCTTCCATTTAATTTAGTTGAGGAGATGAGCAGTGTTTTTAAAAGAAGTTTCTGTTGCATTCATGTTATTTCATTTTTTATTCTTTAATACCAGTTACAGCTTCATTCAGTGAGAACTGAGAAGTGTGACCCTGTCTTTCAGTTTTCTTCTGGTTTTATGTAACCTGGAAGAAACAGGGAGTTTAGAAAGTTCAGCATGTGACACGTTGACTCAGCTCTTCATGAGAGCTTAATAGACCCTGAGCAGGAACCTGTGCTAGAAGCATAATATAAATATTTTATGGAGAAATGGAGTATTATTTTAAGGGCAGAAGTTGGTTAAACAGCATCAGCAGTTTCAAACTATAGAAGGCAGAGAGTAAACTGCACTGTTTACAGTGATTATTGTAGGAAGGTGTGAGGTATGAATCTAGAGTTGGAGATGATGCTGTGTCACTGTGTTCAGACACAACCATATGCTTGTGGTGCTGGCTTCCCATCTTATTGCACACAAGTCCTGTTTTAGCAGTCTGTTTTACCTGAAGCACAGGATTAGTCTCAGTTGAAGTTTTTGTTTTCTGTGGGGTTGGTTAGCTGTATTTAGCAGTCATCATCTCTCTTGCAGTGGACTTCACCTTCCAAGTTGTTTTTGTTTCCTACTGTCCTTCACATTTCTCTTTTCCTCCCAGCCCTTCTTGTCCCAGTTGCTGTGCTGTGAGCTCCATTTCCCCATAACCAGGCGTGCTGTGGTGAGATTTCTTGTTTGTTGGTGGTGAATTAATGGAATCACATTTCAGAAATCTGTAGAAACATCTGCCCCTGGATTGAGAAGTTTGGTATTATAATCCACAGGGTCAAAATCTGGCAGTTGGAGGCATTTGGAGCCAGATGCCATGCAGTGATAGTTCAGCAATCCAGCCTATGGACTGAACTGGCTGCCATGGAAGCTTTGTGAAAATAACTGCTACGTTATCCCACTGTTTTCCATTCTGTCTTGCTGCCAGTTCTTCCTTTCGTGTCCAGTGTTCAGAACCTCTGTTGCTTGTTTATTTTATTTTTTTTTTTCTGGTAAGATTTTGAGCTCAATTCCTAATAGTGTGCATTCTTCTCTTTCTAGAAGAATAAATCCAAGAGGATGGAGGAGGAACATCTAATTATTAGTAAGGATCACTGAACTTTGGGCAGAAGGTGAATCATATGGGAGTTGTATGGGTGCTGCAACTGAAAAAGTTTTAAGGTCTGAAGGCTTACTTGAAATGAGTGATTCATCTTTACACTCCATACTTATTTCTACCCTTCAAAAGGTGCAAGGAATCCATTATCCTTCCTTGCCACAATGAATAAAGTTATTTCTGTGCTGGAAATAAACAGGCAATCACCAGAGCTGGAGAGTTTTTCTTCTGGGTGGGTGATTTTCAGATAATTAGCGAATTCAGTCATATGCAGAATACAGTTGTTCTTAAAAGCCTTCTGAATTTTGTGTGTGCTGGCGAGGTTTTCTGTACATGAACCTTGAAACAAATTTCAAAGCTATCAATTTTCATAGCCACATTTGTCAGTTTGGCAGCAGTTCATTCTGAGCTTGATGCTAGGCATGATTATTGTAAGTTATTAACTATGCATACTGTAAATCACCCAAATCTGCCCAGCTCTGCTGGCAAGGTGGTTTGAGGCTCAGAGTGGTGCTGGTACATGTATTTATGACATATGCTACTGTTCAGAAATTACCTTTATCTTCAGGTTTTCAAGAAAAAGGATATAATTTTGTAGCGAGAATAATTTTAACAGTATTCCTGTCTTGTGAAGAAAATTACTGAGCATCTGGAGTTCCTAATATTTTATTTTTTATCCTTCAAAAATGAGCTGTTTCAGTTCTCTGATCCTTAAAATCAATCCCTCAGCTGAAAAACATGTTGAAATAACAGGTTACTCTTGGCGTTTAGAGTAATGTTTAGAGGCTGCAGCGGGAGTCTGGCACCTTTTGCATTTGGTTGCTGCCTGAAAAGAAGCCCATCTCTCAGCCCAGCCTCTGCCCCAAAATGCTTAAATTGAAATTTAATGGCAGTGGGTGTAGCTGGAGGAGCACAAGGTGTGACAGCTTGAATTTCAGTAGGTACAGAAAAAGGAAAAAAAAAAAATAGGAAGGAGGAAAAAGGTGAGGCAGAAGAGGAGGGATGCCCCGTGTGACCTTGCTGAAGGAAGATGTGTCCCGGCTGTGCAGCCTGGCCAGGGGCTCCAGGAACCAGCTCCCACTGCTGCTCCTGTGCCTGCACAAGGTGAAACCACACGTGCCGTGCATGTTAGTGGTCCCTGGAGGTTTCTCTATTGATCTGTGTCTTAATAATGCATAATAGGCAATCAGAGCTTTCCTGATCTTTGCGGAGACACGCTGTCAGTGAGAGTTGTAAATCGCCCTGCTGCTGGTGGCTGTGTCTGACCTGCCCTCCACAGCTCCTCAGCAGCTTTTGCTTCCACCGGGGCTGCTCCTGACTTACCCAACACAGTCAGGATTGGCCTTTGGAGCTGGTACCAGTCATCATTCCCTGGCCTTTCAACCAGGCAAGATAGATCTGCAATTGGCTAAAGGAATTATTTCAGAATTGAATAGGTACAGGTATTAGGATTGCTTTGTTTTGTTTCTGCAAGCATGAACAAGAACGTTGGTTTCGTGTTATTAGCCAATTTATCTGTTCTGCCTTGTTTAGGCTTTGCTCTCCTTTTGAAGATCACTCTTTTGTAGAATGGCTTAGGATGGGATTTTTGCTTTAGATGCTCAGCTAATTAGGATTTTGCAATTCTCATGTCGCCTCTGTCCCACTTATTGGAACATTGACTTTTATCAATGCATACTCTTAAATCAATAGGATCTTTATTGATACTTGCTGGTGACATAGCTGAGTTTAGCAGCAAACTGCAAACATACATTGCAGTAGTGCAGTGGGTTTACTTAGAAAGCAAGAAAATGAGATTTCAGAATTATTTATTGTTGTTGGACACCATGAGCAATACTTGTCTTCTGGACTACTGGAATTCATAATCACTGCTGTAAAATAGGTCTTTTACCCTTGGCCTTTGAGAGTATTTAACAGCACAAGCTAATAGAAATTAGTGTAATTGTGTAACTACTGTGTGTACTTACTCATTGTGCAAACCCATTCTGATTTTGCATTTGAGAACATCAGAAGTTAATTGAATTACCAAAATAATGCAACAGCAACAATAGCAGAGAATTCAGCTTATAGCACTGGTGTAAGTTTGTCTGTTTGTATAATCTCATGGCTATTCCCTTTTTTTTACCCCCTTAAAAAGGCATTGTTTAGGCATAATCGTGACTTCTCCCTGTATTGGTTCTTTAATAAAAAAAAGCAAAAGCTGCTGGGGCGAAAACTCATTTAATTTGCTCAGGAAGTAGGAGAATTGCAGGGTATTTTGGATATTTTTAGTACAGTGTTTAATGTTTTATTTATATCTAGCATAATAAATATGCTGACCAATAATAAGTCAGCAAAACTCAGTGTAGCTGAACTGTTCAAAATGAATCCGCTCCTATTTTTCCCTCTAACCTTGGACAGGTGGGCAGGCTGCTAGTGCTGTGGATACCCTTAGGTACCAGGATTAGCTGGTAATTATCATTATACCTGTGGATACCAGGATTATCTAAGGAGGATGAAGGTCAGAAGATGCCAATGGACTGAGGCTGAGAAGTCCAGAGACCTGTCTGGGCAGGGGTAGACCTGGGATGTGGGTGCCACATCCATGGCCTGTCCTAGCCACGAAATTCCAGGCAGAATCAGGCCTGGCATCTTCTCTCCTGGCGAGTCCATGGCGCTGAGTGCTCTGATCCTGAGCATTGAGGAGGAGGAGGGTCAGCCCTGGGTCTGAGGGGAAGAAGAGGCTCTTCTCCCTGTGCACCCCTTGGTGGAAACACAGCCTCACTTAACTGTGGTGTCTCCTGAAGGGTGGGATGAGGGAGCACGATTTAGGGCTGGACAGGAATACCCAACTGTCGCAGTGAGGTAGAAAAATGCTAAAAGAAAGGCCTCAAAATCAGGTCTGCTGTGTTAGATCAGTGGCCTGTCATTTCTTCTAAGTGAAGGTAGCACTTTGCAAGTTCCCCTGTGAAAACAATTCCTGGTGTGAACAGTTCGTTAACATAACAATCTATTCCTGGGTGAAAAACAGCTAGCACCTGCATAAAATGAGAATCAGTGAAGAAAATATGTAACCAATTTAAGAATAGGGAGATTTGATGGACAAGAAAAACACCTTTTACTAATCAGTGGAGTAATTGGCAAGAAAGCTACTAACCAACTGGAGTCACACACGAGGTCTGTAAAACTCTATAGAAAAGGAGAATATGCAGCAATAGAAAAAGGCCTTTGATACATTGCTAGGTGTGTCATTTCTGTCCTCTACAGAGACACCCAACATAATTCAGGATATGTGTCTTGAGTGCAGTCAGGTTTCATTAGCACCCAGCTCTGAGCTGCTGCTGTGTGTGACGTGCCTGGACGAGCTCGTTGCTTACTGCTTGGTGCATCTCTACACCGCAGAACATTTTATTACATAAAAATGTACAAAACTGTCGCTGTACTCTTTGTAGATTCAGCACGGGGGCTGAATCTCCTTTTCCTGGCCTCACACACCCTCTGTGACTCCCTGGACACAGGAGGAGGTTTTTAAACTTGCTGGGTGCTCAAAGTCACCTTTTCCCATGGAGCCCCTGAATTCTCCCATCCCAGCCAGGGCAGAACTGGAGGATGGAGGCTAAAGATTGCACATTTCACAAAGCAGCTCAGCCTTTGCTGATGTGCCAAGAATTGTTTTATCTTTTGGAATTTGGCTGGTTGTGCTGGGTCATGATGGAAATATTTGGTTTAGTTTTTTCTCCTTACTTGAAAAAAATCTTGGGCCCCACAATGTTTCTGTTGAAAAAAAAAATTATATATCTATAAAATTTCTAATTTATGAAATCTGCTGATACAAGGAATTTAATAAAAGTACTGGCAGATTATTATCTATAGTCATGCTATATAAACCTGGTTTTGGTAAGGTCTAGATCTTAGCAGTAGCAAAATACAAATTATTAGATGAAAATAGTTATAAAGTCTGGAAATTGACGTTTTGCTACTTCTTTATGATTTAATCTATTTATATGGAGAGACATACCTTCTTTTTCAACTGGGATGAATCTTGATGAGAATACAAGTAAAAATAAAATGTATATCATCTGTATTTCTTTTTATTTATGCTGAGGGAGAAAATACAAACCCTTTTGAAGATGAACCTGTTGTCTTTGTTCTCCCACTGGGAAATCTGAATTCCCTCTCATTTACTTTATTTCTTGTGTCTGAATTCCCTGAGCATGTGAACCTTCCTTTTCCTTAAAGGAGAGAAGCTTAAAGATAAAATGTGTTGTTTGTGCCCACTAAACCTGATAAACTGATATTCCTTTCCTGATATAATTTCAGCAGGCATAAGGGACATATTCCCAAACCTGTTAAAATCAACAGAAGTTCTGCAAACTTTAGTGCATTTTGGACCAGGCTGAAAGTGGAATGTGTCACTGAGTTTATCACGGCAAGTTTTCTTCTCCTGCAGAATATTTCCTTCCCTTGGTCATCTTGTGTTATGCACTTGCTGCTTTGAAATACTGCAGTGGAGCTTTTTCTCAGTCTGTGGTGGGCCAAGCCAGCAGATAGTTCTTTTATCCGGGTATCAAAGAGCAGAATGTGGCTTTAACATTGACAAGAAGCACTTGGAGACAAAGACTGACCTTTTGAAAGTGATGAAAAGGAGACCCCAGGGAATCCCATTAGGAGCAGGGAAGGTAGACAACAGCTCCTTCCACCCAACAAAGGTACAACATTCTGCTTATTCTTAGGGGACTTTGTAACTGAAGCCGGTGTCTTTGGCCTTTTCTTTAAGTTCAAAGCTGCCATCTGTGTCCTTTAATTTGAGTGGTAAGTATTCAGTTATTTTTATCTGAATATATAAAGGCAAACTGTTGAGTTCTTGTCTCAAAAACAAAGCAAAAGGCCGGGGTAGGTTCTCTGTTTCTCCTCATGTAGTGGCTCTCCTTTCTCCCAGCCCTTTGCTGAGCCCCAGAGATGCAGAGAGGATGCCCCAGGTGCTGCCAGGGTTGGTGGCAGCCCTGACATTTCTCCTTGATGCCCTGCTGTCCCCTGGCACTTTTCCTCAGTGTTTGCTTCTGTTTTAGTTGGCCCAATTTCCTGACTGTGAAATGGTGAGATCCTTGGACATGTTTCCTTCTTTTCCAGCTTAATCTAGCATATGTTTATGTCTTTTAAATTAATCCCAAAATTATAAAATAGAAAACCATGTATTATATGCTTAGATATGAGCTGGCCATTTTCAGTAGCAGGACTGGAGATTCGTTGTATTAATTTTGCCTGATTAAAAAAGTGTGAGTTCCAGGAGACCTTATATGAGTTAGACACAATAATTTCTCTGTCATGCCATGGCTCGAGAGCTTTATGGTGACCATAATATTTACCTGTTCTGTTTACTCAGAGTTCCTGATTTCAGATCTTACAGATGTGGCAATTGGGAATTTACGGTTAGAGTTTTATAAATATTATTGAAGGTACCCCTACCTATCAGTCTTCTAGTAAATTGTGAAAGCACAAGGGAAGGAGATCCTTTCCATATTAACTGTTTGATCTGATTGTAAGTCGGAGATCTTGCTATACATCTTTAATTGAATACCAATAATTAGACCAGTGATTAAATACTATTATTTGGATAACATCTAATCATAAATATTTAATATAAAAATAATATTAAAAACAGTAACAAAACTGCATTTTTTAGGTTTGAGGGTAGTAATTTCAGATTATTGAAGTGTAGCAGGTCATAAAGTTCATACTTGTCTTACAGAAAATTATCTTTTTGCAGTAATTTTGCTTTCAGGTTCTGTGTCCAGACATGAGATTGAGAAAGTCCTCTTTTCAGAGGTTGAAAAATGTTGCAGGAAAATTATGGTTTCCTTTAAATTCTTCTTTTCATCATCCAGTGTAACAGGCGCATATTATTGCCAACACGGGATTGTGCAGAAATTGAAAAGATAAATTTGGATGGAAGGTTTTTCTGAAATACTTTCCTTCATTGAGAGTGTGGGAGAAATCTTTGGTAGTTATCAAAATTTACTGCAATCATGCTTCTGTGTTTTATGTGTCTCAAAAGCAGAAAAGTAATTGAAAGGAGTCAAAAAGGATGTTTCAAAACTGTTGAAAATCTTTGCTCTCAGTGATGCCTTGGCTATTGTTTTAATTTGCTTTAGTTCTATGGTAGATCGTAACAGTGGGTGAGTAATTTACAAAAGCAACAAAGCCATCCCATTACTTCTTCGAAATAACAGAAATGAGCTTTTATACTTAGACAAAGACAGTTTAATTGCAGTCAGCTCTCCTGCAAAACAGTAAAAAAAAAGTCAAGCCAAGAAAAAATTGTTTTTTCTGGTGTCTTAAAGTGACATGTAGTTCTGTCCTCTACCTGCAGCTGGATGTGTAAATTGGTCTTTTAATGAAGATACTTTGAACTTTGATCCTAATAACAGAGAATTTTGGGGAGAAGCTTCTACCTGCCTGCTGCTGATTTGTGAACTCTCTGCTTTTACAAAGGCTGGGGCTGCTGCACAGCTGGCTTGGGTTCATATTTTAGGCCACTGAAGGTGTTTTCTTGGCAGGGATGAGACTGCCAGAAATCATATCTGTTGTTGTAGTCCCTCGAGGGTTTTCACATCACCCAGCAGACACCTGAGCACATGGATGTGCCTGCTCAGGGCAGGCTGCCCGGGCAAGGAGCAGATCGGGCAAGAAAAGAAGAAAGAGATAGCTGGTGCTGATGTGTTTGAAAAGTGACTGTCACCAGCTGGAGCCCTTCTGATCCTGGCAATGTGCATTCCTGGAAAGCAACTGAAGGGGATCCTGACTGCTGCCACTAAGAGCCAGCTGCCTCTAAACTTCGCCCTGAACTTTCTCCTTGAATGATCTCTGTGTCTGTGTAATGTTTAACTGGCAGGGTGGACTGACTGGCTGAAATTTTAAATGGCTTGAGATGCCAATGCAGACAGCTTTAAAAAATGAAAAAAAAAAAAAAAAAGGAAGAAGAAAAAAGCTTATTTGGTTGTTCTGGTACTCTCAAGTATTGAATTCTGCTTCACTGTGACTGACAGGTCTCGTTTTGGGCTGTGGGCTGCTCTCCTTCATTTGAGGGCAAAAAAGGGAGAGATGTTCACTGCAGGGGTGGGTGAACTGACCATATTTTGGTGAGGTGCTGGTCACAAGGGTTTATTAGAGAAGAAATCTTCAAAGTCTTGGGACAGAAAATGATGACATTAATTTGAATTAGTACCTGTTCTGTGTGCAACACTGTGCACTGTGTCTTGGACGGAGACAGTCTCCCTGCAGGAGGCAGAGCTCTGCATCTGACAGGGGGCACTTTGCACTTGGAAGGCTTGGAATTTGGAAATGCTCCTATTTCCTGGGAATTCAGGGACCTGGCCTTGGGAGTTTGCCGCTCCAAAGACCTGAGAATAGAAGCCTGTAACTCTGCTGACTCCATTCCCTTATCTCTGGTGTCCCTGGGTACTGCAGAGCCTGGACGTGTATCCAGACCTGTTGCAGGCTGCAGCAACTCCAGGGTTACACCCAGTGGTTTCTTTCACATGTGTGGATATCTTGATCTCTCTCTTCTCTACAGTGGCAGGTTTGAAAGGCCACTCTAACCCCTCTTTCTCCTTGATAGCATTTCAAGGGAAACCCTTTTGGTTTCCCCACATAGCTTGTGAGATGCCTCAGGTTTCTGTGTCAGTGCTGCACAGTAGGACAGTGGGTGTAAATGAGATGGTGAGCATAGGAGCTGCTTCTGTAGTGTGTCCTTAAGAATCAGCAGACCTACTGATACCTCAAGTACCATTAATTCTTGATTGGGGCATGCTGAGCTTGTCAGAGGAGCCATCTGCCACCTCATTCTGCGTGTATTTATTTATTTATTAGTAGCATGAATCCCAGCACCTCACATGGAAGAAGTGTAAGGGGAACGATGTTTTTTATTCAGCTTCCTGAAGAAGATATTACAAAAAAAGGATGGTTTAACTTCTCTTGTTGACTATTTCTCCTGATACTCTGCATCATGTTGTATTCCCCTTTATATTGTGTTCACTGACTGGTTTCTGACTAATATGTCTTGATATTTGCTCCTCCAAGTGACATACAAAGAAGCTGTCATCACCAGCTGTGCAGAAGACATCTGAGAAAACCAACACTAAGTACTAAGAAGGAAATGAAAATGTCTTTTCTGCCCTGCTAAATTTGACTTTTGGTACTGTTTTTTTTTTTTTTTTTTAATGCCATCTTTCTCTCTTGGCTCAACATGCTTGGCTACTCTGAAAGAGAAACACTTTGCTGGCTGCCTCTTGCATGATCTCCAGGTGCAGGGGCCAATGCCCAGTTTCCTGCAATGCAGAAATAAGTCAGCTGATTACATTTCTGATGCCTTTTTGAAACCTGTAATCTTCAGGCTCTCCTCAGATTTAAGGTATCATATAGGTTACTTCTGTGTCTGAATGGTTTAGATTGGAAAATAAATGTTCAGCCCTGATCATGAATAATTTACTGTTCTCTTAAGAGGGGAGAATAGGAAGTAAGCTATTACCATAAAAAAATTTTACTGCAATTTTCCTCTGCATAAGCTTAAATTCTGTGTGGAGAGGTTGTCAATTAGTGTGAAGATTTTTTTAATTGGCTATAATAAAAAGCTAATTGGTGTTTTGCTTAAAGAGTGAATTAAGAAAGTGTTGCTATAGAAACTTTACATGTGTATAGTGCTGCTCTACATAACAGTAGATATAATAGTCTAATGACCTTTCCGAGCCAGCTGTAAAGTCAAAGAAAATGTGTTAAATTCAGGCTGGCTGCAGAGATCATTAAGGGGTTTGTGACTTCACCCATTTCATTGCCAGAAATTGTCTCTGGCATTGTCTCATAGAATGTTTCTTTGACTCGTGTCAAACCATATAACAAATGCTGGTCTCAAAAGACCTGAACTTTTGTAAAATCCAAGTGCTCCAATTGTGAATGTGTAAACTGATCTGTAATCTGTCAAGCATAAAATGTACTACTGGGAAAAATTCATTTTCATAATCTGAGAAAATGTGATGATGGATCGAAAGTGGCAACATCTCATCCTAGAGCTGTTGTATCCTTGTATCCCTCCTTCCTCTCCCTGCCCTCTCTACCCACTGAATTCTGAGCCTCATGTGAAACACAGGAATTACAATTTTAAGTGAAATGGGATTTCTTCTCTAATTTGCAATATTCTCTTCTAGCAGGAAATACTTTCCTTCTCAAGTATAAACTTTGTTGAGGAGAGGACAATTTCTTCAGGATTTGTGTACAGGATTTTTTTTTTTCCTCAGGCTTCCCTACTGAAATTACTTCAGAGTCGTTATCTGTACCTTTGCTAGCTGCATAAAAGTTATATATAGGTGGCATGGATGAACATAGTCATTACTGCCAAGGAAGGTGGTCACTAATGAAATAAATGGCTCTGGCTGCTAAAACTGAAACATGACCTTTTACTTTCAGTTCCCTGAATCTTGTCTTACTATCTCAACAAATTGTTTTGCTCCTTTTTAACTGTATATCTAGAAGTTGTAGGGGTGTGAGAGCCTGCAGTTATTAGTCATGGTGACAGAAAAAACTTAAAATGTTCTGCATGTCCAAATGTGAGAGACAGGACAAAGCTATAAATTGTCGATGTTTTTTGGAATTGTTCACTGTGGGGTTTTTTCCCCACTGATTTTCAACTAAATATTTAAACAAAACAACCCCCATTCTGTGTCTGCTAAATTTGCCCCTGCACTTGTTCTTCAAACTGGTAAAACACAACCATGTTTGAGTGATTAGTGTATGATTTGACTTTTTCTTTTGCCCCCTCACTTCTTTTCATCTCCAGTAGATGCCTTAAAAAAAAATCATTCTTCTAAGTGGGTGAATTTAGGAGACTCTCTCAGAATTCAGTGGAATTATAGAGACAGCTTCTTTCTGTACCTCTGGGTCAGGACTGAGTAGTGTCATAACTTAGCAGCTATTCTTCCCTTGATACACATATGTAAGCCCTATTAGTGTTAATGCCTTTTTGAAATGCTTCCCTCATATATTCAATATCTACTACTGTGTCCAAACTCTGAAGTCTTATGAGTTGCATGGCATGTGACTGTCTCTAGAGCTTAATAGAAAGTTGGATTTAATCTCATAGTTCATCTTTTGAGCAGTAAAACTGTAAGAAAGATAAAATGTTGTAACGTGAAGCTTTTATCTGAGACCTGTGAGCAAATACATTTTTTTTCCTGGTCCAGGGAAAAGACTGGGGTTTTTTGTTGTTTTTTTTCAGCTTCCTTTTGTCTGTCCAGTCAGACCATGAATGTAAGATGTACTTACAGGAGCTGTATAGTCCAGAGGTGTTGTTTTGCAGAAGAGTAATACAATATTGTATTGTTAAGGAAATGTGATTTTTGGAACCCAGTAAATCGATCCTTCAGTTAAAATTTTTGCTGCTTTGCTGCAGTGCATTTTCAACTGCTTTTGTGAAGAGGGGACTGGGTTTTTGAGGGGCAAAACATGATTTTTTTTTAGGACTGGTATTTTTCTCTTAGTTTTACTTGGCTGTACAAAGCTTTGAGCATCCCGATCCAACATTACTATTGCTGCTTTAACTGTAAAATCAGTAACATTTATATTAAAGCAAAGTGTTTGGGAGATGGAACTCCTGCTAGTTCAGTCTGTTATTTGTTTATTTGGATTAGTGCTGGTTGTTGTGCTATGAAATGGAGTAATGGAGGAGCTGGGTGGGTTCTGCATCCTAGGCATTGAAAAAAAATTTTGTTTCTCTAAGTAAGAAAAAATATTTCCTAAGTACCATCATGCTTCAAAATATGTTCTACTTTATTGTAGTGTCAGGAAAATGCATCTTCTATTTATATTTACAATTTGCATCATTGCAAATTATCAGTTTTTTGTTTCAATGAGTGGTATTATAAAATGTGATGTATCCCTCTTTTGCAGAGAATTAGTGTAGAAGCTGGATTGAAAATATGCCTTCGTGACAAAGTCTCTCCAAAGCTGATCCCACCTTGGCTTTAAGGTAAATGAAAAAAACTACTTCTAACTTTTCTTCTCATCATGGTTGTTATTCAGCTTGGAAGAAGTGTGAGGATATCACATACTCGGAATAAAAAAAGTATTTTAAGCAGTTAAGTTGCAAAACTTAAAATTTAGTAAAAATAAAGTGTATGTATAAGCCAGTAATTTAAGTATGGCTTCAGTAATTAAAAGAAATGACAGACAGTGGCATGAATGCTTATGTGTCTTACATTCTGCCTTGGTAACTGTCTGGTTTTGTATGAAAATTGAATATGCATATGAAGGAGAGATCATTTTAATTGAATGGAAAATATGAAATTAAAAAGGCAACAAAGTATAAATAATTGAAAATCAGGTTGCAGCTCTGAGCTTCTGTATGTTGGGAGCTCAGTTGCAAACAAAATTGGTAGAATGGTAATTCACATTTTTCTTGCTCTTAATTTTCCTTTCATGGTACCATACTCCTGGTATAGGGAGTAAGGCAGTGAAAATGATGAAGGGGTAATTAAGTATCTGTAGGAAAGTAAGAACCAAACCAGAGACTAATTTTCAGCACTCTACAGCTTTCATTATGTATGTATATGCTTTGATTTCTCATGTATATGGAAAATGTATCCTCTAAGTGCATATTTTTAGCCTTTCTCCTCTAGAATTGTTTAACTTGCTGTGGCAAGCTTCTTTTGTTTGTGAAATCATTGCAGAAAAGTGTTATTTAAAAAACTTTATGAACAGTTAGTTACCTGTGAGTTCAGCTAAGTATTCTTAATCTCAACTAAGTGTCCTTTATCATTATTTTAATGTTTGGCATGTCTTGTTCATTCATTGAGATCACTCAGAATGGGTAATTTTCAGTGTTTGGAACTTTTTGATTCTACATGCCCTGCTGTAGATGCCTGTGGAAGAAAGCACCAGTGAGTGAGATTGCTGTACCCAAAAAGCTTTATTTTCAAGCAAAACTTGCCCCAAATTTAACCAATTCACATCGACATCACAGAAACCATGTGCCACTTCCTATCCCAGTATTGGGGTTGTGAAACTGGCACAAGCCAGAGACCCATTTCCCAGGAGCACAATAAATTGGAAATACTCTCTGTCAGAATTTGTTCAGTTGTGTATTTGGTTTAAAGGCCCATGATTTGCACTTAAATTTCAAGTACTTCTAGAACCAAATCAGATTCAGTAGCTGTTGGTTATTTGATGGCAGCAGAAGGTGATGCAAGAGTGGACTTTTGCTGAAAGAGCTGTGTCCTCCCCTCTGCCCTGTGCCACTGGGGACACTTGGGCTGCCGTGTGAGGAGCTGAGTGAGAGCTGCTCTGGCTGGAGCCAGCCTGGGCTGGGAGGAGAGGAATCTTCCCCTTCATTCTCACTGCCCAGCTCTGTTGGGCTTGCAGGACTGCCCTGCTGGTGCCTGCCAGTAGAATTGATCCTGGGGCTTGAGAATGACAGAGAGACAAGTGCTCCCTGAGGTGGGGTGTGTTTGAACTGGTCATAAGGACTGGATCAGTCCCTCCAGTGGCTAAAGTACTGCTTTGTTTCCCTGGAATAAGTTAAAGATAGTACAGTTCTGCTTCTGAGATAAATTGTTTTTTATTTATCTTGACATGGTTTAAAACAGCACTTCCTCATGGTGCTGTTTTTTTTTTAACCCATTCTTCTGGGTTAAAAAACCTCTCATCTGTTGCTTTATATTATTACAAATTCAAAGGGCACTTTAGTACTGTCAGGATGAGATCATCATTGTCTAATAATATTAGATGTCCATTAATGTCACCTTTTACCAGAACCCTCTTCCTAATGCAGCCATACCTTCCAATCATGCCTTGCCTTTCACTACAAAGCAATTATCTGAGTTGTGTGAACTGGCTAAAACCTATCAGCTGTTAAAACTCAGAACGTTGCTTCTGCTTGGAAAGAAAGTCATGTTGCTTAACTTCCCCCTCCCCTTCATCCATCTCCGAGAGTGGGAGCCTGTGTGAGGGAGAAAAGAAAAGGAGCCTGATGGTGCTTAATGGCTGATGAATAAAGCCAAGGATACAGGAACGGTTGCCTGGCAACCTGGGAGGATGGGCTGAGGTCCCTTGTCACTGCACAGGAGTTGACACTGGCTCATCTCTTGAGCTCATGAAGACAGATTTATGAGGGTTTGCAGACTTTATCCTCTATATGTATCATGGCTGGGTTAGATTTGTATCTTATGTGTTTTGTCTCTGTGTATTTCATACTTCTAAAAAGAAACACAAGAGGAATAGAAGCAAATCAAGCGTTGTACTTGAAGGAAGAAAATGTGTGCTTCCTGTCCCATGCAGTTATTGTGCTTTCGAGATGAGAGCCATGTCTAGGAAGAGACTGCCTAAAATTGAGAGCTCTTAGACCTAATTCCATGTAAAGTTCTGTTTTTCTAGTCTGAGAACCCTCTGAAAATTATCATTAGTGCTAAAAGATAATGAGCTGGAGTTTGTGTTATAATTGCAGCTCTGAGAAGAAGCCTTTTTGTGGTTAAACACAGCTCTGAAGTGATACATCTGCTTTGTTTCCCTTCTTACACAGAAACAAAGTCAGGCTGAGAACACACTGAGGACTCTGACAGACTGACCTTGTAAAAGTTGTTCTTAAACAATTCAAATGGATTTTGAACACAGGTGTCAGCACGAGGGGTGGATCTCTCTTTGTGCTGCAGTAGGGTTGTAGGTAGGTGATGTTTCCTTAGGGATGTGGTGTTAATTTGGTGTTCCCTAGAAGACTTTTGGGAAAGTACATGGACATTACCCCATGAATGTTGTTGTCATCAAGTGAATATTGATCCAGTAACTATTTTTCTTTTATATGGAAATAATTATTAAGGAAGAAGGTGCAACTGTCTTACAGAGGCTGCAGTGTATTTTGAACATTTCAAGAGACAGTAATTTTCTTTGCTCTTCTGTTTCTCTGAAACAACTTTGGTGCCTAATGATGAGGTCAGAGCTGTGGGAAACAGGTTGGGTTCTTAATTTGAACTGTTGGGCAAAAGATCTACCTGGCAATTTTGTGCCCATTTCTTACACCAGGCAGAAGTGAGGTTAAAGTGTGTGTATATCCACAATTGTATCATCTTGGGGATCCTTAAACAAAAAAATCAAACACTTCTCTCTTACTGGTAAGAGCAATTGTCATTTGCCAAATGCTTGCTTCCCCTTTTTCTTGTTGAGTTCAAGCTTTTTTTAATAGTTGTTCTTACAGCTGAAACTGTAGAGCATTTTGCCATAGTGTGAGACCTGACTAGCTGTCAAAAAAACACTGTTTACATGGAGATATATTGATAGAATTTGCAAAGAAATCCATTAAATTTACTGCAAGCTTTGTAATTATCAGACTTGGAATAGTAGACTGATTTTTTTTATCAGCGTTTTCATCTAACTTTTTTTTTTTCTGCACAATCCATTCTCCCTCTCTGTCCCCAAGCAAACACACAGAGGCCAGACAGCAGCAGCCAGCTGTGTGGAACTGCTTCCTTGTAACTGGAGATCCTCAGAAAATCAGGTGAAAGGTTTGAAAAGTTTCAGTTTGGATAGCGAAAGCCTTGAGGCCGTTGTCATTAACAAAAATGGTCTTTCTCCTTCCTTCTCTTGCAGGCTGCAGCTCTGACTTACTATTTGTCTTTTTAATGGTTTATACTTGTATTACAAGCCCTGAGTTTGCTACAGGGTATTGAGAAATGTTTCGTAGCTCATGATGATTCATGGGAAAGTTTGGATAAACTGCTCTGGACTGGTAACTTGTATTCTTTAGGGCAACCTTGGTCTGGGGCAAGATTGCTCTTTCTCATCATCTGCACGTGTAATTGTCTGTGGATGGAATTGTATTAACCCAAATTTAACCACTAGCATCGAGGGAGCTGCAACTGCACTGGTGTGACAGAAACTTTGGACCCAAAGCCTCGAAGCTGTGCTTTAATCTGCTGTATCAATGAAGGAAAATATTAAAATTTTAAGATGAATCTGTGTTCATGTCAAAGGTGTCCAAATTGCTGGCTGCTTACTCCCCTAGAGCAGATTCTAAGATAGCAAAATACCTTAAAAATACTTATAATTGAACCAAGAGAATAAGTAAGCTTTTTTTTTTTTTTTAAACTGTGGGCAGTTTGTATTATTCTCTGTCTGTACCAGGCATTTCTGTTGAAAAAAGCATGATCAGCTTCTGTCATGTTACCAGAAATGTTCTTTTATTTGTAATTCAAATGGCATAATTTTAAACTTTAAATCATTGTTGTCCAGCTTTATGGAATGTGAGTGGAGTATATTAAATGCTTTCAGCATTCTGTTGAAATACCTGCTGCTGTCTTAGGAAATTTCAGTATTACTTACCTGTTAAAACGTGGGTTACATTGAAATGTTGGTTAAGGAAACTTACACTGTGATGCTTTAAATCAGCCAGTTTTTACACTTTCAACTTACTTTTGCAAGGATTTTAATCCTCTCTTACCTGACCCATATTGTAGTAATTTCTGTTGGGCTGCTTAATTTCTTAGGGAACTGAAATGCAGAAGTCATGGAAAGTTCAACCCAGAGCATTAAAATTTACCTTTTTTTGTGTGTACTATGAGCACTGTATGAAAGTGAGATTCTGATTTCTTAATTATGGAGACAAAATTAACTTCTCATCCTTCATTTTGGATTCTGTGCTGTTTTGTGTTCCATAATATCCTGTCCATTTGGGATATGTAGACAATTTATTGGTTAAAGCATATGATCCAACAGGGAAAAAAAAGGGTCATGGCTGATGCATTTTAGATCTAATTTTCTATGTTGCTTCTGTATTTTAAAAAAATCCATGTGAAAATATAGGAAGCAATGCAATAACTGCATACAAGTAAGTACCAAGCCAACAGCTGTGTTTTCTAAGAGTACAGCACTACAACTGGAATTGGGAAAAATAAAACTTTATTGTGGATTTGGGAAGAAATGGAAAACAGTGCTAATCTAAAAATAATTTGTCTTTTTTTTTCCCCTCTCAGTTGGGGAGAATAAGATTTTGCTGCCTTTACTCTCTCTGGAAAAATAGAGCTCCTTCTGCTTTTTAGCAGTATTGCAAAGCTGATTCAGAGATGCAAACAACAATGAAGAGTGTTATTCCACACTAGAAAGGCTTTGTATGGGGAGTTACTTGTGGTAAATAATTGATCTAACAGCTAGTTTGGAAAAAAGGAGGAATTTATTCCATCTGGAGCACAACTCGGATGCAGAGATTGTGCTGGGCCAGAACCTTGGCCTCGCTTTGTGTAGTCCCAGTGCCTGCCCATCTGATCTTGCAGCCCGGTGGTTACAAACGAATGAAAAGTGCTTTTCTGCAGACTGAGGAGCTGTGCTGCATCTGCAGGGGGCTGTAAGCAGGGGTGATGTGCGAGGCTGTCCCTGGAGGGGAGGAGATGGGTGAGGCTGTGCCCTGCACGGAGCAGCTGGGGCAGGGAGCCTCCCCTTACAGCCTGCCAGCAGCAAGGAAAGCTCCTTGTTCCCCTGGGGGTGTCCCTGTGGGGGCTGATAAACAGTTTTTAGGGAGCAGGAAATACTGGAGACCTTCCTACTGTGGTGATGTCATGATGATATTTTGCCTTTTATTTTATATATACCTCTTAGGTGCTCTCAGTACCCTTAGCATGCATACTTGTAATTCCTTAAATCTGGTATTTTAGCATAGTCCTGGTATTCTGTTAGGCCAGAAGGCCAAACATCCTAAAGACCTCACAGCTGGAGGCCAGGAAACCCAATGCTATCTTAAAAAGCCAAGGTCCCCTCTAAAACACATCCTGTAAACTAAGATTAAACCCATACAGGGGAGAGTCCTTTAGGATAGAAGGATGTCATGCTATTCATTCCAGCCTCTCATTAGGGCATCTGTGTTAGATAACCTAATTTGCAAGATCCATAGACCTGTATCCATGATCTACCATGTCTGTGCATTTCAGTATGTTCCACCTTGGCAAATTGTTGCACCATAAAAATCCTTATTAAATACCCAGGTAAAAACTGCTTATCACTTAACCATGCCTGGCTCTTAATTTTAGAATCAAAGCAAAGGAATCAGTGGGACTAGTGGAGGGAATGGCTTACCAGAGCTTCAGGAGACAACCACACCTGGCACAAGAGGGCAGCAAGTCTGCTGCCTAGGAGAGTGAAAAATGGGTGTGGGAATGTCAGCTCAGAGGCTTTTCTGGACAGTTTGCACCCTCATTTGTCCATAGGTGTGACCAAAAGGCCCTGTTTGGCCTGGTGGATGATGTGTCAGGGCAGAGTTTGGTGGCTTTGCTCCATTCTGGAGGGATTCAGGCTCTGCTTGATGGGATGTGTGGATTGCAGGAGCTGCCTGCTCTGCTGTACGGGTCAGTCCCACACTGTGAGGTCCTTTGTAGCACATTACTGCTTCTCTGTAGGATAGACATAGATATTTATCTTTATATATATATGTGTGTGTGTGTGTGTTTTACAGCTCTCCTGTTGTAACAATCTGTTGTAAAATTCACTCAGAAGATTCTTCCTGGCTCTTCTGTATTTGCTGGGGTAGAAGGTATTTCAGCATTCGAGTCTTCGCTGGCCTGAAAATCCATCTCCATATTAAATCACTGTATTTCATATAGTAAATTTGTTATAAAAGCTTACATATGTGCCTGGAATGCAAGCTGACCTACTTAAACTACAGCCCCTCCCAGCTGTGCTAGATGGATTTAGAGATACGTGTTCATCTTGCCAAAATCTAAACCCTTTTTTGAAGAGGTGCTTTTTCTAAAAGAGTAAGGATAAAATGGTGATTTTTTTTTGCTATTTAGAGCTGATCAGCTTTGATTTCCTGTATTAGATTTCTAGACTTTCTGCTTCCTAATGTGATCTTAGAAAAGCAAGATTTACTTCTTAGTTGTGCACGATGGAGTTAGTATTAGCATTTATAACGTGAGCTCTCTTGCGGACAAACTTTCTTCATTCCCTCACTCTTCCATTCTCTTTTTCTTAAGCTGCTTACTTTTGTCATGCAATTTTTCCTTTGATTTCAATTATAACTACAAGATTTATCAAAAGTAGAGGTGCTGGGTGTTTTCCTAAATAATCAAGTGGCTCAAAGGGCAGGGAAATTTTTATTACATTTTGTATACTCTGCATTACTATCATTTATAGCCTCAGATTAAAAAGTACCATCTTCTGTGCACCAGACCTTTAGAGGAGTTACAGAAAAAACCAAATTAGAAAGAAACAGGAGAAACTAATCCTTCTTTTTTCTACCTTCTGCAAACCAACTTCATAATAATGTGTCTGCAGCTTTGGCTTCTGTGCACTCATCCTTCAGCTGCTGAAGTCTGAAGCTGCTGAAGCTTGAGTTGTTATTTATTTTCTACAGAACTATATTTTCATTAACTAGGAAGTATAAAACATTAAAAGTGAATCAGGAGGCCATTACTGATTTTGATTCTTAACTTTTTTTTTTTGAGGTTTGGTTGCTAATGCTCTGGGAGTGAAAACTGAGGATCAGGAGCTGATTAGAAAATGGAATTTAAAGGAACTTCAAAAATTGCATTTTGACAAAGCACCTGTTTTCTATGGAAGGAAAAAATACTTCTGTGAGGAAAGTGGTCTTATTTCAGCCTTCCAAATCAGGATTTTGAGATTGAAGAAGGAGAGATGTTGAGTCTTCTTATGGTCATGAAGGTAAAACAGGTCACATTGTGTTACATTTGTCAATCATGTCAGGATTGTTAAGTCTCAGAGAGAGCAATTACCTGTAATTCAGGTATTGTGAAAATAATGTATGCATTGTTAACAAAAATAACAAAAAATAACGAATCCTTCTTTTTTCTGCATACTAATAAATTCCCTTGGCATGTGATTTTCTCACTCAGCAAGGGATTAGGGAGAGCTTGAACAACATGTCAGTCATTTTGCTGGATATGCTTTTGAAAAAGGAGACTGTTCCCCTGTGCAACCATCCCCCAGCAAAGTGGCCAAAGGGGAAAAATACCTTCTCTGGGGTTTGGAAAACCTAAATTTTAATTCTGTTCAGTCCACATCAGTGATTTGCAGGTGAGAGTGGTGTTTTGGAGCCTTTTCTGGTCCCTTTAGTAATTACCTGTTACTAATGCTTAGAAATAAATGCTTAGAAATGCTTAGAAATAAATGGGAAGAAATATTTTTTATTTCTCACTAAGTTCCAAAGAGGTGATGTTTGCATCTATGTGAAGTTTTATACCACAGCATCCATGTAGCTGGCGTAAAAGTGGTTAGCACAATTAGAGTTGGAAATAAAACTTGGAGAAGACGAGGGATGATGGAGTCTGTCCTGGGCTTTGCTCAGTGCTGTCTGTGCAAGGTCTCTGCTGCTGCCACTCACTCTTTTTTTTAGTGCACCACTTGCATAGACATTGAAAACCTTTTTCACTCTGGATTTTGAGACTGGTTATCCTTTCCTTTGTGTTTACTCCATTTAAATTGTGGAAGAAAGTATTTTTCCCTCTCATCTCCTGTTTTAATTAAGGTTGTAGCCTAAACTGCTTGTAATTTAGAGGCAAACCAAATAATGCTGTTCCTTTTGTTGTACCATTTTTCATCAGATAAATGAAATAGCCATGTGGCTCTTAAAAACAAACAACTTACCAGCACTAACAACAAGAAAACAAGAGCACCAGCAGTATACAAACATCAGAATCTGTGCCCCTCTGGTTCAGTGAGGCAGACAGGATTGGCACTGTCCCTGCCATTGTTGAAGGTGAAATATTTGTCATTATTATCTTGTCAAAACTGACAGCCCATGATGCTAGACTGTGGTCTGTGCAAGAAACTTTACTGGCTGCTTTTGTCTTGTGATACACTTTAGAACAGGTGGTGATGAAGGAGATCAGGGTCATCTTAGCAGTTAAAAAGAACTCTGCATAGTCACAGTTCTTATGTTTCAGTTCTGGATATTATTTTTATTATCTCTGCAATTTCATATTCAATAATTGTGTCATTATTCACATTTTGGAAACATTGGGATGATATTCTTTGGAAAAAAATCAAACCAAACCCCAAAAGGTGTATTTCTGTTCCCTTTGTAGAATATCTTATGTAACAAAGCATGCTACCAATAAAGAGTGACAGCAGCAGTGTCAGCTGTTGGTGATATTGCTTTGTTTGCATTGATTCTATAAAAACACAATATTCTTTAGTAAAAGTGAGAGTCCTGAAAGTCTTTGGGCCAGCACATAGAGGGAACCTTGGCTTTTCTGGAGGCTTTCAGTTTTGAGTGCCTCTAGCTTTGCAGACCTACTCCAGGGTGATGCAGTGCTCTGCTTGCCATGGCTTCATGCACAGCATAACTGGATTTTCTCTTTTTTAGTCCTGGTCACTACAATTGTCAAATTATCTTTCTGTTCACCTTCTGTCAAATGCACTCTTTAGAGTAACAGATATTGTATTTGATGTGCAGTAAATACACAGAATCACTTTTCTTTTTCTGGAGGCAGAACAAAGCCACTGCATTTTCACACTTGGGTTTTTCTGGAGAGGGTGAATGAATTAAGAGTTCCTCCTTTGGAAAACACTCCATTTAAATCATTGCACACAACTGAGCACAACAAACAGTTCTAGGAGAACATAAAAGCAAGAAAGCCACTTCTCACCATCAGTTATTGTTGGGAGAGGGAGTGTGAAAAATCTCGTTTCCATCCTTTTTGCGCTATTCCCACTTGTGGGCTTCATCTCAAGGGAAGAAGTATTTTCAGTACTATCACTCTCATCTCTTGAATTCTTAAAAATATTTAAGAGTTAACAGAAGGTGATGTGAGAAAATGCTAGAACTTAAACTACCAAATCCTTCTGTAGGTGCTAAAAGCCTAAAATCAAATCTTACTCTTGAAGGAAGTGCTGGTACTCAGTAGCTAAGGAGAGGAGTTATTTTTATTGCCTTAGACTTCCCTTTTCTTTGGAATGAGTAGCTCTCTTTATAGGGGTGGGGGGGACACCTCTTGGAGTACAGCAGTGAGGGGTAAAAACTAATCAGTGTGATTTTTTTCCATGCTTAGAAGTAATATTTGCACAGGTTAAGGATTTCTCTTTCAAGAGTTGGACAGTTTGTGTTTGGAGAGGGCAGAAATGCTTTAGATTTTCTCTCATCAGTTAATTATCAAATATATTTTGTTTTGCAGTAAAGAAAGTCATTGATAAATAAACTTGTTTTTCTTAAACATGTCTTAAAAATAGAGCAAACCAACCTTATTTTTTTATAGAAGCTCAGCACCAAATCTTTGACTTCCCCAAGTTTGGTGGTCAAGAAGTTTCTGAATGTGCTCCTCTGGAAGGGATTGTGCAATTTATCCCTTTTTAAGAGACCTGGTTCAAAAGCATGACTAGACATAGAGCCTTTAATAAAGGCTCAGTGTCTGCTCTTGCACACTTTTTGTCTAGGGGCTGTCCCAACAAAAGCTTTCAGGAAAGACCACTTTGGTTTTTCACTCTTGAAGCAAACACTAAACCACCACAGTTCTTATATATGACTTTCTCTGCTCACCAAAATAACTTAATTTAGTCTCTGTCCTTAAGCAGAGGAAGCTGCACCAGAGCTGAGCTGAAAACCTCCACCCACTAAACATGTTTCAGTGGAGTGTTCCACTGGCACTTTCCAGTGCAAACTCAGTGAATTAATCCAAAGATGATGTTCAGCACTGGAACTGGACGTCATGGAGCGGCTGGGGAGGTTCCCCAGGTGTCTGCTGGAGTCTCACCCCTTGCACTGACCCTGAGCTGGCCAGGGGCAGCTTCAGCTCATTGGCAGTAGGATGCACGAGCCTGGTGAATTGCAGGAAGCACTGACTGCAAATTTTGGGCCATGAGCTGATTAGGGGGGAATGTGTAGCAATATCTCAGCTAAACTAACAGAAATTAAATAACAAAAAGCCAAATTTCAGACCCAAGTTAATTTTTCTTCTCTGTTTTCTTGGTAAAGAGCTTTTTCTGACTGTGGAATGGTCAAATTAATCCAATTAATGTAATAATCAGGCAAGAATAAAGCATGAGCATTTTCTTGTAAACACCTTTATTTCTGTGAATTAGCTGAGAACTTCTTTTGGAATTCACTGTTCTGATGACTGAGGTTTGGGGGATATCTGATTTACCTTCTATAGCAAAACTCAGGACATAAAATATCTTTTACTTCAGCTTATGGGATACTTACCTTGAGGGGTGGAGATGTTCTTACTCCTAAATGAGATTTTTGTTTGAATTAGCGTAGTTTGTTTCAGAAATTTTACTTGAAAAGTACGCTTTACCTAGCCTGAATTATCTTGAAAACCTCATCTTCTAGTTTTTACCCTCTGTGTTTCTGTTTCAATATTTTAAAAAGTAAGGAAATAAAACCAATACATTTTAGTTTTAAAAACAGACTTAATCGCTTCTGGATTACAAAACTTTTCTAATGCTATTGATTTTACCATTTTGGGTGTAATCCAGATGGAGATTAACACAGGGAGAGCTAATTACCTGTTTTAAATTGCAGGTTTTTGTTCTTTTAAAATAACGCTGTGTCTTCTCTTTGATTTTTGTCATTGGCAGTTGCAAATGTAAATGTTGAAATAAAACAAACTTTGAAGGCAGGGAGACAGGTGTGCTTTTTCAACAAATTGATTACAAATGTATCAAACACCTGTTATTTGATTTACATGGCAGAAAAGAGCAAATATTTTCTTGGAACTCAGTTGGGAGTGTGGCTGGATAAGATTATCTCCTTGTACTGGAGAGGGAGGATAAGACAAGCAAAACAACCTTTTGTTTTGTTTAGAAGCCCGTTTTGTTAAACAGTCAAAACAATATTGAAATTGCAGTGTTGAGGGAAAGCATTTTCCTTGGGGATAGTCCTTGGGAAAGGCAGGGGAAGGGGTGGGTTGGGTTTGAGGTTCTTTGCAAAGATTTTGCCAAGGGGCTCTTGCATGGGCAGCAATTGTTGTTCTCTTTGGTGGAGAGCTGCAAAGTTCCCATCCCAGGCACTGGTTGCATAGTTAACATTTAGGTTTCCTACGAAATGCAAATTCACAGGTTCTTTAAAAGCAGTTGAAAACTTTCTGTGGTCTTTGGCATTTTGTCCCAAACACCTGCCACAGAGCAGAGAGATGCTTCATCTTGCAGCCTGTGTGAAAGCGAAAGGAGAGGGTGGGGAGCGCAGGAGCAGGAGAGCCCAAGAGGAGACAAAGCAGCCTTGCCTGAAGCACATGTTAATCAAAGCAGATCAAAGGATATGATGTCAGTTTATAGAGAAACAGGTCAGGCAGGCCCAGGTGGCTCAGGAAGCAGGATACTGATTATTCCCAGAAGAAAGTCAGGTATAGGGTTACCGCGCCACCATGGAAAGTCGGGAGGTCAGAACTTGCACAGCAACCACGTCCCCTGGCTGGAACAGCTCGGCTCCTCTCAGGGGAGTTCATAATTCTGTGGAAATGGGAGAGAATGAGCCCAGTGCAGCAAGTGCAGCCCAGCCAGGTAAGCACACGTGGAATGCTGTGCTGTCGGGAGCTCCGGGGCATCCCTGCGCTGCGTGTGCGAGCTTGCTCTGCTGCCGGCTGTGGCAGCGTGTCCACGCGAGGGGATTTGTCCTTGCATGTGTTTTGGGGAAAGGAGGAAATCCACATCACTCATCTCTGCAATGCATTATTAAAAAAAACAAAAACACCCACTGCTTGCATTTAGAAGGGCAAGGAAAGGTCTGATAAGATCGTGTAAGCATTTGGCACTGTACTATCAATAAAGGTTGCTTTAAATTTAAGGTGATCTGTGGGTGTTTGGGTTACTGTTCTGTAGCTTCGTTAAACCTTCTGCAAATGGTTTTTTTTTGGTAGGAAGAGCTTTGCACAATTATTTTGCACAAATTTCCTGCCTGTTGCATGTGAGCAGGGCATGGCAGATGCAGGGAGATGAAGGATGTTGCTTCTGTTTAGCATTCGTGGCTTATTTCAGTTTGTTGCCTTTGTTTTTTTTTTCCTTTTGTGGGTTGTGCTGAGGTTACACCAACACATGCATGCAAAATAGCCCTCGTGGGCACTTGTGTGACTAACTGTAAGAACAGAGTATTCTTTCCTAGGTATTTTAAATTTTCAGTAGAATCCTGAACACAACACTTCATAAATCTTGCTTAGTCCTTCTTTTGCAACATTAATGTCAAGTTTTTGCTTTGAGAAAGAATGTTTTCCCAGTAGCCCTTTTTTCTTTCAACAGGCTGTTTTAACATCCCAGAAAATATTATTATCCTGGGGAATTATTCCATTATTTTATCTTCTTAGCATTCAGTGGGTTTTTTCCCCTGACATTCAGCCCTTGCTTTTCTTTTCCTTGACTTTACCGGTTTCTTCCTGGCCTCTTTCTCATGCTCTGCATACAGGGGATACAGCTTTGTGTCTGTTTTGTGTTTCGCAAGAATCCTTAAACTATTGTGAAATTTTCAAAAGGTTTTCTGAGAGCTGGAATGGTAACTTTCTAGTCAGTGACAAGATGTGTTGCTGTTTTCCCCTTGAAGTTATTCTTTATATGCATGCACGCATGTAATCCAGGGTTTCAAATGTGTGTCTCAGATTTCCATATTTTATAGGGAATAACTCCATCAATACTGAAGCAGGGTTAGGTCACAGAGAACTTATTCCACTTCCTTTTTCTCTGTCTCTCTCTCTCTTTTTTTTTTTTCTATATATTAATAATTATGTAGGAACTATCCAGAAAACATATTATGGCAAATTAGATTTTGATCCATATTTTAATATTGAATAAAGCAGCAGGAATATTCAATGCTGTACAGGTTTAAACACCATTTCAAGCATAGTAATGAGAAAATTGTTATTGTTTCTTTCTCTCTCTCTTCTGTCAGGACCTGACTTGTAGTTACAGGGGTTTGTTGCTCAGAAGGTTGTTCAGTCTAACTCCAAGCGTATTTTTTGTGCTGTATGTGAGGAGCTATTTCACTTCTGCCAATATAATCTGTGAATAAAACTGGTGGAAAGTATTTTCAAGCACACTTTATTTTATACAGTTCTTTTGGGAACTATGATTGTGATTCTGGCTTAATTCGTGCCTTTTCTCCATTAGCCTAAGTGAGCTTAGTCAAATGGAATTCCTCTTGATTTGCACTAATGGAAATGGGACAAGAATTAGGGCTGCACAGTAATTCTGTTTTTTTTTAAAAAATATTCTGTGTGTGCACACATGCAAGCACACATGCAAACACACATGCACACCCCCTGTTTCATTTTTTCAGTTGCCATCAACCTTATTTCCATGTGTGCTTGTTTTTAGAAACTGTCCCAAATAATTGGTAATCCAACTGGCATTTTTTTAAGGAAAGAAGGTGCACATTACTCAAGATACCTGTCAAAACCGCTGCTAGTGAGATAACTTGGGTTCCTTTTCATGTTATTTATTTTTAGAGAACTTAGGCTTGTGTGGATTACTAAAGGTGCCAGATTGACAGCCCTGGAGGCTGGCTTCACTTATTCATTAGCAAAAGAGATACGGCCTGGGCAGCAGGTGCACAAACCTTCTTGCTCTGCTCTACCCATGGCTTCAGTTCTGCTGTGAAAAAAAACCCTGGTTTTGAGGATCCAGGGTTTCAGTCCTGCTCCCTCCTTGCGTTTCCCTGCAGCATTTTCTTCTAATGGTGTTGTGATGATTAGGCTGGAGCCCTAAAGACTATGCAGAGCCCTTTATTTGATTTCCCCCAGCAGCCGTCAGATGGGGAAGGAGGCTTGGGGCTTACATAAGTCAGTAATTCTCGCCATCTGGTCAATCAGGAAATATAAGGTCACTCTGCCGTCACTGCAGTTTTGTTTTGCACCACGTACAGTAAGCCCAGAGAATAAATTAACTCCTGGTTCCGTTCCGTTGTTGCTTTGCTGCTGCTGGCGGAGGTTCAGAGCCCCGTTCCCGCGGCCGGGCTGTGACAAGTGAAAAGAACAAAGCTCTGAGCAGTGGGGCTGTTCCTGCCAGCCATGGATTGATTCCTGCTTCAGGCAGCGCACTGAGAGCCCTTCAGAAATGCACTGGAACTCACCAGCAGTACCTCGTACTTCTGTGGTGGTTTGGGTTTTTTCCCCCTCTTTGTCGTTGTTGGGTTTTTTGCTTTTAGAATCAAGATCCGTTCCCTTCGCGCGAGTTGTTGTTTTCAGTTGTCCCATGAATTAAGGATTGTTTACTGGAGAATGTGACAGGATAAGCCCCACAAGATGCAATTACTGTAAATTTTAATTTGATGACACTGTACATGAGTTGTAATTGATTTTACACTGTATTGTGTCGCTAGATGATGGTAGCAGCTTTGCTGGCTTGCTAAGTGTGTGTACTCCATGCTTGCCTCTGGCCCACAGAGGAGAGAGCTGAATTGAGAAGTTCAAGTTAATGCAGCTTGTTCTTTTGGTTCTTGAGAGGCACAACTAAGTGAGCAAGAATGAGAAGAGTCATATAAGCATTATTAATAAAACATCCTGGAAAATTTGGGTTTTTTTCAGGGCTCCCTTATGGGGTGTTTATTAATGTAACTTAAACATTTTTATAACTGGTTTCATTATATAGATATAAATATATATAATATAAACATATTATTAAACAGCTGCATTATTTCTAAAAGCAGTTCCCAGCAAGTTCAGATTCCCTCTGTAATTAATATGGACTTTGGATGAGCTCTGAGTTTGTGTTCCTTAGGGTTTGTTCTTGTGTTCTGATGTTGATTTTTAGATCAATATATATGTAGTTCCATGAAATATTTACAGACCAGATCTAAAAGAAGCAGCAACTGCTTTTTGCTGAGAGGTGATAGGAAAATATCAAGAGCCTACATAAAGATCCTGGCATGGGGCACTGGGAATTGAGAAGGGAATGTCCCAGAAAGAAAATTGCAGTCTTTCTTGCTTCTTGGCTACCACATCTACCCAGCTTCCTAGGCTACATGAACAATTTTCTTTCAGGTTTGTGTTTTTGAGCAGGACTCTAAATAATGCTAATGAATGCTGTAATCAGCTGCAGTTATTAACTGAGGGCTTCTCTAACAAAAAGTGGCAGTTCTGAAGGTTCATTGTGAAAGTGCTTCCTCTCCCCTTGGTGCTGGATGACCTCAGCCCTGCGAGTCGAGGTTTGCTCTCTGGACAGTTGCTCACAGAATGTCACCAGGTCCCTTTTTGGCTCTTTTTGAATGATAATAGCAAGGGTTTCCTGTGACAGCATTTCTTGCACAGCTTGGCTCTATTCCCCAACCAGGTACAGTAACAATGGGTAATTTAAAATAATTCGTTTTATTGCTGCCTCCTGTAGATTTTTGACTTTCATTTCAAAGTGGTGAATCTAGAGAGCTGGAGAAGTATGTTCTGATCACTATCCTGGTGCTGTGAAAAATACAAGATTTAAATAGTCCCGCAGAGCCATCAGCAGCTGGAACAGCACAGAGCACTCTTTTTACTTCAGCTGAAGTCATTCGAACATTTTCAGGGTGCTTTTAACTCTTTTATCACAGGAATACCTGTGTTTTTTTAGTTTTCATTTCCCAGTTTATATGTGCTCACAAATCAGGAGTTGAGATTTCAGTTCTATAGAAATATTATCACTAATATAAGTATATTAAATCTGAGAAAACTGCATAAATTGAAGCATGATAAGAGGGAATCTGTCTGGAATGGTGAGAATTGACCACAAAACTGGATATCAAGCCCAAGACTTTCAGCTCCCAATCTGTTTGGTATTATTGTTGTTTTGCTGTTACAATCCTTTCCAGGTATGTTGCAGATGATTGCATCCTAATATGTGTGCCTGAAAATGAAACAAGATAGCAACATCTTCCTGCAGTATGTAAAACTGAAATTGAAAACATACTAGATGTACAGCAAAAGGATGATGTTTGCAAAGTGTTTGAAAACTTTTCCTCATAAAGCTGCTTTAAAATTTCAGATTCCACCAAATGTAGGAATAAACACTTGTCAGCAGTAGGGTCTGTCAGATTCAGTGTTTGCCACGCTAGGGAAGTGATCCAAGGGAAGTTGTTGGTTTTTCCCCCAATACATCATTGTTCAGTTTCTGTGGTAAGGGTTATGTTTGTTTTGGCTGCTCCTGCACCTCTTTTTCTGAAAGTCAGTCACTTACTGGAGAAAAGCAAAGAGCAGAGGTTGGCACGGGGGGAATATCAATGTGGTCTGAGCAGCTCAGGCAAAAGAAACCTGGTTTTATGTAAACTTCTTATGCAGATATGAACAGTTCATAAACTAAAGAGTGCTCTGCATTCATAGCAGGTCCTGACAAGCTCTCTTTTTTCCACCTTCTTCAAGTACTGGAAGTTTTCTGGAGGAGACTGGAAATTTTTCAATCTCTATACAGCAATTTCATTCCATAGTCCTAGTGGAAAAGGATGGTGAAAGGTTTTATTTTATTTATCTTTTTCCTTTTCTTGAAAAAACAGCATCTCCACTGATCATCAGCACAATGGAACACTGTCATAAATGCTGTCATGTCATGCAGTGAGTTCTTGAGATGTGTTTTTTAAAGACAAGCAAGGTTGGGTTTTTGTTGCAATGTCATTCTGATCCAGGTCTTTAGAATTTTCTTTCCTGAGTGTTTGGTTTTGTGTTGGGGAGTTTGTTTGGTTCTGTTTCCTCTTAAGGCCTGGTCTCTTAATTAGTCTCCTGGTTATGGGATATATAGAACTGAGACTAATAACTGCAAACCTGTTCATTTTGCATTTAGTCTGCAATCAGAGAAGCAAGAAAGATTGACTTCATGTGTGTCAGGCAAGTAGCTAGAAATCATTGCAAACCAGCAATGAACTTCAAAGAGACTTGTCATCTTCTTCCCTCTTGAAAAAAAAAATGCATGTTCTATGTAATGTTGGGGGTTTTCACTCAAATTTTAAAATTCTGGGTTTTTTAGAGTCCAGTCTCATGTTTCAGCTGGTGGAGAGCCACAGGTACCCTTGGGCCAAGGGTCAGCTCTCTTGGAGTCTTGCTGCAGCTGCTTCTGCCTTTTTCCAGTTTCATGTTCCTGGTTAAATTTTGGACATATCGTGAAGCTCTTCTTAGCGTTCAGGAGAATAAAAAGCATAAGCTAAAGGTAACAAAATTCATCCCGGTAGAAACAGTTACAGAAAGTGGAGCTGTGCTTTTTAGCTCAAATGTTACTCTGAATCCATAGTGCTAGGCATAATAGCTGGCTTTGTCAATTTATATATATATTCATCTTTTTCTTCAAGTAGCGCTTTTAAAAGTGGCATTTCTGCTGTCTGTGTAAGCTCAGATTTTCTGTACCTTCATAACACAATTAAGTTTACCACATTTTATTCCTGCTAGCCTTGCAAAGAGGGACTGAGTCAGACTTGTTCTCGTGCCTCATCAGCAGAAATGTTTACCAACTTTATAGTTTTGCTTTATTTGTGAAAATGAAATGAAAGTGATGGGGTTGCACTGGTATCAGGAGGGTTTAATTTGGTTTGTGTTGTTATTAGCCTTGATTGAGACATGAGCAAGAAATAATCCAGTTAGTCTTCCACTGCCTAGGGATGAGTTTTTAGGGCTGAAAGCAAACAAATATATGTATTTTTACTTATAAACTGAGTCTATTTGACCTGATAGTCTGGAGTTACAGCAAAGCCAAGCCATGGGATGGTTGTGCAGGATTGCTGTTTCTCCCTCCTTATGGAAGTGTAGTTGGTCTTGACCAACTCTGCTCTCTTCTTCTTTGCTGTCTGTATGCCTTGGGTAGAGGAAAGCATAGGCAGACTCTTGGGGTTATAAATATACAGCCATTCCCATATGGCAGCAAATTTAATTTAAATTACCATATATTGCTCCAGCTCCTGGCAGCACCAGTGACTCTGGCACCCCCTCCATGGAGGAGAGGCACGGTGAGCTCTGAGGGGCTGGAAATCCAAATTCAGTTCTCTGGCACTTCATGGGCGTTGTGGCCACCTCCTGCAAACTGGAGCACTGCTTAACTAGCAGATAATTACATAAACCCTGGGTTCTGCATGCCTGAACAACAAAACATTTCTAACTCCTGCTTTCCTGATATAGAGAATTTTTTCCTAGTTACTGTTTCTATACTTACCAGATTACATGAAAAAAATAATAAAATCCTTTATATTATCCATAAACATTATAACAAATGCTACACTATATAACTTAGACTTAGTCAATAATTCTAGATTTAGCCTGAGGGGCTGAAGAGAAAATTATTCCTGTTACAAATTTTAATTATGCCATAAACTCTGGGAAATAGCTATTGATCTTCAGCATCTGGCATCAGAAATGTTGCCTGCTTTTTCTGGGTATTTAGTTTGTCAGTAGCATTGTCATATAGGATAAAAATAAAAAATGTCACAGGAGATGAAGATGCACCATATGCAAATGAGAATATTTTGGTTTGTTTATGTACTAAAAATATTTTATTGCTGAAGAGTTTTTTGTTTCTTACCAGATTTTTTTAGCTATCTCTAGAGAAATTTGCATTTGAGATGCAAGAAAGCAAATTCTAATTCTATCAAAGACTCTTTCTCACCATGGGATGCTGTAATGTGTACAGTGTGTTTCTTGTCTTAGAGGTACATTTAAAATTGGAATTCAATTAACTTCTCAGTTGTGGAAGAATTATAATTTCAAGGGCCAGATGAGACAAAGGCTGGAACTTTAGTCTGCATTTGTTTTCTTAAACCAGGGCTGTTAGATGATGCCTGTTAGTGTAAAAAAATTAAGTCAGACTTAAGTAACCTAGAAATTGTCATCTGCTCTGAAATCAGTGGCTCTGTGGCACAGTGAGCTCTTACTCAGATGTTGCAGAGGAGAAGGAAAAGCTTTTAAGAAGTTTGAATTTCAGAGCAGGATGTACTGAGAACAGAACTGGAAATGCAGACCACCTTTCTGATCCACATCAGGCCTAGAGCCAAGTGTGTTATTTGGTGGTTTGTTCTGCATGTGATCCATGAGGTTTGGTTGTAGGTGATCCCCTAAAAACTGTTGTTTCAGGTGACTGGAAATACAGGGTGTATTCCAGTAAAGCTCAAGTTCAGGTGTCCTTGTAGGCAGGGGAACATAAAGCTCCCTTTGCTTTCCCATAACCAGAATAATCTTTGAGGAGACACTGCTTTGAGGCAGATGAGAGATACTCTTCCCTGTCCAGGAGAATTGGAGAGCTCCAAAGATCTGGCCCTTGGAAGGGCAGTCGAGGGCAGCTCACCACAGTGGCAGAAATAACCGAGGCTCTCCAAGTGCTGAGCAGGTGCCTGGGGGACCAAAAGCACTTTGTGCTTTCCCTCCACGTGTCTGAAATGTCTGAAGTGAGGGGGGAATTGTGTGGTGCTGAGAGAAACGAGTGCTGCTGGCTCAGTGCAGAGATACAGTGAACCCAGTCTTAGTGCCAAGCATTGATATTTAAAGGAAGGATGTTCATAAAGCTGTGCCACAGGCTTAGAAGGAGCTCTGTAAAGGAGACTCCCAAAAACATCCTTGAGAAATACTGTACTTGTGTCCTAGTTACAGCAAGGGATGAGAGCACCTCTGTTCTTCCTGCTTGGTAGTTTTACTTAAATTTTTGCCTTTTCATCACCCTGTGGTGAGCCATGTGTTACCATACACTGCATCTGAAGTTTGTCAGACTTTGTGCACGTGGCTGTGACCTCTTACTGAAGAAGTAAACTCAGCAAAGTAGGACAAAGCTGACTTCAGAGGGGCAGCTTGTGGTGGCTGCTGCCAACTCTTTGGCAGGAAATTGCTCCCTCTAAGAGTATCTGCCAATGGCTATTGGTGCTCGAACCCTCCTGGCTGACTTTACTCAGCCTGGCTTTGAACAAAAGGGATAGAAACAAAGACCATTGAGGCTTGCAGGCATTTGAGGTGGCCAAGCTGACAGGTTGCACTCCAGCAGGTAAACGGAAGCCTATTAAGAGCACACAGAGACAAAATGTGTTGTGTGAGCATCACGGGTTTCTTTTTGGGATGGACCTCAGTGAGGCAGACAGCTGTGGCTGATTCAAGGACATGGAGCAATCATGTGGTTTCTGAAGGATTTCTGTGGCAAGTTCTGACTTAAGTGTGTTCATGTAGAACTGAATGTCTAAATCAAAGCTTGCATCTTTGTCCACTTTACAGATCAGGACCAAGGTGGCATCTCCATCTGACTGCAGAGCCCTCTCAGCAAAATGTAAAACACTGCACCATCCCCAATTTTGCCTTCTCTGAAGAGCCCTAGCAGAACTTGAATAATACTTGTCTGCTTTCATTTTCTAAAAAGAGTGAAATGTATGAAATGTGTGCAGTTTTCACAGGGAAAAAGAACCATTGAAATGCCTAGTTCTCTCTGAAAGCTTCCAACAGCTTCTGAACCAAGACCTGCAGTTACCCTTTACCCATTTATTTAGGCCTTGTACTCCAGGAAAGTTCTGCCATTTATGTGTTCTACCTTTTTTTTTTTTTTTGTGACAAAGGGAAGCTCAATACCTTAAAAAATGTAAGCTTTAATTTTTATATACTTGAATTTTTCTGTCTATTGTTTCTGGCTGGCAGGTCAGATTTGTACTGCTGCTCTACGCAGCAACTTAAAATTCATGTTGGTGTGTCACTGCAGTTACTACACTCCAGCCACCACACCAGAAAACTATTAACTTTCAGTTAATGATAACAGAAAAATGTTTTATAATAAACTGTGAAATAACATAATCATCTGCAAAAAGTGTAAAGATTTTATATTAAAAAGCAATTAAACTTTAGGGGGGTTTTGTTTGTTTGTTTCTTTTTAACAAATTGCATGTAACACATGCAATTAATTGGCTTTTTCTTTGGAGGGAATTTGTGCTTGCTATAGCATGGTGTCTGCTCTAACATTAGATGTCTGCCACTGAATTTTGGGATGTTTACATGCAGGAAGAGGCCCTTTTTGAAAGGGAGAAAGTAAGTGGAAGCTTGCACCCATTAAAGCTTGGTGTCGTGTTGGAATCTGGAGACTCAAAGCCACAGATGGGCTAAGAAAGAAGGACTTTTCTCAATTTTTGGTTGAATAACAGATTTTCACTGTTGTCTTGGGTTGCCCCTTGTCTTGCTTTGTGCAAATAACTTCCTTCACTTTTCCCCCTCAAGTCTCATTTGCGATCAGCAGGAACTGCCCAGGCAGCACAGGGTTAAACTCTGTCAATAGCTCTCAAGTGCCTTTATCTTAGGAAGGTAAATACAATATCGATATCCTGAGGACTGACGAGTGCCTTTGTGGGTTCAGTTGTCTCAATTCTAACAGTAGAGGAGAGTGTTCAAATGAAATGGAAAAAACCCAAGGTCTTCTGTGCAAAAGGTGGGGTTTTAACAAGCTGAGCTAAAAATCAAGAGGATGTATAAAACTCCATGAAGGATGGGAAGTGAAACGTTGGGAAAGAATGAGGAGCAAAATGAATGTGAAAACATTTGTGCTGCAATTGTGGGGGAAACCTGGCAGCACCAGGCACTTCCCTTTGCCCTGACAGAAGCCTCAAATCAGGGAGGAGGTTTCCATCTTCCCCAGGGTGTTCCCTGTTTCAAGAATTTGCCAACATCCAAAATGCTGTGGGCACTGTTCTAGTAACAGGGCTATAAACCAGGCTGGAATGCAAGTCTGGATGTAATTTTTGTGTTCCCTGCATCCTGTGCCATGTGGAAGATCCAGGGCTGGTGTCTGGGTGAGGGAGGGATTAGTTCCTTCAGGACAGCAGTGAAGTGAACATTTTATCTTGTGCTTTGAAGTTCAGTCTAAGTAGCTCTAAGCACACTCCAGAGCTGATCCAGAAGTGAAAGGTTCTCTGTATATCACTTCAGTGTTGTTTCTTATTCTGCTTTATGGCATTTCCAACTCCTTTTATATTGCAACTATCTGTTTGCTTTGTACATGAATTGTTGAATACTTGCAGGGATTATTTTGGAAGGGTTTTGTAGGTTGGTTTGTTTTTATTTTTTTTTTTTCTTTTAATGAGGATGGAAATTCATCTAGCATAATGATTTTATATTTGTTTGACTCATGGAAACGCTAAGTACTGTAAGACTTCAAACATCTTGGGGAAAAAAGCACAGGAATGAATTGAGTTAATTGATGTGTGACCTGAAATCTGTAGCTCCTGGAGGCCTGGTGCTGGGTGGGCAGTGTGCATGCACAGGCACACGGTGATCTGGCTCTGCCTACAGCCATTCCAGAAATCAGGAGCACTCAGAGCACACCCCGAGATCAGGACAGAGACAAACGAGCCGAGCAGCGAGGGAGGGTTCTACAACACCTTGGTGCACGTGCTCTGTGGTTACACACACAAGAGAGTTGTTAAAGTTCACCTTTGTTTATACACTTAGCTTATTCCTGAATTCACCTTTAAAAAACTTAGGGTTTATTTGTTTTGCCTTTCCAATACATGGTTGTACTCCTCATCTGGGAAGTTAGTGGCACATCCACAGGCAATAATCATATTATTTCTCCAGGCATCCACCTCGGTCAACAAACCTGTCCTGAACAGAGTCTGCAAAGGTGGAAAAGGTGTTTTTATTCCTTTAGCTCTACCCAAAAGCAAGAGAAAAATCAAACTGATTCTGAGACCTAAAGGAGTCTTAGTGTCTAGATATATGTAGCCTCAGGGTATTGTGTTCCCCAGTTTCTTTTATTTATGTAAAATTGTAGCTTTATTTCTGTCTATTGCTTTGTCTTTAATACAGACCAAAAGGAAACATTTTGCTGGATTTAAGGTCTGTGTTCCAGTTCTGCAGTGTGGATGATTCCCACTGTGCTCTAAATGAATGAGGATAAGGTCCAGTTGAACCTGGCTTTTGTCAGCTGTTGGGTTTAAGAAACTTGGATTATTCTTTTTTTTTTTTTCCCTCTCTGAGTTTGGTGTCAGCTGCAGCTGTTTGAACTGGACTTTACTTTTATTGCAATTACAGCAAAGCTAAAACATGAAGGAAAGAAAAATCGCCTTTATACTTCAGAAGAGATGTTCTTTTTTAAAAAACAGTTTTCTGTTTTCTCAGAAACAGATGGTTTTTTTAAACCAAATCATGAACTTGTACTCAGATTTAATTTATTGTTTAATTTTATACCAGTCTTTAGTAAACAAACTGTTTTGGGAGCAAGTGATTTGGAGTTTTCTATATGCTGAAGTCTTGGAATGAGGCTTCTTTCAGCAGAGTTCAGCATCCCATGAAAAGAAACAAAATTGCTGATGAAGCAGGCTCATGTATATAGATATTTGTCAGGGTTTAAAAAATGCAGCAACCTCAGTTTGCAGCACAGCTCTCTGGTAAAGTCTGAGTAATTGAGTTCAGTCCAAATCAAATACCAATCTTCAAAACTCAGGCTTTTAAAAAGTGGAGTTTGTGGGGGGTTTTGGGTTTTTTTTTTTTGTTTTGTTTTGTTTTTTTTTTTCTTTTTTTTTCCTGGCTGTGGGACTCTGGCTGTATTCAGGCATTTCATCCTCACTGCCTCTGAGTGCAGACAGGTCCTAAGTGGAGGCAATGAAACCCAGCTGGTATCTTTAAATTATTTCTGACCAGATGTGAAAGCCCACTGAAGTTTTGTGATGGTCATCTTGTTTTCCTTTATGGAAATTCTTAGCTGATAAGCAAACATAAATCTTTGAGAATGAGGGTTTGAACTGAACCCAAGCTTTAAAACTTCTTCTGACTTGCAGTAATATTTTTCAGAAGATTACAGGTATTATAAACACAAACATATGTGTTTGTTTTTGCTAAATTATTGCTAAATCTTTTTGACAAGTTTGTCCTGACAATCACAGTCATATCTGAAATCTTCCTCTTGAAGACTGCAGTAAAATTGTCTGCATTTCATTTAATTCACTTTATCTTATTTGTGTTTCTCATTCAGAATTGGAAGAGGGAGTATCCAGTCCACCCACTGACCCATGTCTGGCTTTCCAGGGAAAGTTGATTGTATATATTAAAAAAAAGGTCATATTTATCATATTTATCCTATTGGAATGCTTCTGTTTGACAGGCTGTTTATAGCAACCATTTTTTCTTGTTTTCTGTTTTTTTTTTTTTTTTTTTTTTTTTTAATGGCATATATGGGCTAAAAGTTATAATTGGCCATATTTTCAGTTTGTCTTGGTTTGACTTTGGTATTTGTTTTGGGAAGTGAGCATTGAGGTCTTTGAATATGCACATCTGTTGTGAAGATGGAAAACTGATAGAGGCATGATTGCTTACTGTAATAGGAGAAAATTAAAATCCTGCATTCCACAGAGAATAGGAGCAGAATGCTGAGGTAGCCCATTTGAAAAAGCAGAATTTTTAATGTTCCTGGGTTGTTCAGTTATCGTTTGAAAACCCCGTAACCATGAGGCATTGCAGCCATTTTAAATTACTTGTGTATAAATGTTTAAATTATGCCAAGTATAAAGATAAGCATTTCTATTATACTTCTGAATTTGGAGATCATCAGTAACTTCCTATTCTTCATAAAGTTCAATTTCATGCAAGAGTAACTGATGTTTTCAGCTCTGCAGAGCTGTTGGGTGGTGAGGGAGAAGGATCCAAACAGAAATAATTTAGAATAGCCTATGGTTGATTTACTAAGGTCATTGTGACAGTGTATCCATATTATGTTATTAAACACAAACATCATATTAGTAATTTTATGTATAATTATAACTGTATAATTATTTTATATACCCAGCTTTGTGCCCATTAGCTTTTAGTCTTAAATCATTAAAGGCAGATTTTAACTTCCATGTGAAGATGAATGCACTTTTTTCTTAATAAGGTCAGTCTTTTTTAAAAAAAGCTCAATATCCTGCAGATGTTGCCTTTACCCATTATTAAAGTCTCCTTTCTCCAATCAAAACTTACTATTTCTAGACAGTTTGTCTTTTCATAATTACCTGAAATTAGGACATAGTGAAAATGTGTTTATTAGTCCTATTTAAAAGTATTGTCTTCTTTCCCATAATGAATCAAATTCCTAATGATTCTTCCTGCTCACTAATTTGCATTGCTGTTTAGCTGCCTTGCATTTAATCAGCAGTAAAGAGCAGCTAGATCGCCAGGAATCTGCCAGGAGCATCAGTCTAGCAGTGTGAGGGCTGCCAGGGTGTGGAAATACCTGGAAATGATGGGCTCAGTCCTTTGGGGATTTCACCCCTGGTCAGAAACACAGTGACTGGCATCTCAGAACCTTCAAGCAGAAGGTGCAGTAACTCAGATCTGTAATGGGACATTGTGCTTATCTAGGAACCCCCTGTTTTCTGCCTGGCTTGGAATGCTGCTCTTGTCCTTGTGTCTACCATAAGCAGCAGAAATGTGTTTATTTTGGTATTAAGTGTTTACAGAAATGCCTGGTTTTGTGCTGCTGTTGGTTTCCATTCACTGCCTCAGCAGAAGGTTCTGACGTGAGTTGGAATGCTCTGCGTGGTTAAATGCAAAAATGACATTTGCAGCTAGTACTGAAAAAACCCAGCTGGGGTTGGACACTTCCTGTACTATTCCTACTTACAGGAATACTACAGAATACAGAATACTTTCTGGGTATTAAATATTAGATAAAAGATCAATGGTGAAGTGCTGTATTCTTAACTTCCTTCCTGGGTTTATATTGCCAAAAACCTGCTCCAGTGGAAGGTGTCCCTGCCCATGGCAGGGGGTTGGAACTGGATGGTCTTTTAACATTCCTTCCAACCCAAACCATTCTGCAATTCCATGATTCAGTGATTAATAATGGTTCACGTCTTAAAAAAAATTAAATAAGTTGTGATAAAATTACTTAATTTTTTGGTAGAAGCCCAAAGACTGCACAGAAGTTAGAGGGATAATTCAGTCTTCATCCAATGGAGTAATTAAACCCAAATTTAAAACAATAAATGGTCATTAATATTGGAAAAGACAATTAAAATTCTGAAAGCAGCAACAATAAAATGTTTTTTTTTTTTTCTGGAGTAAGGATTCCCATTCTCTCTATGCATTTCTGATAAAGAATAAAAGGCTTAATGAATGTGGAGAAAAGAGAAAGATGAAAATTTGATGATAACTAAGGTCTCTGTGTGTTTGCTGTCCAGTTGGGCTCTTATAGCTGTGAAAAAACATGGTGAAGTATAAATATTTGGAATAGTGTGAAGTTTCCAACTTCAATACTAGAAGGGAAAAAAAAAATATTAAGAGCTGCTAATCCTTATTTGGCTGGTTTATTTTCCAGAATTGAATACTTGGGGTAGAAGAGATTGTAGCATTCAAGTGATCATAGAACCATGGACAGGTTTGGCTTGGAAGGGACCTTAGAGCTCATCCCACACCTTCCCCCAGGCCAGGCAGCTCCAAACCCTGTCCAGAGTGGCTCTGAACACTTCCTCCATCCCCATCCAGGCTTGTGCAGGTCTCTTTAGCTGCCACAACACCAGTGAATAAAGATATTTGAGTGTTTTCACCCATGTGGTTTTACCCTTTAACCAAGTCTTAGACAATAGGATGAAAAATGACTCCTTTGCTACTTCCATTATTGCACATATCACACAAATGACAAAGCCTTAGCTTGTCATGATTTCTTACAGTTTAATCTTGCTCTTGGCAATATCAGGATGTAAAAATATGAAAGCATATTGCATTCTTACTCTTCAATATTTTTTTTCTGTTTTTTTTTCTAGCAGATCCTGAGCACTATTTGAAGTTTGATTAAATCTGTCTGGTAGGAATGTTGCTATGATCTTTCCTGCCTAACTTTTGAGCCAGACCGGGTGTTTGTTGTGTTGGAGGGAGGGACTTGGTCAAAGAAGCTTCATAACCTGATTATAAAAATGATTTTTGTACACTGCCTGCATTAGGGGAGTGCTAAACACTCATTAGGGCTCTGAAGTGTTCTTCATTATGAACCTGGCTGCAGCTGGCATTCACCTTTTATGTTCCACGTTTTGATACAGTAATAAAAGTGTAAATTACAAATGGGACGTTTCTAAGAACAGGAATAACAAACAAATCAGTATTATACAGTTCCTTTCCCAGGCAAAATATTTTTGTTCTCTTTCCCTGTTCAGAGACAGAAGCTAATCCTACCCAAGGCACTTTTGAAAGTGCTTACAGAAGAGATTATTCCACGGGGACTCGACTTGCAGTTACAGCTCAGAGCTAATGTGACACCATATATGAAAGTGCTGTAGCTCCACTGAGCTGCTACCGAGTGGCACCTGTCTGTGGGAAGGACAGGTGCGTGATTGAGAGGGTTTTTTTCTAAATCTGAGCCTCAGGTGACACATCTGGATCCTAACAGGGATGTCAGGGATCTGTTGTCACATTAGTAATGCATCAGGGCCCTGGAGCCCTGCTCCACGTGTCCCTGCAGGATCCCTCACTCCTCCGACTCCCGGGATGTTGTGCATTTGTGGCTGCAGTGAAACCTGTGAAAATGAAAACCCTGTTTTCACCCTCCTCCAGTGTTTTTTTCCTCTTGAGTCGTGCTTCATGTCAGGTTCAAGATTATTTCAGGTTCTGTAAGGAGTGAACTGCTCTGTGTTATTTTTAACAATGCAGGGATCTACTAAGCCTCCTAAAACATAACCAGTGCTGACATACACCTTGTAAATATAAAGTTACTACAAACCCTAGTATCTCAAGGTTGTTTTTATTCTAACACCTACTTGCCTGTTCAAAGGTCACTGTGGGCTGGACCTCTCTTGAGAAAAGTGTTGCTTGCTGGGTACACAATATTACACAGAATTTTATTCAAGAGGTGCTGATAACAAACTTGATTTGCAGGTTGACTGGATGCTGGATCATGTTTCCTGCTTTGCAGGCCCTTCAGAATAGAAATTGGTCTCATTTACTTCAATTTAAATGTTAATGATTGTCTTTTTCTCAAAGCAAAGGGAAATATGCACAATCTCTCTGAAAATAGAGATATATTCTCCTGACAATCCCAGTACTAACTTTTTTTGTATAAAAATCCTTTCAAATACTTGTTTTTCTACTTGGTATTAAACTGTTTAATATGTAGAAAACTTTTGAAAGTCATAGATCAGAGTTTAAGACTCCAGACCCAATTTGACAATATGAAGACAATTTACCTATATGAAGACAGTAAAATGAATAAAAACTGTTTGCTTTTGTTGTTGTCAGGTTCTTTTTCTAGCTCTGTAATAGTTATGGAAACTCCCAAGTGCTTCACAAATTTTGGGTGTGGAAATGTCAGTGTTTTATTGAACATTCAGTGAAGTTTTATCATCTGCTTTATTTTGAAAACTTTATCCATCTTGATTTATACAATAGCATGTTTTAGAACCCTGTGCAAAATCTGTTTAAAACCCATGTGCCACTAGAGTAGTAAGCAATGCTGAGCTGGATTTCCAGCTAAGTGTGTCCTTGGAGCAGAATCAGGCACGTGTGGTACAAACTGGTGTGTAGAGAAGAAGAAATGTGTGGTTGGGGGATCACAGGACATTGCTGGGTCCTCAGCACTGCTTGGGAGTGAAAGCAGTGTGAGAGCAGGAAACACCAGAGTGTTTCATGTCCCTGCCTCTGTGAAAACATGACAGGGACCTGCAGAGCTCTGGGTTCTGCCATGCTGGCAGCAGGCAGACAGATTTTCACTGGTCCTTCTGAATTGCTGGGATTACCAGGCTCTGTCCAGTGCATTAGAACAAAATACAATTGCAGAGGTGGTGCTGGAGGGGAATGCTAATGGGCACCAGGGGTGTATTAAAATCTTCATAGCAGGTTGGACAGGCTCTCTACATTAACGAAGCTGATGAGAAATTAAGGATTGTGTTCTTTTAAGTATTGAGAAAAATGCTGCTCTTCTATTCCAGGTGGCTGTTTGTGCCTCCTCTTTTCTTTCTTTCCCTTTTTCTCCCCTCTCCCCCAGAAAACAGGGTGAAGGTCAGTTTGTGGTCTCCAAAGCTGCAATCCCAGGATCCATCTCCTCTTGTTATATCCATGTAATGAAGAACAGAAAAGTTACCAAGGAGTCATGCTGGATAAATTTAGATGAATGTTAACATGAAAACAAATTATTTACCCTGTCAGGGTGCTCCTTTGCCTTTCATATCCCTCCCAGTTTTTATGTTGCGACTTCATGTTTATTTTGCAAGACAGAGGGAGGATTTTCCTTTTCTCTCTGATGAAGTGGTTTGTAAAGTTCAGTAATTTTAAGTTGTGTGCCAATTCACTAACAAGTCTCATGTCTACCATCTCATATACAGGAAATGCTTTGTACATTTTAACCTTAGAAAATACATCTGCTTTCATTTCAAATGGAAGGAAGTTGTTTCTGTTTATATTAGCAGCTGAGGTTGCCATTAATTTTTTTTATTTTGTTGTTCAAATATTCTTAATAGGCAAAGGTGCCTATAACAGCTATAATTACATCACTGTATTTGCTGCTTGGAATATTGTTTATTGGCTTTGGATTAGGTGTCTTAATTACTTGATTGCTGTATTTTGGATTTGGATAAATGTCTCTTCATTTTTGTGGCATTCCAAATATGATTACTATCTGCAAAACATATTGAAATCATTAGGCTTTAATGTTCAAAATTGTACTTTTTTTTTTGTCAAGATGGAAGAAAGTGTCAATAAGAAAATAATTTTCATTTCAAATGAGTGCTCATAAATATGTAAAAATTAAAAAGCAATGAATTGTTTTTATGAATTTTAATGCCTGGCATGGTGCTGCATTATGCTGAGAGAATGAGTGGCATAAATTACAGTAGTCTATTAATTCATATAATTTCTGTAACTCATTTCATATGTGCTGGTTGTGCCTGTGTGCAGCCTAGACAAGCTGTTGTCGCACACATTGTGAGTCTTTTCCCACAACATTGAAACTCATCCACACTAAGCTGGAATGTGGTGGCAATTTTCATATCACTGATCAAAGCTGTAGCACTTCTTTGTAGAACTCGAGGAGGGGAGGTTTGCTCTGTCTGCTGAGTGGTGCAAGAGAAAGGATGTAGCAAGTACCTGAGGCATTTTAATGCTGTGTTGGCATTACTGTGGTTTCCTGGTGCTTTTTAACTACATCAAATTATTCACTAAGTGAAATAAATGTTAATGTAGAAAGTAACTGAGTAAATTTATAAAGCCTTACCTATTGGTAACATTTCATTCTGCAAGGGATGTAGGTAAAGGAGAAGTTGGCAAAGTGGTATTAATGCTCTGTATAGTTATTTTACATCTGTGCTAGGGGTAGAGCATAGCACATGGCACCAGGGTGAATTTGGGGATGGTACAAAAGAATTTTTAACAGACACCAGCAGACAGGAATTCAGTGTCTTCCTCCAAAACCTCTGATCAGAGCCAATCGTGGTGTTCAGGGCAGAGCAGGATGGTGGGTATAGGAAGGCAGGTGTGGAAAGGTCACAGCTGTATCTGTTATTAAAAAAAAAAAAAATTCTGAATCCTCATTCAGGAGTGTCTGTGGTTTCAGAATAGTCAGTAGGTTTGGGAAGCCCCATGTGGTGAGCTGGGGAGGTAATCGTGGGCTCAGGCTCAGAGTTCCTCCAGCACTGCAGAAGGAGCAGGTTCAAAGCAGAATCCTGCTGAGCCTCAGCTGGGGAGAGCAGAGAGGGGGGCAGCTCAAAGGAGGCAGTGACTTACAGCTGGCAGAGGTGTTTGCAGCCTGGTGGCCACAGACCCAGAGTCAGGGGACCCATCCAGGGATTTTTGAGGGTAATAAAGAAAAAAGAAAACTGTCAGATGGACTTAATTTGCTGTGCAGGGGAGAAAACTGAATGAACTGGCAGGAGAAAACTTGTAGGGTCAGTAAACTGGAAAACCACTTAGAGCTTAAGTGCCCAGACCCATCCTCAATGAGATTTGCAGGAAGATTAATTACTAATAACTGATTGGATGCTAGATTACTTCCCTACCAACACTTTAATTAACTGCAATTAAAATTGTCAGTTTGGATTGATCTTGGTACTGATGGCTTCCCGCAAAGTTTTATCACTTTGTAAAGACACTCTGCCTTTTTGATTAAAAAATAACTTCCTGTGAAAAAGAAAGACTAGAAAAATTCTTTGTCCAGCTGCTTTTTATTTTATCTATCTTTAATGTGAAAATTAACCTTTGAAAGGTATCCAACTTTTGCAGAAAGCAGAAGCTCCATTCTCTGGTGCATTCAAATATGCACAAATGGGCACTGTAGAGCAGGGAGCTGGAAATCAAACATTCTGTCACAGCTGTAAAAGGTTATCACACACTGTTGTACAAGACCTTTGCAGAAGTTATTTTATTAAAGTATTAACTCAAGACAGTATTTAAGATTATTCCTAACTTCAAAGGTAGTTAAAATAATATATTAGAAATTGACTCTAAGCACTGATCTTTGGATTTAAATCAGTAAGCTGCTGAAATCAGAAGACTCAACAAGTTCACTAACTTCAGTTATCCCTGAAGATAAACCTTAATAATTTTTTACAGCTGTGAGAAAATGCAGTCCATGCTTTTTGGTTGATTTAAATAAAACAAAATAATGTCCCCAAAAATATATTCCTTTTGGAGAAAAACTCTTCATTTCCCTCTCCTCCTGCCTGTGCACTGCAGTGTGGGGCAGCACTGCAGGAACATTTCAAGAAGTGGAGGTGACATCTAAATCTGAGATCTGGCAGCAGGCAGTGTGAATGTCCCGGGTTACTCAGTGTTTGTGTACATGTCTCCACATCATTTCATATGATGTGGTGACAACATGCCTCTCAAAACACATTTGTTTCACTGGAATGCAAATTCACGTGGTGCAGGAAGCTGTGGTGCCCAGGAGCAATGCTGGTGCATAATCAACTTAAAATATTTTCCAATTACAATTATTTTTTTTCTTTTAGATATGTTCATAGACAAACATGTCTTTCACTTTAGAAAAACCTTCAGCATTCTGTTGGTTGGTCATATAAAAATAGATGTGTTTTCATTCTAGATATCCATTCAGTAAAGACACTTAGAAGTCAGTGGCCTGAAGGAATTTGTTTCTTCTTGCAGCAATTTAAGATATGCCCTTGATTCTCTAATGTGTCTTTTCTCAGGATTCCAGCTCAGTCCTTATATCAAAACAGGTCTTCCTCTTTGTCCTCTTAATTTCCTTTATGCAAATTGTAACCCATAGAAAAATAGCAAACACACAAAAGAGTCAAATAAAACAAATCTACAAAGAAAATCTCTTTATAAATGGAAAACTTCAATTGATTTTAGAAGTGAGACTATTATTTTCATTACACTTGTGCCTATTTTTCTTTCCTGAAATGGCTAAGACTAATATCAATGGTTACATGCAGTATGAGTAGACTTGTGGGGTTTGTTTCTAGGGAAGAGAAAGCTCTGCAGCTTGGAGATAAAATATAATGTAGTAGTTGCTAAGGTAACTGCATGCTTTTGTGAACAGTGGAACAAATTAGGTGAGCAAAACATCTGTAAATTGTCAGTAGGTAGGTTAGAGCAGCCCTCAGCTGCTGAGTTCAGCCTCTTTGGACCGGCCAGAGAAGCACGATGGTGATGATGAGGATGATCCTGTTGTGCTCCTGCTCCAGAGAAAACCATCCCCACCCTGGGAAGCAGAGGCTGGTGCTGGGCCTTCAGAGGGCCTGGGATGAGCCTGGCTGGTGTGTGAGGATGAAAGCACTTTGTTCTCGTTTCATCTGGAGCGGCAGAAGGGGTCGTGCTGCCTCGGCGGCCCCAGGCAGAGCTTGGGGTGATGCTGTGGGATGGCAGCCCTCATTCTGCCTGTCACACCTCATTCTGCTGCCCCGAGCCTGCAGCAGGGGTGCCCAGTGCTCCTCTGCAGCTTATCCTGGAGGTGCTTCTTCCTCGAGTGCACTCCTCAAAAAGAAATGGAGTCGGTCCCTTTGAAGGCTGAGCAATCCCACCCCAGCACATCCCGCAGCAGCTGAGTGTGTGCAGCTCCCTTTGCTGAACCTCACAGCCTGGCAGCTGCTGGCTGGACTTGACCAGCTACCTCTGCCAACTGCTGGTGACCACGAGGGCGTGTTTTGAAGAGGTCTGAAACATAAATTTTACAGAATGAAAGCCTGATGCTATTATGTGATTGCTTTAAAGAGTGATGGCTTGGGACTCCAGTCAAAATGCAGGCTGCGTCTAACAGAGAGGTAGATAAGATTTTATTTGTGAGGAGAAGCTTGCTGAATATCTGACATACTAGAGGCTAAAGACTAAAAATGAGAGCAGTAATAATAGCAGATACCTTAATGGCTCCAAATCCTTTAACAATAAAAATGATTGTCCTCATTGCCATTCATAGCAGGGATTATTTTCCTATGAGAGTGTCAAACAGGCCACATATCAGTGATTTTATGTGCCCATATTTCTGAGCAGCCATTTCTAGGCTGAAAAAAGATTTTTTTTTTTAATTTCCTTACCCTTGACTTCCTGTTGTTTGGTACTTTTCTCCCACTACTAGAAGTTTTGAGTAAGCTGGAGCTCCAGCACCAAACGCCACCAGTGGTTTGTCACATGAAGCAACTTTTCCATGTGAAACTAGGGCAGGTACAAACCTGTAGAGCTGCTCCTCTTTTGGGCTAGATTTAGCCTAGCTGGAACACAAAATATCTTTACTTGGTAGATCAGACACAGCAGTGAGTCAGATTCACAGTTTGAAAAAAGAATAAAAGTATGGAGTTACTTCCTTTTAAGTCCATAACAGTATTTACCAATTAGCCATGAGTACCCAGTTGAAGGATTTTATTTCACTTGTTACGGTTTACTTGTTACAGTTTGATTCCCAGTTGGAAACAAAAATGCAGCTTCTAATTTTCTAGGGGGTTCAGTTAATTGGTGGTTTTTTAGGTTTTTGTTGTTTATTTTTGGGGGTCCCCCCCCCCACCATGGAAACTCCCACAATTGCTCTTACTTGAATAATTTTAATGAGTGATTTTTTCAGCACATGCAAATTTTGACTATTAGGTTTTGTGTTTAATTTTGTAAATTAACCTTCAAAATGAGACTTTTTGCTGCAGGACATTACTTGTTGAGTCTGCCTAATCAATTCAGGAGGTTGGAATAAATAAAAATTAACTTTAAATTGGAAAATGAGGCATTGACAGCACTATGTGGAGTTTGGGTGTGCTTGTCTGCACACAGTATCTAAAATATTCTGCAGAGTGCAACTCCATAGACAGGAAGAAATATATTTTAGAATTAGGCAGGCAGCATTTTATACAGAATTATTTGGTCTTTGAGTATGGACTGTCCAGATGAATGAAATCTATTTGTCCCAGCTCAGAAATCTCCTCCATTTCATTCCTTCTAGCTCAGTGATTACTAGAATCTCATTTTGGAGACACTTTCAAATCCAACCACCTGTGCTCAGAATTGGACCAGGGGATTCTTAAAGATTTTATAAAAGCTACAATTACATTGGTCTGACATTGCTTGCATCCTTTCCCAGGGTTTTTTCCACTCCACCTAACTAATTTTGTCCCTCTTCAAACTACTTGCAGTCAGAATTGCTTTTTACAGTGAGATTTGAGATCATAAGAAGGAGTAAGTTATTAGTGTGGGGCCTCATGCAGACTCATCATTTTTCATCCTCACTTTCCCAAAAGTGAGAAGAGGAGATGCTGAAAGCTTTCCCTTGGAGGGCAGAGCTTTGGACACTCTATTAAAAATACAGGCAGGAAAAGGAACAAAACCCAGTTTTGTGCATCTCTTATGTTTTGGCTTTTTTAGGTGGTAAATGCTAATTATGTGCACTTCAGAATTGCACATCCTGTGTCTCTGCTTTGTAGCACACACTTCCAAACAGCATTATCAGAGTGGGGAGATAAACGTAATCATAAAATATGCATCTTTATAAATATATTATTGTTTGCTCTCTCTTTTAAAGCACATTTATCTGGAGAATTTACTTTGATGACATCCCTTTTCTCCCAGTGAGAACATTGATTTCTCCTCTCTAGGCCTCCCTCAGTGATGGTTTTCTTCCTTTGCAGTCCCTTCTTCCCCCAGTTGTTTTGCTGTTCAGAATTTCTCAGTTTCTTTTTGGAGGTCTCTTAATTGCCATGAGCTTTTAGTTATTCTACAACTCCAGCAAAGAGTTGAGAGGATAAATGGGGTCAGTTCATGGCAAACGCCGACACCTGCATAAGTTCTGCCACCTTTTGGATGAAAGGTGATTATTTCTCAGAAGAAATCTCAAAGATTTATTGAAAAAGTGTTCTTGTTCTTGGCCTCTGCCAGGAATATCCAGACTACTAATAGCTGTCAATCTGAAATAATTTTGGGTCCTATCCATAAACCACACTTTTGACCCATTAAACAAAATGGATGATTTTACATATTTAAAAAAACCCCCTCCAATTAAGAAGAATTGGATTAAAATAAGAATTTCCTTTTTTTTTTTTCTTTTCAGCTCCAAAGTGTGTTTGCAATCTGTCAGTGGGAGAAGTGAAGGAGTTGACCAAACATTGGCGTTTAGGCATGATAACTATAACTAATACTCTGGTTTTCATCTACTTTGTTGGATCAAGGAAATAAAACAGGTGGAGCAAACCCACGACCACTGAAAGTGTGATAGAAAGATCTTTTACTGCGGTGATAAATATAAAATATGTGGGTGTAGGATGGATGGAACAGGGAATTTTTTCCATGCCTGATGACAAGGGGCTGCCCTAGTGAGGAGAAAGTGTGACAGAGGTGTGTATCCCTCCTTGTCTGTGCAGTTCCTAAAACTGCAGCAAGGTGTTGGATCTCTGCTTTGGTTTTCCCATGTAGAAGATCTCAACTCCTCAAGTCTTTGACATTCTTTGGATCAGGCAGGTTTTCTGCATGTAGAAAGTAAAAGAAAAGGGAAATAAAAAACATCCTTGTAACCACAGACATGATAATTATAGTGACAAATACAAAAAAAATATAAATTCTAAGAGACTTCAGACCAATTGTAGATTTTAATCATAATCATGGCTGGTTTTGACAAATGGTAAAAAAAAAAAAACAACTCAACAGCCAATTTTGTGTTGCTATCAAATTAAATAAATTCTGGGGAAAAAAAAAGAAAAGAAAAACCCTCAGCCTATTTTTTCTGGTTTTGAAATTCATAACAATCATTATAATTACAAGGATTTTGATGCCGTGGTAAGTGTACAATGGATCTTAATGCATTTGTCCAGGGCATTCAGCTGGCTGTATACTGGATATGTCACTGAAATACACCTCTAATGTGAGGCAGCTTTCTTACAATGAGAAGTGAAGTTTTCTTTCTGATGTATAGAAAAGCAGTGTGGTATTTTGTGTGGTTCTTATAAATAAGAACAGAATACTAGAGGAAGAACTTCTTTCTCATATGGGCAGTGGGCAGGATTTCAGAGGATTTTACAGTAACTGTGTCATTTCACACTTAGCTATGTTAGATGTTTTCCAACAAAACGTTTTAGATGGAGCCATAATATTTTTGAAAGGTTGAAGCATGGGGAAAGTTGAATTTGTGCTTGAATATAATGTACTGGAAAAGGGATGGCCTTGATGTCTAAATTGGCTGCTAGTTAGTTTTAGATTAAAGTGCATAAACTCCTTCTCTCTTCATAAGGGAGCTGGGAGGCATTAAAAGCAATTCTGTTTCTGGAGTGATATTAATAAGTACATGCATTCCTTGGAATAATCAGTTCATGGAATAATTTGGCAGTGCTGAATTATTTGCAGGCTGGTATCTCTCAGTCAGAAATAAACTGCAAAGATATATTTAAAAACAGCCAAATAACTTGTGCTAATAATAAATGACATAACTGAAATCATTGTCCAGAAGATGTTAAGTGTTTGCAAGCAAGGCTTTGTTTGCAAACCACACATTATGAACTGGAATCTGAAGCTGGATTCAGGTGGGCATGTGCTTTGAATGCTAGAGTGGAGTGTTTGAGAATAAGCTCTTGCAGAGTGATTTTTATTGTGGGCACGTGTTGAAGATTTGTGATGCAAATATGTGGAGTGTGGGGCTGCGATTAGAATCAAGCCCATGACCAAAAGGCCAAAAGCTGAGATACTGTAGATCTAAGGGTCACGAACCTGATGTCTTATGGAGCTTTTATTTGCTTCCAGTCCTGGGATTTTAGGGCTGTTCTCATACCTCTGAATCACTGGCTGGAAAGCTGAAAGCATGGAGCTAAATGTAGAGCAGGGCAGGACTGCAAGGCCCTTGGGGAGTCAGGCATGATGGATTTAAGATGCAGCTGTGATGCTCCTTGTGTTAGTGTCAGTGTATTGCTGATATTGTGGGATGTGTATGAAGCTCAGAGAGGTTTTGGTTGATAGCAGAAGTCCAGCAGATTTGATGGGCAGAGACTGTTACTGTTAGGATACTGAGCTCACACACTTCATAAACAACATGGCTGTACAAAGGGAATAGCATTTTTAAAGAAAAATTTCTGTGGATCATTTAAAGTAGGATGAAAGGATATGTTATTCTTTAAAATGCTTTAGTAAACTCAGGATCTTCTCCTACTGCTAAAGATTCAGAGAAGCCCTTTTGACCTTTCACTGTTTAACAGCTGTCAGTGGCAGAGCCATTACATTCATAAGCAGTTTTGCAGTGCATCTCACCATACATCACCTATTTATATTAATACCTTTGTGCCCCAACCTGAGTCACAGCTCTTTTCCAGTTAAACATTCACTTATGGGTGGCCTAGAGAAAAGTTAATGAAATGCAAATTTCATTAGTCTCAGTGGAACATGTAATTTGACTACTGAAATTAATGCTCTTGCTCACTTAAACCCACACCTCTGGCCACAGGAATTGCATGTGTTTGATCTCTGAGAGTGCTTCAGGAGGATAATTGGCTGATGGATTGGAGGGAGCATCCTCAGCTGGGTGGTACTGCAGGTACCAGGTGAGAAGAGCACCTGCCTGGGGACTCAGATCCCTTCTCTCTCTCTGCCGTGGGGCTGAGTCACACAGAATCACAGGATGGTTTGGGTTGGAAAGGAACTTAAAGATCATCTTATTCCAACCCCCTGCCATGGGCAGGGACACCTTCCACTCGAGCAGGTTGTTCAAACCCCCGTGCAGGTGAAGGCTCACATCAGGCACTGTGTGAGTGTGCTGGTCCCAGCAGGGCCCACCTGGGACACTCTGTAATGGGTCAGGGGCTGCAAAAGAGCATTTAAAGGGCTTAGAGGGACAGCAAGGTCACACTGCTTTTGGTTTTCCTTTAGAGAATGCTTAAGAATTAACTGAATGTGGCCTTCTGGTAGGAATAGCAATCACTGCTTAAATACAGGTAAGAAATAGTTGTATTGTAGAATGTATTCTTTTGTAGCATTATTTTTTTATTGTTCTCTGGACAATAAAGATCTCCTTCAAAGAGGCATCTAAGCCCATGTGGCAATCCTTGCTCATTTGTCTTTTATATTTCTACATCCCAATGAAGAGAGGCTTAAGATATAAATCAGTGTTCTGTCTCCTGACTTGCCTTTAGGTTTGTGCATTTTTAGTCCATTTAGTCCATTTTAATGACATGGATTCGTGTGGCGAGGCTCTTTGTAGGTACAATGTTTTTGTGTTTGGCATTAAGCCATGGAGAACATGCTATTTGCAGAGGAAAAGAAGCCCAACAGCAGGTGGAGCAGTGAAGTACTTACAGCACTGGGTTGTGATATCTCATGTGCTTCCTTATTTTGTACTTGCTCGTTCTCCTTTTCCTCATTTCGTTCAGATCAATTGTCAAACATCTGCCTGTCAGAAAAAAAAAAAAAAAGGCTGCCTTTCTCTTTGGAAGATTAATTGGGTTATTTCAGTCACAGGAAAGTTGCCAGCTCATGTAAAAATGGGAGGAGAGGGGACACAAATTCTAACAGCTATTGATTAATAACACATGTATACTCAACAGGATGGAAGATAAACTGCTCTTTCCAGGGATTTGATGGATAGGTGCTTGTTTCTCAGTTTCCTGGGGAACTCTGCAGGCTCCTCTGTTGGGCTGCTGAGGGTGTTACCTAATGAATTTCCATTTATTGCGTGATAGTGAGCATTGATCAGGCCTCTGCTGCCAGTCAAGTCCCTGCTCCTGCTGCTGCCTCTACCAGCCTTCCTCCAGTAGTGAATAACAGTTTCCAAAGACTGTTTTTCCCTGCTTCTTTTCTTTTCTGTGATTTCTTTCTGCTCTTAAGGACTGACTCGAAATGTACATTCCTCGAAAAGATCAAATCCTAGAAAAATCAGCCCAAATACCATGCTGTCTTTATCAATTACTTTGTTTAATGTGTAAAGTGTCCAGCAGAGTGTATAATCCAGTGTTTTGGTCAATTAGTAAATCAATATAATCCAAAGCAGATTTATAAACTGCACACAGACAACCTGGGGAACGTGGTCTTTAAAGCTGATAGCATCAACCAGCATGTCAAAAGTTATAATGACAAAAGGACTGGGAAGAGAGTAACTAAGTGCTGGATTGCTTTGTAATGCCAGTGTGAATAAAAGGCTGCTTTCATACACAATGTGAGGAAAAAGCATCCTGACCTGCTGTAGGGCTTTTGTGCCTCTGTGTGTGTCAGCTCTGTGTGGATAGATGGCTACAGGGACAATGTAAAGAAGCAAAAGAGGTTGATGGAGGAAGTAGTAGGGAACTTCGTGGAGCAGTAATTCCTAATCCACTTGCAGAGGTATCCTGAAGTGCTGCAAATGCTCCCTGCACATCATGCGCCAGAGAAGTGGTTCAGGTTTTTGTTCTCCTCTCTCATTTGCATTGTGCTTTTTTTGTATAGTAAAATTAATGGTTTACATTGTTTGGCATGGATTTGGTCTTTGGATGGACTCTGGATTTATTTTTAAAGATTAGCTGTCATTTTTTATCCCTGCAAGTGTCCTGGTATTTCTCTTGAATTTCACACTGGGAATCATATACAACTGCATTTTAGTCCTTTTGCAGACTTACTCATGTGAAGGCCACAGCACTTGCAGTTTACTGAGCTATCAAGAACTGTATAGTATTGTCCAGCTGGAGCTTAATTTTTTGGTGGGTTGACAGGAATTTTTCTGGTTGTTATCAACAGCAATCAAAATAAAATGAGTCTCCCTCTATCCAGAGAAAGTACTGGGCTTTTTTAGCTTGGTGAGCATCACCAGCAGGACTTAATGGTCTACCCTTCCAATCTGAAAACCCATTTAAAGGACAAATTTTATCCAGATAGCAATTAGCTGTTTGAAATCCAGCTCTTTACCCTTTGCTGTGGGCTGTGTGTGGCATTTTTGATTCATCCCTTTGGATATTTTTTGCTGTTACACACATAAAAACTGAGCTGCTGGGTCACTGCACCCCGGAATACAGGCATTAAAAAAAGCACCTGCTCCACCTCTAATTGAATTTTTAACCAAAATCCCACCAGCATCACTTCTGGCAATTGTCTTCCACCAGGTATTGCTACAGCAGGTGACTGAATTTCAGTGCTCCCTAACTGAAGGGTGCCTGGGTAAAGGAAAAAGACCACAGCACAGTGTGAAAGTGAATCTGTTGTATGATAAATTATATCTTTTTGTCTTTCATTACATAAATCAAATTAAAATTTCATAAGGATTGGTGTAAGTTTCTAAGGAAATGTCTGCAAGCGGAGAGAAGTTTATTTAATGAAAGATTTGAACAGATTCTTTATCCTCCTCATGATGCCCCTTAGATGTGTGTACTGTGTGCTTGGACTTCCCTTCTGCTGCCAGAGAGAAGTTGGCTGGAGTATCCATAACCATCAAATTCCTGAAAATTTCCTCTTAAGTCAAGAATTAAGTTCTTGAAAGTCAAGAACTTCTCATTACATGTGAAAATTATATATGGAATTACATATAATCAGTGACACATCACAACCTGTGCGTGGTTTTTTTTTATTGAGCATAGAATCATTTAGGCTGGCAAAGACCTCTAAAAGCATCAAGTCCAACAATTAACCCAGCACAGGCAAGTCCACATTAAACCATGTCCCTGAGTGTCATAATGCTGCCAAATACAGCAGGATACCATTTGAAAGAATCTCCTTTTTCCCTGGAAGCTGAGGAAATAATGGTTGTCAGAGTTGACTCACAGAAGTAAATATTAATGAAAGATCTCCTGTAAGCCATTGTAAACCCTCCTTGGAAATTCAGTCATATTTCCCTCATTAGCTGGAAGCTCTTTTGTCATTTGTGCAGTAACTTGCACTTCTGGAGGAATGTAACTTTTTCAATGACAGTTTAAAGGAATCTCTGTGTCATGTGGTCTTCTGTAGCTCATTTCTCAAGGATATATCTCTCTCAGTCAGTTCCCAAATTCCAAACTATATTTAAGATATATTAGTCACCCTCATCATCGTGTTTTAGAAAATGCTACGGATGTTCTAAAACTTCTGGGCATTCTCCAGGAATGTACAAAGGAGTAGTATTATTTATGTACAGAGAAAATAATTGATTTAATCACCTTGTCTTTTGAAGTTTCACTGTCTTTGGATGCCTCCTGAGAGCTTTCCTGTAGGAGCATCCTCCTGGCTGCTGGCTCCAGCCTCTGCTGGATCTGCTGGCAGTCCTTGAGGTTCTCTGCATTCTTTTTTTCCTCCTCAGCACAACCATACCTGCACTTTGAAGTTCCATCGTGTTAACTCAAGACATTGTCTTCTGATGTCTTACAAAAAAATACTAATGAAAATACAAAGGTCTTCCTGATTCCAGCTCCTCAGGCTAAACCACCTGCTCGCTGCAATTACCCCAGGCTTTCCGTCCTGGGATTTTCCCATACCCTGCACTTCAAAGAAGATATTAAATGTTGCTCTGTTCTAATGATTAATTGTAACATTGTATAATGCAGTTGCTGGCTTTTTTTTGTCTTGCTCAGAGCTTCATGTAACTTTGCCTGTTAATTCATTTAGAAGTTTTTATTTGATTTGAGTTTTTCAGAAAATGCCAAGGTAACAAAGGCCAAGTAAGTGTTTTCATTTGGTTTGAACAAAAATCTGTCCTGAATTTGAGTCTTTTCTAAAGGGATTAATGTTTTTTTGGTGGGTTTTTTAAAATTATTATTATCCTGTGAGATATCTTGTCTAGTAACAAATAATCTATACTATTTCTTCTGCTTTTTGGAGAATGTAAGCAATATTTAGTTACTCGCAGTTCAAACTCTCCTTCAGGGTGCTTAACCAAAATGCACTTTGTGGGCTGATTTTGGGGGTGTTGGACTGGACCTCTAAGGGTTCCTTCCAACCCAAACTGTTCTAAGATTCTGTTCTGTCTTCATCCTTGACCTTTTGTTTTAGTCACACATGACAAGGGACAACCTCTAAGCTTAGAAAAGTAAGGGTTGTGGTTTTTTTTTTGCTCTGTAACATCTGAAATACCAATAAAGAAAGGAATACAACTGTATTATTTGATTGGTACAGGTAAAAACAGAATATAAAAAAAAAGGAAGGGTGACAATAACAATATAGAGAGAAAGCAGCAGAAAAATTACAGGTTCAAAAAAAACCCCAAACCCTATCACTGTTAGCAAGTAAAACTCCACTTCAAAAACTTTGTGGTATTTTTGCATCCTAAAATCTCATTCTGAGAGGATTAATTAGAGATAAGATCAGCCACAGAATAATTGTGTGCAGACCTGAATCCAGCTGACTGCACATGTGCCTTTAATTCACTCATCACCAAGAAATGGGTCCAACTTTCACTTAGTAATAGCAAATTCAGATTTGAGAGATAATTTTTCCACCATTCAGGAGAAGGGACGTACTGGTGACATGCAAGAAGAAATCCAGATTTAGATTATAATCTGCATTTCCACCAAATGCCATAAATATATGGACAAAAGATAAATGGGCAGTTTTTATAAATCTGCAGTGGAATTTTATCAAAAATAACATGAACCTGAGTGCTGAATAACAAAGAACTGACAAATTCTTGGGTTTATTTTTCTTATGGTACTCATATTTTCATTTTAATTCTATGTCAAAACAACCTGCACGTCATTTTTTAAATTCTTATGATGAAAGCTATTTTTATTGAATTTCTAATTTTGATGTGCAACAATTTTTAAGCAATTTGTAACAATCTTAGTGATATACTAGAAAGTTTGACTGTTTAAAGCAGTGATTCAGGATGCCTTTTGTAGCTCTAAAGTAGCATGGCTTAATTAAAAAAAAATCTATTAAAAATCCTCTGGGGACATAACGATAGAGCTTTTTTCTGCCATTGGTATAAACATGTTTTTCATTTGCCTCTAGATTTCAATATTAATTTTGACTGCAGGAAACTAAACCTAAATATTCCTGCTAATACACTGAATCTATGCAAACCAGAATTTTCCAGCATTATCCCATTCAGTTTCACCACTGTCCATTGCAACAGCATTTTGTAGCACACAAGGCTTTCACTCTAAGTAAGCATTTTCCTGATGTGAAGTGTAGCACCTTGGGATGCTTTGTGGAGCTTTGTGTTTCCCAGGATTTATATTCTGCTTCAGTCTCCTCTCTTTAGCCATTAGGAGAGAGGTTCTCATCTCATGCAGGTGATGTTAAGGCTTATGTGGATATGGTTTTCTTTATGGTGTATGTGGTTTTCTTTAGCACTCACAACTTCTAGAGAACAGCTTATTTTGGAAGGTTGAGTTTGTTGTCTTTAGGATCATTTTGTGTGTGTGAATGTTTAAATAATCTCCTCCAGATCTGGGCCATGCTGGCATTACCTGGTGCTCCAAAACCTGCATAATTTCTCCCAGAAATAGTTCCTGGTAATTACAGCATGGCACTTTGTTTTGGGTTTACCCAGGGATGTAGAGGAGCACTCCACACCCAAAACCCAGCAGGAATTAGGTGAGATTTGCAATTTATTTCTAAGATGATGATATGTGGCAACTTTAAAATATTGCAGGATTGACAGAGTGAAGCTGAGCTGCCTGAGCCTGAGCACCTCCCCACGGGTGGGAGATTTTAGGAGATTTTAGTGTGTGACTTGATGAGCTTTCACTTTCCTCTCTGTTTTTGTCAGTGTGGAGGCTTTCTTATTTGAGTAACTTCATTACTCTCTTTGTGACAAATTAAATTAAGAATTTTTGCCTATGCCAGGTTTCTAATGGTGCCTAAAAATAATTTCAAGACCAAAAGCATAATGTCTTTCAGTAATTGTTAAATATGAGTGAACTGACAAAGCTAAAATAAGAATCAGGCCAATTAAACCTCTCTTTGAGGATAGTGGTGCCTGTAATTAGAGAAATGTTGCTCAGGAAATGTTTCTCCCCGCTCCCCACCAGTCCCCACCCTTTTTCTCCCACAGGATGATGGAAGTGAAGGGAGAGAGCACCCACCTCGAGCATTATAGTGCTCACATGGGAATCTTCAGCAGCTTCTCCAGGATGTGAAAGCTCTCAGCGAGGTTTTTAGAATGCATTTCTGAGAAATGACTTTTTTTAAAGAACCAGTGCTTTCTGAAAAAAAAAAAAAAACCCTCAAAAAAACCCCTCAATAATGCACTAGTTGTGGTGGTGGAGAGGGGACATTTCAGTGTCCGATTCAGAGAATTGAAGACCTGGGATTTGAAAGTGTGGCAATAACAATGCTGCAGGACTTCTGCTCTATTGTCTCGGCAGTCTGTGGGAGCTTTATTTTAAAAATAAGAGTGATTTACCTCTTTCAAAAATGTTTATTTATCATTAACTGGTAAGAAGTTAAATTATAACCTTCACTGCAGGTGGACCGTAATCTTCATGTTCAGCTCAAGGTGGAACACACAGTTTAACTTCAAATCAGGAAGCTACTTAAAAGAGAGAAAATAAAGAAATAAAATAATTAGAGAACCTGAGAAATCTGTTTATGGCAAGAGGGAGATGCCTACAAGGAACTTTTGTTCTGTGTGATCCGCAGTTCACCAGCTTTTTCTAATAGGTAAAACTCTGCTGCATGCCATAAGGTGGTTGTAAAAAATTAGTTGTTATTATTTTAGAATATACCTACATTACTTTATAATCCAGTTTCTCACAACATTAGCCTCTTGTTTTAGTGAGACTTAAAATGAATGCAGATTTATAAAATGCAGATTATGACCACCAAGGATATATTTCTTACCCTTTACTAGCTCTTTCCATCCTTCACTGTTTGCATCCTTTGTCTAACCAATTTCAGTCTTAAGGACTGTAATTTTCTCTCTGCATGGAGAATTGCAAACTTTGTCCATTTCAAAGATGTTTGGCTTTTGTCTGTTTTGGCGTTACTTCCTTTCATCCTGACTTTGTGATACCGAAGGTGTATCTTTTAAAACTCTGAATATGATGCTGAAGGTAGGAAATAATGTAAGACTTTGTCTTCAAAAATGAATTCCTATTTGTGAAGTGTTGAAGCTTGCACTGAGCATTTGTCAGGTCTCTTTGTTCAGCAGTGGGCACGTGGTACAGTTGTAGAATGTAAATTTAACAGTGTTTTTTTTTTTTTAAAGAAACTTTGCACTGACTTTTCTCAGTGTGAACAGATTCCAAAGTCTTCAAGGTTTTGTTAGTCATAGACTTTGTATGTCACAGCAGTGTCTGGTGTCTTGAATGTGGCTTAATTGGCTCCCAGATGTGAGAACAAAATGGACCCTTTTTCATTTATCTGTAGAGAACATGGACATGTGCAATTATATTGTTGGAGTGTATTTATTTGGAAAGCTATAGACTTTTATTTTTAATATTAGGGTTTTCTTTTTACAATCAGCGAGAATTTTGTATGGAATGTGTTGGGAATCTGGTGGGGATGTATATTTCCTATTCACTCAGAGGTCCAAAACTCAGTGTGACATTGTCTTTGCAGTAAATTGTATTTTCCCTGGATTCTCTGCATTACAGGCTGAGGAGTTGGATCAAAACCTGATGCTCACAGCAGCAGTACCTGCAAGCTTCATTGTCATCTATTGATATTATTTTTTAGTGTGCCACCTAAATTAGGGGAATGCCTCACAAAAGGTTGCAAAATAAAAAAAGAAGGGGGTTTTGGTATGACTAAATTAGTAACTCTAAAGTCTATTTTAAACGGGTTTCTCAGCATTCGTATGCTTTTTTCTTTAAATTCCTGTTCCATATCCCCTCAATTTAATTGCTAATGTGAAATTTAGCTCTGGGGACAATTTTTAACAGCCCTCATGAGCAAGAATGTCATTCCAGAAGTGGTACCTGATATTACTGTCTTTTCACGGTGGCATTAGTAAAATAGCCCTAATGGGGCAAATATATTTGCAACTCAATATCCCCTTCACCCAATCAGTTACTACTAAAATTCTCCCTACATGTTTAACTCTTCTTGCCTTAATGGAAATTCATAGGAACAGAGGAGAGGTGAGTGGTAGTGATACAAAATAATAGGTGCCATCAGGCACAAGTGTGTTTTATGAACTTGTGTCACATGAAGCCTTGGGGAATCCTATACTCCTGAACAAATTGTGTTTATCTTCTACACGCACAGAAGCAAACTACAATTTTCTACTCTTCAGGGTATCTGCAAGTGGGTCTGTCTGTTCTTGCTGCTTCAGTTTGAGCTAAGAAATACAGCAGTAACCATCTAGACTTTGCAGGGTTACTTTGGGTGGATAGAATTATATGAAATTTCTTGTTGAGACATGAAAGCAGATGAAATTCAGGTAGTTTTACTCTTTAGTGCAATGTGAATTTCTTACTAGTTCAGGAAGAGTAAGTGAAAGGACTAGTCAGAGTGTCACAGAAGTGATTAAATTGTTCTTCCAGGTTCTGCTGATACAGTAAGGGAAGGAAACCATAGTTTCAGAAAGAAAGTAAAGCCCAATTGCCTCTCAGTAAAACTGGCAATTTACTTTTTACCTCTTTCCCCAGAAGAAAAACATTAGAAACCGTATTCTCTAGAATGGATCCATCAAGAAAAAGGAAAAAAAATAAGATGAGTTAAAATATTCAAATTGGTTATATGAGATTTAATTACATCATTATATTAGATGCTTTCCAGCATTGGGAGCAACATTTGCCCATGACCCCTCTCACCTCTGCAACTCAGGAACCTGCAGAGAACAATATCCCATTTCTTTCAATTGCAGTTTTATCTTCTAGTTATGGATATGGTGCAATTTCTTCACTTAAAGGAGTTTTTGTTCACTTTCTATCTTCACATTTCATCTCACAGAGGGGTGATCACAGTGCAGTAGTGTCGAGGGTGCATTTGGTGAGGTTTGCAGGTATCAAAGTATTTTTGAGATTTTTCAGGTTAGTTATAAGCTCTGGCATTTTGAACGAGGAAACAGAAGGAAAACCACGCAACGATGAGTAATTTGCCATTTCCCAATAACCTTCCAAGAAGAACTGAGTGGGTTTTGCATGACTTTCACAAGTGCTTTGAAGAGCATTCAAATGCACCTCTCATGTTGAAACAGCCTTGTATTGAGGTTTCCCACACAGCAGCCAGTGCTGTGTCCCAAGCAGTCCTCTGCAGGGCATTCCCAGACTCAAATGTGAGAATTTTGTGGTTGAACCGCTCCCGTTCCTTCCATGCAGCTGCCAAACCTGTTGTTTTAGCTATTGGCTCTCCCTTTTAATCTTTGCTGCCTTGGTTACTCATGTGTGCTAAAGAATGAATGTTATTAAATCAGATGATGACAGGAGCAATGAACACAAACTTGTTTAAACTGGGCATGTAATTTGAACATTTTAAGAGTAATCTTCAAGTGGGAGCAAGTTCTTCACCAACAATGTTGTAGGTTCTGTTAGCTCCTCAATCCTTATTTGAAAGAAGCACTTTGAAATAAGGCTTCTCTGAATTGATACAAGTTTACTACAAATAGGAAAACAGGAGAAACTACGAAATTTGTGGCATCTGTCTTGGCAGCTGTGGAGGGATGCAGTCACTGTCTGGTTCAAGGGGATCTGCTGAATAAATACTGCAAGTTTTCCCATGTGCCATAGCCCACAGAAAATTCCCAGTGAGAAATGTGAGACCTCTAGTAGAAGACCAACTGTCACAATGGTATTGCACATTGTAATGCCACAGGGCACAGGAGAAATAAAAAACATGGACATGACGCTGGTTCTTTGCAATTGAAGCACATTGTTAAGTATTCCAGTTGTCCTAGGAATAAATTGTGATGAGGAAGGGCAAAGTAGGAACATCAGTTCTCTTTGCAACTCTTGAGACACACATTTCATGCCCATGGCATTGACCATATCTGTACAGTTTGAAGTCTAATTCTTAATGAAAAATCCCTTAGGCTCACTCCCTGCAGCTGTGGGAAAGTTTCTCATTATGTTCTGCAGGGCTTAATTTTCCATGCAGGGCTGTTCATGTTTTTAGTTCACAGGGAAAAAAATAAAAACCCTACTGATGAGAGATGTTGGAGAAAGAAGACTGATGGTGAAAATACACTGAGCAAGAGCTATCAGTTCTTGTTTAGGAAAGAGGACACAGTTCCAATGTGTCTGAAATTGCAAAGGAAGCTGCCATTCATTTGAATGTTACTGAAGGGCTTTCTTACCCTCTTAGTCCTCACACTGTGTCTTGGTGCTTGGGGGGGCTTATTGCCTTCCATTTGGAAATCAGGGTAGTAGACATGGTCCTTACTGGATGCTTTGAGGGGTAGGAGAAGCTTTTTTTAGTTTGAGATTAGTAAAGGATGCGTTTCCCATTATTTTCTTATTTTCAGCATCTTTTCTTTAATCGTATTTGTGAGTTGACTTTGGCTCAGCTGTCTTCAGTGGTGGCTGGGTAGAGCTGCCAGGGTAGGAACCTAAATTTGAGGATCTCAGAACTGAAAATACTTCATATTTTCTTTCAGGTTTGATAAGACTCTCTTCACAGTCTCTTTCTCTTAATTAACTTAGGTTGAATGATGACTTTAACATTCTTTAAAAATCACCGTAAAATGACAGACTTTGGAGTAGTAATCACAGAAGTAATGGAGGAATGCATTAATAGCAGTAATTTCTATAGTATTATTTTTAAAAATTTGTTAATTAATTTGAAGTGTCAGACACTATTTTGCAAAGCTTAGGTATTAAATGGAGAACTTGTCCTTTAAAAATTAGTATTGGTGAATTGTAAGAGTAGTAATAAAAAAAAATATAGTACAACCTCTGTATACAGAGAAAAAATAATAAGGCCAAGGCAGTCGGCTCTTGAAGATCTATTTCTGCTGTGTTATACTAAGCACGAGACAGAGTTTTAGTGCAATATAACAATAATTAATCTTAAATAAATACATAATGGCAGCATAATCAATGCAAATCTACGTAAATAGCTAGTCATGGTGAATTAGAATGTAGTACTACTGAATGGACTGCTCAAGATTTCATTAACTAGAAAGACTAAAGAACCTGTTTACTGAGAAAAATATCCTTTATCCTATACCGGTTGCTTTAGGTTGTTAATTTGAGAAGATGATCATTTTGCACCATTAATCATAATAATTAGAGACAGATTTAGTGAGCTTTAGTGCAGTTCTCAGCTAGATTAATAGTTGTGTAATCCAGTGTTTATTAATATAAATGAAGTAAATTAGAAGCATGACATTATAAAGAGGAGGAAGAAACTTCAGGAACTTTCCTGGATCATCCCAAAACTTCATTAATTTACAATGACAGGTTGTTCTTCAGTAGTTTCCTTTGTTTTGTTTCAGTCTCTTTTTTCCTCCTGCACTAACAATGCTGCCATTCACGCTGGTAAGAAAGTGTGTAGAGATCTCTAAACCACATTTACAGTTACTGAGTACCCACAGAGTTTGGTATTCTGGTGGAGATGAGAGCAGGGAACTTAGCAACCATGGGAAGTTGTGCCTTTGTGTTTAATACATATTCTTATCTGTGAGATCCTGTTCTTCACTCACCTGGAGGCTCTGGGCCAGGACTGCCAGCAGGAGCAGGGTTTGGTGCCTCAGGAGGTCCCACCCCAGCAGTGGCAGGAGTTTGTGTGAGAGGTTTCAAACAAGAAATCCCATGGACAGCGATGTCTCCTTGCTGCTGCTCTCAGGTAGGGAGGAGGGAGCGTTCCTTCTGCTGCCTCTGACTCTGGGGTGCTTTACCTGAGAGAGGAGTTGTGAGTGATGGAGTGTGCAGGAGAGAGGTTTCCCCAGCTCTGAATTTTTCATTCCTTTCTGAGGCAGGCGCCTTCAGGAGTTTCTGTTTTCCCACTCTGGGGTTCAAAGGGCAGATTAAGGCTGGCTTGTAACAAAATGTTCCTCTGGTGCTGATCCCTCTCTGGGTTTCTGCCATCGGTCAGGGCGTCTGTGAGTGCTCCTCTGCCTGGGAAATGCAGATTTCCAGGGACTTTATTGAACTTGTGTGCTGAAGCACCTCCTTTTTGAGCCATATATGTAGTTAAGGGGAAAACCTCAGATTTATTTAGTATTGACATCAGTTTCTCATTATAAACCTAATATTTCAACACTTCCAGAAATGAGAGGTTCTCCTGATGGTCTGCTTGAGCTTCATTGATTCCATTCCATCTTCTCTGTTTTAAAATTAGGAAGAAAATAATGAGATGGTTAAAAGACTTCTGGTAGCTGGAAACATCTATAAATTAACAATGTCCATGGGCATTTAGCAACTGGAGTAAATCTGTATGTGTATTCATGTGTTTTCTTATGTCCTCAACCAAAACCTACTAACCAAACTGACCCACAGATTCCCAAGAGTTACCAGCATTTTCTTCCCAAGAGATTTTTTCCTTTTGAAAGTATCTCCTGAAATGGAAGGCTTGTTTTTAACAGGGCAGTTCTTGACCTTCTTTCACCTTTTTGTTTTGGATACACCGGCTTAGCTTTGTATTGAAAATCACATTGCAAATCTAAATAGTCACGGAAAACTTCAGAGCTCCCCGTGAGGAAAGCACCAGTCGCTGTATCCCTGTATTTTGAACAGCAGCTCCTCACCATGCAAAGCACCAGACAGCAGTTGTGAAGAAGGTAATTTCCCATCCAATCCAGGCTCCTGCTTACAAATCACCTGACAAAAAGATCATGAAGGAGTAGTTGTGGGACATGTGCTCGGCCGTCACTCTGGTTATTCCACAGCTACTTTCCAGCGAGCAAGTTGAGAAATAGATCTGCTTTGCAGTGGGAGCTCCTTAGGGTAGGTGGTTTCAGTTTTGCCTCCCTTGATTTGAGTAAGACAAGCCTGTTTGCACGTGGGAAGGGAATTCTTGTGGAGCGTGCCTTCACACGCAATTTCTCATACCTTTTTGGATCATCTTAAAAGAAATCTATACCTGCAGTTGACCTACTTAATCTATGCAATTATTCCACTTTGCTTGGGTGTATGCACATCATGTTCTTGTCTCTGTATTTTTTTTCCCCCAGTTTTTGGCAGTCGTTGTATTCCTTGTTAAAAATACAATTTGGTTGTTAATGGGAACTTGAGTTGAGTATTTCTACTGTTAAAACTGCTGGCCAGAAGAATGGAGGCAGGAACCAGACAGTGTTTTGCAAAATCATAGCCCATTCTGCTTTCTCAGAAATCCTGCTGGATTCATTTAGGTGTTTTTAATAGCAATGAGTAAGGCAACTGGATCCCTGCTGAAAGCAAGTGAAATGTCAGGGATTGTTTGTTTTCGTTAAAAATGCACCCATTTCTCAACAGAGCTTGATGCTGCAACATCTCTTTATCTGTGAATCTGCTAAGAGATTTCCAAGAGCTGATGGGTATCCTGTGCCTAATTGTCATCTTTTGTGTGGTGCCAAATTTACTCATGTGTTCCTTCCTTCCTGGCTTTATTATAATATTCTTTAATGCTCCAGAGTCTGCAGCCTACATAAATTAAATGTTTCTTAATCAAATTGCCTGTGACTGGCGTGTATGTAGAGAGGACTCAGCCCTGTAAAGCACTTTTTGCTTCGTGATCCAGCAGAACTTGGTAAGCAGCTAAAAATGAGGGAAAGAAGTAGTTTTCCTGGAGACACTGAGTCATTTGGTGTTCTTTCTGACTTACTCTTAACATACTGTGTTATCTGTTCCTTAATCAATGTAATTAAACATCAGCAAATTTTTTTCACTTTAATCAGGCTTTAATTTAACTTAATCAGACTTAGTTTTGTTGAAATTTACTCTTCTCAGTTGTGGTGAAATGCTTACTAACACAGGAAAGAATGGCAATTTACTTCCCTCATGTTATTAAGGCTTTACAGGTCACTGTGCTAGTAGAACAAGAAGAAATGATTACAGATAAAAATTAAACACAGAAGTTTTTAACCTAGATATAGTAAACTTTTAGCAATATTAACATATGCAGATTACTGCACAGCATGTGATACTATTTAGTGCTTTGGTTATAATACTTTTGAGCCTGATGTTTTGCTTTACATTTTCTTTACATTTTTCTTGTGAATGTTGCTTTTGTAGAGTTGCTCTAATAAATTCTTCCCTGTGTTTTCCAAAGAATTGCCTTGCCCCTTGGCTATCATAGGGAAACAGCTGTGATTTAAGACATCAGCTTTACCATTAACATCAAGTGGCTGCATAGCAGCCATGAATCATCTTTATGGATGTGTTCTGACTAAATCATAGGACTCATTAGGTGTGGATGGATGGATATCTGAGAAAGTGATATAGGTAATAGGCTGTCTTCTAAGATAATGAAAAAGTTTTCACCTTCACTTTTCTTTATATTCTTGCCTTGGAAATGGTGACTTCAATGCAAAGCTTGCAAACACACAGCTGACAGTGAGTTTATCCCTGTAAATCCATACACAGAGGACTGATTCATGTGGTTGAATGGTGATTATTCACAACTGGGACTTGTGTAGCAGAGTATTTTATCAGAGAAGAACAAATTAAGTTTGGGCTCTTTTTTCAAGCTGGAAGTTCTCTGGCATATGATGGCCAAGAAAGGATTGTCCCTGGTGTTCTCAGAGGAAGGTGGGGCTAGAATGAATTTCACAGGAATGTGCAGGAAACAAATCTTCCCAATTTCTGTTTTGCCAAAACAGCCATTTAAATAGCAAGCATTCCTTCTACACATGGCCTCTGTGGGAGAGTATTTAATCTTCCCTGTATAATTTATTTATTTCAAGGAAATTATTGGATTCTTCTACAGAAGAAGCAAATGTATTAGGAAATTGCCTCTTGGCCAAGTCATATCTCTTAACCCAGAAAATACAATTCACGCCCCAAACAAGCTAGGTTAATCTGCTCTTCTTGATAATGTTTTGCTATAATCAGATTTTTCATAGTTGCTCTCTAAATACTAATTTTTTTTTTTGATCAAGCTTTCAATTTATTTGCTGCAAAGAATGGTTATTCAACAACAAAAACCCACAAAAAAACCCCTTGAACATTAACTGCCCTAAGACATGAACTCATTAGAAGCACACAGTCAGATTGATTGGACTGATAGTGATGGTGATGATAATAATAATTGCATTACAACAGTGCCTTAGGATCCTAGCTATAAATGAGGTTCTCATTCTTGTAGGTACAAAACTAAGATCGTCTCCAGCTCAAGAAGAAGTGAAATGAAAAGCAGTGACAGCTTGAATACAAATCTTCCCTACCTTTTTGTTTGCTAAGAAAAATAATTAACCAAAAAAAAAAAAAAGACCTGTCTAAATCCCAGCCATGATATAGAATGATTTAACTAAAGGCTTCAATGATCATTGAATCAAACCACTATCCCAGTCCTGCCAAGTCCACCAATATGCCAAATTCTGTTCTTTAGCACCTACAAAAGAAGCAAAACATCTGTTGAGCATCTATATAAAACACTGCCATACAGGAATATGGCACATTCTCCTCTCTGTTTGTGGTAAGCAGTTAATAAAGAAATGAAATAATGAATGATGCAGGTTCCAACTGCAGTAATGCAGGTAGTGGTGGTAATAAGCAGGGAGCATAAATGCCTGTTTGAAGGATGAATTGAGGTTTGTACCAAGCTATTGCTTTTACAGTCAAGCAGATGTCATGGGCTTGCTTTACAGGATATTATGATATATGAAACCAAAGGCTTCTGAGCAGTAAATTACTCCTGTCAATTCATCTTTGTGTATGGCACTTTGATATATCATTCACAGCTTAATTATATTGTCATAGTCAAGAGATAAAAACAAAAGTCAGGCTGACTCTTGCTTAAATAATGCTCATAGGTGAAGGGGGAAGAAATCCATAAGACCTATATAAAATTCCATTATAATGTATTGTACCATCAATAACAGGTTCCTTCCAACAGTTGTACATTGTGCAGTTAGGGAGATTTTCACCAGCTATCACTCACTGCACAGGAGCACAAACAGCAAACACCAGAGATCCATGGGGAAAAGCCAGAGTGGAAATTTGGACAAGCCTTGGAGTGGGATGTGGGATGTGCCAAACCACACTGGAATTAGGGCAGTGGGTGCATATTTGTGGGTCTGGCAGTGAGAGGTGTCTGATAATCCCATCTGGGAGGGCCTGGCTGTCCCATTCACTGTCACCTGTGTCCAGGTGAAACTCTTGGGTGGTGGCACCCAGCTCCCCTTCAGCTGCCATCCCTGGCCAAGGGACAGGAGGGGATGAAGTGTTTTTCAGATCTCGAGCCGGGCTCGCTTTGTTACCAAGGAGATGTGTGGGTTTTGGGGTTTGACTGTTGACTGGCAGGTTACACATGAAAAAACAAACTCTGTAATCAAAATAAATTGCACTGTGTTGTTTAGGCATGCAGCTTCTGAGGTTTAATTGCTATCAACTACATTGATAAAAGCAAAACCCAAAGGAGTATTTTCTGTGTTCTCAGGCTCTGTGTTACTCTTTGTATATTTTACCATCATCTAATAAGTTCCTCTTGTGTGAAGCTGTTGGTTGAAGTGAATTGCATGTGGATTCCTAACAGACATCTACATCAGTGCAGTTAAATTAGGTTGAAAATTTTCAAGGTGTTGTGTTTGGCATATTGCTCTTGCACCCTGTATTTCTGGATGATGCTGTAATGCATATACAAATTAAATATAATGTTAATGATGACTGCCAGGTGCTGCAAAAAAAAAAAGTAATTTAAATTACTAGACAAGTAAATGTAAATTAAGATAAGGATGCTTAAACAGTTTATTGTATTATTTGCTGCCCATGTTTTATATACATTAATTCAAATGATGGGTTGAGGCATGCACCTAATTTATTTAATGACTTCCTGCTGTAGCTGTGCTTTTGCCCATGGGTGGCTTTCAGAGTGACAGCTTGGAAGGCAGAGAAAGGTTGTTTATCTTTTAACTCCAAGATGGGAAGTCAAAGGTGTGGACAGGCAGAGGTGGTGGTGATGAGGCAAGGTGGTGTCTGCTCAATAAAAATGGCTAATGAGGAAGTTTTTCATTGCAAGTGATCACTCTCAAGCCCTGTGGAATTTTTTTCTGAGATGCAAAGGTAGGGCTGCTCCCATATTCATCTGCCTGGGGACGTGGCACATGCTGACAGCACAATTTAGATATACGTGAGCAAGTATAATGAAGCACCAGGAAAAAGTTCAGACACAAAATCTTCTATACTTTGCCATTAAAAGATTATATTGGCTGTCATAAGTTAGTAATGTGAACCTTCTAACTGTACCAATTTGGTGCTCCTGCCTTTCTCTTCATTAGTTTAATGAAACTGTGCTTGCTTGCCTCACATATTAAAGAATCCAAGAATACAAGAATGTTGTAATAAAACAACAGAAAAGAAAGAAAACCTTACATGGTTCCCTGCCTACCTGGATGTAAAGAAATGGGTTGGAATTTGATGTTTGCAGGTCCTTGCTTTCCTAAAACAAATTCTTTACAGGTATGCAAAGTGCTTGTATAATTTATGTAAACAATTTTCCCCCCTAATTTTACATGTTTGGGGGAAAAAAACCCCAAAATGTTTGGTATGTTATAATTTTGTAAGAATGCTGCAAAAAAGTGGTGAATTGCTACAAGTTGCTTGTAGAGTGCAGGGCACATCTATATGTCAGAAAATTTTAGGAAAGCTTCTGATCCTTCAGCTTTCAAACAATGCAATTTCAACATTCTAGGAAAATGAGGAATTTTTTTCCCCCTGCTAAGGCCCCAGTTTGAATGAAGTCACTGTGACCTGATATTTAATGTGCAATTTGAGGCCCTTGCCCTGGTGGAAATCCTGTTGTTATTTAGCAGTAACCTGCTGCCCCTGAGGCACAGTGTCAATTCATGTACAGTGTATTTAGTGATGTGTTCTGGGTGCACTAAATAAGAATTTGATTTTCCATTAAAGACTTGTTGAGAACAGCTCTCTTTCTGAAGAGCTTTTCACATCTGTTCTTATCTTACTATTTTAATTGTCTAGAGCTGTATCTGTGTGCCAAGATTCCTTTTTCTTTTCTGTAATAAATTCCTTTATGATGCTGCCGAATGCTGTTGTTGATGTGGAATTGCCTGGCTTCACTTGGTGATTCTAATGCCTTTTGGGTGAGCTTTGTCCATTTGATTGAGACTTAATAAAATCAGTAAATGTCTCTTTTATAGTGTGTGGGTAATTTGGTTTTTAAAAAGGAAGAGGTGGAGTCCAATGCTCTGTAGTGAAGGTTGGCATAGAAATATTGTTGTTCCTTTAGAAAAGCATTCACTGGGCAGGAGACCAGAAGCAACAGTTTAGCTGTTATTAATCTCTGGAATATTTAGACTTCTCTTTTTGGCGTGATTTGCTAATAGAGTGTTTCGCCTGAGTAACCAATGTCTTCTGAAGGAAAAAATAAACAGATTTGTTTATCTCTAGCAGCTTGTTGTGATTTTTCACTTTCTTTCTGTGTTTGTATTTATTATAATTTTGTATGTAATATATAAATATTGATATCTTGGAGAATAATTTTTACAAATAATCTTTTTCTAATGTAGTTGTCTGTGTCCTTTTTTTTTTTTTTTTTGCTAGATGATATTTTGCTGCTTAGCAGAATCCTCAGGCTTTCCTTTTGTTATGTAAATGAACACCACAGATATGCCATTTAAAATTTCCAGGCAGTTATGGATATGGTATTCTTAAAGCAATGCAGGTGACCTGGAACTTCCCAAGCTGATAGAATGCAGGTGTAGCCCTTGCAGGTGAAATGGAGTTAATGCTCCAGAGATGTCTGTGTGTGTGTCTGTCTCTTCAAGGTGCTGATTCCAGGAGCTGGTTCTTGGTTTTTCCCTTGTGTATCCCATAATGACAATTCTGCCTGCCCTGGTGAAGCACAACTCCTGTCCCACGGTGGGAGCTTTGCCAATCCTCCTTGGGGAGGAGGTTGAACACGTGGAGATCTCCTTGACACTTGGCTCAGCTGTTCCCAGGAGTGAAAAGTAAAAGGCTGGATGGATTTGGGTAGGAGGGGCACTAAATTAGCTACAGGTGAAGGAATTTGGAGGCTAATTCAGTCTGGAAGAAGTGATCTAATCTCTCTGTATTTCTCCCTTGCTACACTGACTTCTGCAGGTTTGACTAGTCCTGTGTGTGAAAATAATTTTAAATGTCTCCATATGTGTAAGTTAATAATTAATAATTCTCTAAAATGTTTATGTTCCTATTCTGTGTTGAAGTATTTTAGTAATGGTTGGGTTTTAATTTTGTTCTTTAGACTAACTTAGTATATGATTGTGTCAAGTCACTTGTTGAAAGTCTTATTGATTTCCTTAGAGTTCCTGCCAGTTTCTAAATGTTAGTGTTGATCTTTTTGATAGTAGGAACTCTTTGCTCTGCATCTCCCTAGACTTTTGTTCAGGTAAGAGTAAGATAAATTCCTCAAGTAATAAGATGGGTTTATGAGTTATTGTGTAAGTAATGGATTTAGTTTCTCTGGAAATGAATGATGTATTTTTCCTACTATGCATGGTTTCAACAGAAAAGATTAGAACTGGACTAAACTATAAGTCACTGCTGTTAAATATTTCTCTGGAGATAATGCATGTTCTTGACTTGCTGGTTTATTTGACAGGGAATCTAGACTCATTCCTGAGTTTGCCCTGAAAGTTTCCTGTGAGCAAATAAGCTCTCTTAATTTGTCTTTTCTAGAGAAAATGAAAAATAATAATCTTCTCTTGGATAGAACCTGATATTTAGCAATATTTTCAGATCTTGGGAAGAAAAATAGATTTTTGTTGTCTGCTGCATACACTTTTAAATTACTGTGGGGTTGCTACAGTAAATTACTGCCCTATAAAATGCAGCTTCTCTGTGGCTCGGGAAGGTTGTTTTAGTATACGTGCCACACTTAAAAGATGTACAAATCAAATCTATTTGAAAGGCATTATTAGGTTTTGTGTACTCTGCACTGAACAGTAGAGTATCCTTAGCCATGATTATTCATAAATCCCACAATTATCAAAGAATAGCTGCAGAATTAGAGCAGCATTGGCTGTGTTATCCTGTGTTACTACAACAGCATGGAAGCATTTTAATAATAACAAGGGATTTAATTGGTGTAAAGACTTATTTGTGGAATGCTAAACACTTTGGTAGGCAAGGCATTTGAATTGTGCATTACAGGCGCCGGGAGTATTATCAGCTAATTAGGAACTGAAAGGGCATATGTAGTGTTAGCAAAGGCTGTTCAACTTCTGCACAGTTGTTTTTCAGTATTAAAATGGCTGGAACAATGATTATAAGTTTTATGTGACTTTCAGTATGGTTTATTACCTTCTGTGAACAGTTTCTAAAACATACTTTTAAATAGTTTTCAGGGAACAGTGCACGATTAAATTTTGCAGTGAAGGTACTGATCTACAGCTAGAAAATATTGTTGAAGTGTTTGCATTATAATAGAATGACATGAATATTAGATTTGTTTCTAGGAAAAGCTGTTTGTTTATCAACAGCTGTATTTTGTCAGATGGTGGGAAACTATGAATTTAGGTTGATTGGTCCAGATAAAGGGAGGAGAAGCATTAATAGGAGTTGGTACCGTAGGAAGCTCTTCATTATTAACCTGCCAGTTTTAAATTCCATCTGTAACATACTAATCAAATGCTTTTGACAGTTTAAGCTTTATTGTCACCTTTAAACCTCCACAGAAGGAGGATTTCCTCTGAAATCTGGCTGTTTCTTGCCTGGCTGTTAATTATGCCTAGTGACATATCCTGCTAGTTTCCCCTTCCTTTCAGGCTGCTGTTTGTCTGCAGACTTCTTTTGCTTCCAGGCTACAGTATTTTATTCTCTCCCTTTGCTGTTCCTCACTTTTCATTGAAATTCTTGGCAGAAATGGTGGCCCACACAAGTATTTTATCTTTTGTTCAAACCTTTGGTTGTTTATGAGCAGTCAGCTGTCAAAACCCCGTGTCTGCTGGTGAGGTACAAAGTTATCCTTGCTGGAGGCTGAGTTTATTTTTCTAAGGAATTAAATGTGTTATCATATAGGTGTGGTGTTGTTGAAAGTAGCTAAAATTATGTTATTCATGCTTCTCAGAGGAAGAGGACTGTTGGTAAGCAGGCCAGGGTGGATTGTAATTTTGTGAATAAATAACTTTTTCTTTGCAGGTGTTTGTGTGAGGCTCAGAGGGGGCTGTCCTCAGCCAGGGTGGCACAGAGCCTTTGTCCCTGCCCTTCCAGCAGGGCAGAAGAGTCATTTGTGAACCAGCTGGCTGGAGAGATGTGCTCCACTCTCCTTCCCTCTCAGAACTTGGCTTGCTGGAGCCAGCTCCCTAAAATCAGCTCCAGCTGTGCCCAAGGGTGACTGCTAAGGAGGCAGAGGGGAGAGCACGTCCCTTCTCCCTGCTTCCCAAGCCAGGCGTGGCTTTTTGGGACCCAAAATCTCTGAGGGTCTGAAAAGCTGTGGCATAGCACCAGGGATGATGGCTGGGGTTTAAATCCTGTACTGGTTGTTTTTTGGGTTTTTTTTTCTCCAAAAAAGGCTTTCTCCACCAGAGCCTGGAAACTACTAGTGCCTCACTACCTGTTGTGGTGCTTGAGCCTCACATTAAAATGTATATTTAGCCTCCATTAAGTAGATATTAATGTAACAGACTGATTTTGTCCCCCAGTATGTTTATTGTACCTTTAAATCAAAACAACTCCAAATGGCTGAGTTCCCTCTTGCTGTGCTGCTGGCAGGTTATTTACTGGTTTGTCTGAGAGCACTGAATTCCCCTTGCCTCACCAAAATATTCCTTCACCTATTAACATGAGTTGGAGTGCATAAGATGCTTATGGGGGGAAATATTTCACAAGTACAGCTGATGGTGAAGGCCTGGCAGGGGCATCTTGTGAAATCATCCTGCTGGCAGACCTGGCAGGGAAAAGATCTCACCCATTTAATTTTTTTTTTTTTTGGCTCTTCCAGCTGTTGGAGCACCAGCCTTCCAGGGCATTAGGATACAATTTGCTTATCTAATATCTGTAATTAATGCATGTGTGCAGTAGCCTTGTAAAGATGGAAAATTATGAACAGCAATAAGGCATTTATTTTCTGTTATATATTGTACTCTCCAGGCAGATTATTGTTAACCTCAGATGTTTTATGACTTTTTGATAACAGCATAGGGTGTTTTATTCTGGATATTAATTGGAGTTACATTTTCTAATGTAGAAGTTCATTCTGTCCTTCATTAAATAAGCTAAAATTGCACTATTTGTCAGTTTATCGTTCTTACAGCTCTTTATTTTTTATAAAGAGTTGTGTAGGAGGGAAATCATATTTATTGTCCTGTAAGCTGCTAGTCTGGGACAGGCAGAATTAGAGAGGAGAAACATCACAATCTCACAGCTCAGCATAAAGCTGGAAAATAACTCCAAGACCAGTGATTTTTTTTCCTGTTTTGGTTGAAGAATCTATTAAATGGAAGTACATGAGAGAGTTTTAAAAGAAATTGATTTCCTTACTAACAATGTTTTCTTGCCTGAATAACAGTTTAATCATATTGGTGGGAAACAAAATTGATGAACCTTTAACATCAGATGGTATAGAAATAGTGATTAGAAACCATTTGCCTACAGCTTAGAAGACAAAAATTTAGATTAAGCACAACTGCAACATTAATTTAATCTAATTCTGTTGAAGTCGTGGGGAAAATCTGATGCTGTAAAATGAATCTTACTCCTCATTTCCAGTTATGAAAAGAATGAAAAAATGTCAGTATAATTCTAGTTTAAAAGTCATCTCTGTACCTGATGCAAGCATGGAAATGTCCTCCTCTTGCTGTCATGTTGTTTGCTTTCTGCCATTCTTTACCAACAAAACTGTCTAGATTTAGCTGCCCAAAGCCAAGAAAGTCAGAGCCCAGCAGTCACAAGCCTGCTTAGAAGAGAAGTTGACAAAAGACAAAAAAAGTATCTCAGCTGCTTTACCAGGCTTCAGCAGGAAAGCAACAGTGGCCTTGGAGCTGTTTCCTGAAAGAAATGCAAAAAAAAAAACAACAAACAAAAAAACAAAAAAAAACCTCAATTTGTGCAGAGTTATTTTGCTTTCCAGACAAGATTCTGGTCTGGGCATAGAAATAGTTTAGATTTGAACTTGGGTTGCCTTTCCCCCTCGTCCCTTTCCCACTGATCTCCATAAATCTTGGCTGCAGGAACCATCTGGGGACGATGTCTCCCCTGCTGCTGCTTCTGTGCCTTGTACAACTACTCTGTTCACTATTCTGGTAAAAGAAGTGCTTTGGGGTTTTGATGGGGGGCTTGTTTTGAGACACTCTTGTCCATTGAATCAAACACTTCCTAGATAAGGAAGGGCACTCTCATTTAATACATAATTAATTTCTAATTCTGTTCCTGGCTTCCAAAAATAACAACAAATTAATTAGGTCAGTCTCCGAACTCAAAGTCTGTGCAGCACCAAAATGGGAACTTGGCTCACAGATTCCACTGTGGTCCTTCCCAAACTGTTTAGAGGCACCCTAAGAGAGTTTGCCACTAGTTTGTGACCTTTCCTGGGACAAGTCCAAGGAGACATGTGGTGTCTGATAAAGCCTATTTGTATTTCTGCTACTAGAAAGACCAAATATTAAAGTTAAATCCTTGTACTTCTGTCAGCACCAAGGAAGGCTGGCTGGTTGATCCCTCTTCCCAACTTGTAATTAGTGAGCAATAAAGTACTTCCATTTAGGCCAGATTGACTGAGGTAGGCAGGTTTTTCTCTACTGTTTCAACTCCCCACTGCCAGTCCCAGTTCAGCAGCTCCTGGTTGTGTGCAGCTGGGCTGAGCCTCCTGCTCTCATTACCAGAATTGCTGATTTGCTGAGAAAAACATCATCTGCTGGGGTTTTACAAGCTCCATCATTTACCTGTGTCATCCTTCTAACACCTGATTTGTATTCATTTAGGAGTTTGTTCTGGGGTGTTCTGGGTAAGCTGAAGGATTGCCATGACGCCTTGATCAGTTCAGTTTGTGATAGCGTTGTGGCGGGTGCTGGAGTGTCACCTTAAGTTAGATGGAAGGCGAATAAGCCTTGCTGCAGCCTGTCCAAGGACTGTGCATCGTCTGTGGAGGGCAGTTCTGGTGCTGCCTGGGACTCAGCCCTCATTTGCTTTCGCGTGTGGAGCCATCGCCGGCTGAGGGCAGCGAGTGCTGGGCGCACACACGGCCCGCGCGCGAGGCCAGCCCCGTCCCTGCGGCTCCGCAGCACAAACCAGAATTATTTCACTCGGCTGAAGGGGCACAGGGCTTTGCTCACACCCTGCCTTGGTTCCAGGGGCTCAGAGCAGGTGGCTGGGTGGGTGACACCTGGAGCTGAGACAGGAGCTGTGACAGCTCTGTCAGCACCACGGGCCTGGCAGGTGTCTCCATCAGTGTTTGCAGCTTGCAGGCTCCTGTGGCATTTCTGCAGGTCAGGCTTGGTTGTTGTGCCTACCTTCACAGGTGCCCTTACAAGTGAAACCAAGCAACACCAGCAGTTTTAGCAGCACTGGTTTTTTAAAGACCCTTTTTTTTTTGCTGTTGTGTTTGTGTGGAAGTTGCATGACAGCAGCAGTGCAGATCTGAGATGTGCTGTAGCTCACTAATTCCAAACTTTGTTGGTGACATAAGTCATCCTGTTAAACAGGAGGCCTTTATTGTGTATCTGCTTTTGTGATTTAAATCCATGGAGGATTTGCTGGCTGAAAAAGCTGTGTCACATTATTCTGTCAGGTAACTTTACTCAAATTGATGCTTTTATTTTTTTTTAAGACACATTTTCAAACATAAAACAAATATATCTCTAAATAGAGCAGTGCAGTTATTCATTGGATTGCATTTATTACATAATTCCTTTAAAGAGAAACCAATTATTTGATTGTTCTCAACTACCAAAAAAATATCAATTAGCATGCCAGACTAATTAATCTTCTCTAAGAGGTAACAATCAAATACAGCACATTTCCTCCCATAGGAAGACAGTACTTGTAAAGGTCACCATTTAGCTGTGCACCTCCTTTTATTGCACTTTCTCAAAAAAAAAGAGGGGAGGGAAGGAGGGGTTGAATGATGAGAACTCAGTTCTCTCTAATGCTTAATAAACTTAACCTTTATCATGGTATTGAACTTGATGATCCTGCATGAAAGAGGAGTGCATGCTGCTTTAGAGGCATTTGTGCTGACTGTTAGTTAATCATTTTTATTTGCTTTATGGATACGACATGGAATATTTATTAAAATTCTTCAGAGCATAGTAAATATGAAGAAAAGCTAAAGCAGCAGAGGAAGAAGGATGGTTCCTCTGAGAAGAGGGGGTGTGTGGGTACAGGTGACTGTGGAGGGATGCATGTTAACTACGAAAAGATCTCCTCCTGAGCAGTCATCCTGCTGTCTGATTCTGGACATAACTTCTTGAGGTTCAGATAGTGCAAAATATGTGATTTATACTGGTTGGTTTTTTTCCCCCCTAGGTTTTTCCACTGTGATAAATGGTTAAAGAAATTTGTCATGATTGAAAAGAAGTATTGAATATTTTCTGCCTGCATGGTCATATTAGAAAGTGTGTGAGAAAACAATCATTTTGAAAAGAACAAAAAAGAATAAAATTATAAAGTGCAAAGGGGTATTCTCAAAGCCCATCAAATTCAAAGCTTTCAAATTTCATCCCTGATCAGGCATCATTTATTGCTGCATTGTAAGGAGTTAAGTATCTTTCCTCAAGCAGCCTATAATTCTTCATCATACATGGTATGCTAAGTTGCTTTAGGAGGTAACTAGAGAATGAATTTCTTTTATTGCTGATCACAAAGCAGTGCCCAGAAATTCATAAGTTCCATAAGCATTTCTAAAGATCCATTAAAATCATCCTAACCATGATGGATGGCAGGATGCTCTGGTTTACGTCATGCTCCTCATCTGTACTAAAATTAAGCTCTTCTTTCCTTAACTGAATATTAAATTTATTTTATTCCTCAGCAGACTAGACTTTCAGCAAGTATAAATCTCACTTTTATTTGCAACAGGTGCTGACCTCACTCAAAATACACACCCATTCTGTGATTCTTTTCCCAAGAGTTTTAAGCACCTTTGCCACATGGTGCTGATTGTGCCATAAATGGGATCTCTGTGGATTAAACTGAAAATGTGGAAACCTGAGTTCCTGCTGGCAGGTTGGCTGTCTGTGCAATATTAGGGATGAGGATTCTGCAGACAGTTCCTCAGGGCTGGACTGGCACTTGGAACTGAGAAGATTATAAAAAGTATGAAATAACTTTTTTCTCATCTCTTGCTTGTGTGTTTTTCTCAGAGAAGGCAAAGCCAAGTGGTGCTCAGAAAGCAGAGAAAAGGAGGTGACAAGTGTGTTTACCAATTAGGGATGGAAATAGGACATGACAAAGATAATAAATCCCCTACAATTTTGTGGTTTTTTGTGTTCTGCCTCTGGTTTCAGATCAATTTTTGTCTTTTTCCCAACTTGCTTTTCTTTCCCGTGATGTGTAGCAATCAACATCCTAGATCCAGAATGTGTGTTCACTACCTCGGGGATCCATGCCAGCGCCACTATTTTTGGCCCCTTTGGGCTGGGAAGTGAGGGCAGGGCTGGTGCCAGCAGTGCAGAGGAGCCCTTTGTCCCCTCAGCTGTGCAGCAAAGCCAGCGACTGCTCCAAGAGCTGAAGCAGCTCCCAGCAGCAGCTCTCCGAAGATGCCCCACCTCTGAGCTTGTTTTGGGCATGTCAATCATTTGTAATATTTGGCTTGTCAGTCAGTGCCAGCCTTCCCTGATAATGTGGAGTGGGGCTGGAAGGGCTCCTTCACGCTGAAGCCTCTTTAGTCACTGACAGTTTTGGTACAGAAAACATCCATCAGCGTCACGAGTGGGAGGGAGCTGTGCTGTCTCTGTCAAAGTCCAGTGCTCCTGATGAGTGGGTTTGGTTGTTGTTGTTGTGTTCATATTCTCCCCCAGGAAACCCACAGCATCACTTGTGTGACGCTGTGTTGGCTTCAAGGGACATAATGTGTAGCTTATTCCCAACGCTGTAAAGCCTGATGCTTGCTCTCCAGGAACAGCAAGTGTCTTCAGAAGTCAGAAAGCTGCTTTTAGGCTGAGTTTATTTTCCTGAGAAATACATGTACAAAACTTCTTGCTTCCTTGTGTGCACCTTTATAGATGAAGTAAAATGTGCTGGCAATTGCTGCTTTAATTTTTGTGTGGGCAGCTGTTACATTTATATAAGTATCACTCCTTTTGAGAAATTGCTAGGAGATGTAAAGTTTAAATTCTTTGCTGGAACATAATTCTGGCTTTTGTAAAAGCTTTGCATCTCCCATCCTGTCGATGTGCTTTGCCTGCCACATGCTTGAGCTTGTCTTGCTGCTCCTATTACAAATCCAACTCTTCTGCAGCCACCAGCTGACAGCAAGGAGTCAATTTCTAACAGAATAAATGTAAAATAAAACAAAAGCAAAATGCAAAGCTTCCATCAGTTGAGCTTTCTCATAGAAACCAGGGAGGATAAATGGTAATGATTGTCTTCAGTGAGGTCATCTGTCAAACAACCCATTAAAGACTTATTAGTTCTGGCCAGAGGGATAAAAGAAAAGATGGAAATGTCTCAGTTTGGGATATCTGAATGTGAGCAAGACTGCCAGCCCTGAGGAGCATCCTGTGGCAATGAGAGGCTGCCCGAGGTAGCCACTAACACTCCTGCTCCACAGAAAACTCCTTTTTTTTGTAGTTTGGGGCCTGTTTGATGGGTTATAATTGTCAAACTTTCTGAATTATGCAAGTATGTGACTTCTAGGTGTGTTAAGTGTAAAACCCTTTGTATTAAAAGGAGGTCTAGAGGTTTAGTGTTGAGGTTGCCTTCATTAACTACTAAGGCAATTTTTTTGAATGTGTGAAAGAGTTAAAATGTTAATTTTGTTGCTTGAAAAGTTGGGTTTTGCCTACTAGATATTTGGATATTCAATTAAGTGGCTGTATAGTAAATATTAAAGATATGTTAATATACTTCATGTAACTCGCCATGTTTAGATTTTCTATAAAAGGACTCATGTTTTTTGCTAGAAAAGGGACATATTTGTCAAAGGGAAAACTCTGTAAAATATGAAGAATTTTTTTGTGACTTTGTAATAAGGAGAGGTAAAGCTGTTTGCTTTCAGGATGTCCTTTCTCATCTGCTGCAAGTATTTTATACACCTCTGGCTGTAATATCAACAATACCTTTCCACGGCTTGCTACTTCTGTGAATAATCAGGGAACAGTCTCTTATGCAGTGCATTTGGTTTGAAAAGATTTGGTACTGAAATGATATTACAGCTTGCAAATATTTCAGTCAGCTTTAATATGATTTTTTATACTATGCTAGAATGAAGTCACAGTCTGAAATAATTTTACATCATGAGCAGTTCTAAGTGAAAGTACTTGCAGATTATTTCCATCACATAAGTGCAAGAAAGGATTTGTTTCTGCCTAATTAATATTTAAGTCCATTACCTTAGCAGAAAACAGTCATTTCAAGCTTTAGCACCTGAGTGGTGCTGAACTTCAGTGATGGTGATTTTTGGTTATCAGAGTGCTGCCTTCTCAGGAGAAACCTTACTCCAAACAAAGCTTGGGAGCCTCACTAACAGGTCCAACACACTGAAGGCTGGTGGTGCAGTAGCTTGGCTTGCTGAATTTTTGGAAGTGGATATAAAGTTGTTTAAATATATTTTTGTATCTATGCATGTGCACACACATTTCTGATACATATATGTGTATATATATATATAAATTTATAAACATGCAATATCCTGTCTTGCAAAGGTGGCCATAGTGTTTTTGTGCTTTGGAAATCACAACCCAAATTGCTCTGAATCTTTGGGGGATTCAGAGGTCTGGGACCTTCCCTTCTCCACCTGCTGCTCCTGCAGTGCAAAACAGCCCAGTTTGGAACAGTTTTCTGTGTGTTGCCTTGCAGAGCTGATGTGGTTTGTTTTTATAGGTCAGACAATTTATGAGTGAAAGATGTGCTGGATAAATACCAATCCTTTAAATATCTTGGGATTGATGCTGCCAGTGTTCAGAGGGAGTTGGCTGAATTGTTATTATAGTCATTAGAAAAATGATCCCCCAGTTACAAAATTACCTGGGTTCATGTGAACATGTCTGAGTTGAGAAAAGATAATACTTGTGTGTGCGTTTAAGCCTTCATTGCTGTGGAATTAAATAAGGTTATTGGCCTCAGGATCTTTGGTTGACATTGAATTGCTGAATTTTGAGACTGGGGTTTTGCCTGAGTAGGTCAAGGAAAATAAATGTTTATTTACATTCACAAATTTTTAAATGTCATTTGATTTATGTAACATTCACTGGGAGAAAAACAATACTTTTTTCTTAGTGCTATTTCTTTGTTTTCTTCTGTGAAAACTGAATCCTTAGAAAAAAATTCAACATATACAGCATTAGGAATATCCTGGTTTCCAGGTTTTTTCTTTTAAAATTTAGCATTAGCTTCTGCAGGAATATTTCATGCATGTTCTAGAAAGTTGCCTTTAAACTTGGTGAAATGATAGCCTTGGAAGGATTTAGTGTAGTGCAAGGCTGCCAGATAACTTGGGCTGCCACTGAAGCAATAGCAAATTTCATCTCTCCAAGGCTTCTGTTCCATGGGGTTGTTACTGGAACAAGAACTGAACAAATATAAAGTCTTGTCTCATGTGGAGAAACTTAATTTGGCAGTGCAGTTTTGATTTTACAGTTGGCTCTGGAAATGTGGCATTTTTTACTTGCTGTTGTATTAAACCTTTGCGTCAGGTCTTCAGATGTTAATCTAGATTTTGTTTCTGCCCAATTGTTTCTGAAGTATTAAGTCATCTTTGTGGGGAACACCAAGGTCTGCTGAGTAAGCAGTGGCAGATTTGGCATATTTTGGGTGGCTGGGATGGCAGATTTGGCAT